>VZRE01012139.1:349-158434 GCA_013396775.1 Cephalopterus ornatus
TGGAATATATATATATATATTAAAAAAAAAAAAAAGTCAGGACTTCACAATTTAAACAAATATTTACTAGCAAATAATTATCAGCGGGGCTGATAAATATTTATTTCAGCTCAGCAACCCAATAATATGTCCCACGTGGAATAATTGCATTATTCTGCGAGTGTTAAGGTAGGAACAGTGTGTGAAAGTAGTATATTGATATAGTGCCATCACCTCTGCCTCTGCACCCGAATGGAAGGAAGGTGGTTATAAAACAGAAAGCAAGTTTTGACCCTGTTGTGTAGGTCTCTACCATGTCTTATAATAATGTCCTGAAAATAGCATGTACAAATTATACAAACCATATGGTTATCCTTCTAAATAATACCCATTTTACTTATCTGCTGGTGTGGGAAGAGAAGTGCTTGGGGATATTGCTGGCAAGGATGGGGGCTACACACAGTACTTGCTGCACGGTTTCTGTGCATGGTCCCTTCATCATTTTTATTCCAAAAAAAAAAAAAAAAAAAGGGCTTAATTTTCTGACTTTTCAGGCATGCTTCCAATTTCCTGGTAGCGTGCAGTTTGGGAAAAGGTGATCTTGGTGGTTAGAATTACATTTTTGCAAGACCATCTTTGAGATATAGAAATGTAGCAAGTTAAAGGTTTTTTTGGCTTCTTGGCAATTTAAAAAAAAAAAAAAAAAAGGGAAGATTTAACTTAATCTTTAATAAATTTTTGTTTGTTTTAAATGGACAATTTATCAGCTCTTGAATATCTTGAGTGTTTACAGAATCCATAGTAAACAGCAGAGTGGTTTAAAGTTGTTCCCTTTGAGAAGGAGTTTTAGAAGTTTTTTACTGGTTGTCCATTTTGCTGGTTGTCCATTTTGTTGTGAAAGGCAGTGGTCTCCAACAGTTTGGATTTTTCTAGAGGGCTGCTTCCAGTGCCTTCCATTATTTTGCAGCTCCCACAGCCTACCCAGCCTTCTCCTTCCTCCTTGTCTTAGTATTTTACTAGTTTCTAGAAAAAGTAAGGGACAGATCTGGCACTGGCTTTCACCTCCACTGTTGTTCTTACTTGCTGCTGCCAAATTTCCCTGTCCATCCTTTCATGCCCATGGCACAGGGTTCCCTTTCCACTTATTTTGTTCTTTGTCAAATCCGTGTCTTCTGCAGTCATTAGATTGTAACTTGGGATAAACACCTGAATATTTGTATGGTCCAGCGTCCCTTGATCTCATCTTCCTCTCAAGCACCAGATACATTCCCTGCTCCTGCTTTTGCTCCACGTTTTTATGTGTAGCATTGATTCTTACCTCTTAATTTTCTGTTTTGTCATGCCCTATTAGGTCTGTGCCACTCTGGTCTGTCTCTGTTTCATCTTTTCAGATCAACTTGCCCTTCAGCGAGTTCAGATTTTATCTTTCTGCTTCACATAAAATTCCTGTGCCTGTCTGATGGAAAATTTATCTTACATTAACATCATTAACTTCCATGGGCCTTATGGTTATACCAAGCACATGCTCAAGTGTTGTGCTAATAGAGGCACGTTGGCTTGCTGAGTCATCCCCTGAAATATGTTCCCTCTTCTTTTTTGACTGTATGTGGGCACACAGGAAGGCCTGGACCATCTCAGGTGACACAGCTCATGATCCTGGTATTGTCTTTGCCCTGTGCTTTGTCTGCCCTTCACTCACCCAGCTTCATTTTTCTTTTCTCTTCTCACCCCTAAATGCCTCTGCTTGATTTTGTTTCAATTCGTTCTTTTTTGTAATTAGTTGTTCTCTCTCATGTTTCCTTTCTGCTAAACCCCCTCTCCCCTTCTCAGGGAGGGACTTGGGGTTTTGCTAGGGCCAGGTTTAACTCTGCGGAGGAGATGAAATGCTGGTGATAACTGGATATGCTTATTTTCTCAGCTTTCTCTGGTAGGCAGTCCAAGGGCTTCTGCAGCCACAAATACTTTGTATTTAACACCTAGATTTTTTTTTCTCTTAATTACCTTTTGGATCTGTGCAAATTTTGAGTGCAGACACAGTCACAGTTCCACACTGTGAGAGGGATGGTGTGGTGGACTGTGCTTATTTTGAACCTGCCACCTACTCATTTCATTTGGTATTTCCTAATACTGGAAGAGGGAAGTGATTTTCATCTTCATTCTGCTTAAGAATTTATAGGCTCGTCCCATATCTGCCCTTAAGATATTTTTAAGGCTGAAGACTGTTCAGAAGTCCTTAAATGCCTTTGATCACCTATGTCACTCTTTGTACCTCTTTGTATCCTTTTAAAAACGATGAGACCAGAGCTGCACGTGATCTGAGAACACCACAGATTTATTCCCTGGCAGAATGAGATTTCCTAGTTCTCTTTTCCTTTCTGGCGTTGTGGATTATTCTGTTTTCATTTCTAACTGTGACTGAACAATGAGATGGCATTGTCATAAAATTTCCTAACATAATTCTATCAACTCTTTCCTGTATGGTAATACCTTGCTCAGAACACATCACTGTATCTACAGTCGCTGTATTTTTTCCTGCACTTGAATTACTCTGCATAAATTTATGTTCAGTTTCATCTATCCTCTTATTGCCCAGTCATGCAACATCATATCACGAAGTGAGATTTCTGTTTTGCTAAACTTTTTCAGGGTAACTTAGAAAATTAAGGGAAGAGCAGCTGAATAATCAGTTTACAAAGCTTAAGAATGGTGCCAACCTGGTCATTTCCCTCCCTTCTTTTTTCCTTAATTGACCTTTCTCCTCTTTTCATATTTCATATTCTGTTTTTGTTTGGGTTTTTTTGTTTTGTTTTGTTTTGTTTTGCTTTGTTTTGCTTTGTTTTGTTTTGTTCTCTTACTGTATTTTTGAATTTGAAAATCCAGTTTTGGAGAATCAGGAAAAAACGAAGTCCAAAATATGTATTATGGTAGGACTGAACAGAAGGCCATGAAGCCAGGAAAACTTTCTAATGACATTATAAAGATACATGGAGTGACTTTGAATATATGCTAACTTTCCAGCATGTTCGGGAGATTTTAACAGATGACACTTTAAACAGTCAAAAAGGATTTGGGTGAATTGTTTCTAAATGCATGGACCTGTTGAAACTGGTCCAGAGGAGGGTCAAGGAAATGATCAGAGGGCTGGAGCATCTCTCCTAGATTATATCATAAGACATATCAGGCTCACTGTGCACCGCAGCTTCTCTTGCTCCTCAGCTTTTTCATGATTTTAGTTTTCATTATTTAATCCCTACCTGCATGTGAATCACCTGTGTTGTAGGACAAACACAAAGACACGGGTCCTGCCTTAGTGCACTCCTCAAATAATGACTCCAAAACCATCTGTTTTTTAATCTCCCATATTGTTGGCACTGGAAATTGCCTGCTTGGCTGAGTTGCTCATGTAATTCCCTTTGCTCAAGCCTGGAATATCATTTCCAAGTTGTGCTTGCTCCAGGACCCACTTTCACTTGGAGCTTGTGGGTTACTTTCCTGGAAATTTAACTAAATAGCTGATCCGTGCTATAAGTTGCAACACATAATTCCATACTTTCTCTGAGAATTCTCTTCGGTGCATGGATTGGAAAGATTACTTAAATTAATACATTTTATAACATGTATTGTTTCAGTGTGTTTGCTTGAGATTTTCCAGTGTCTGAGACAGACTTCCTGTTTGAAATTCAAGTTCAAACTAAATTGGAATTAAAAAAAAAAAAACAAAACAGAAGGTGGCTTTGAGTTGTAGGGGAAAATAATAATTAGCTCTTCAGAGTATTTTCGTGAGAATGTGCTTATTGTACACACACACACACACAAAAGGATTACTTTATTTGACATGCCCTTTAGGAATTGACCCTGGCAGACTCAGCTCAAAGGATAATATTTTTATTTCAGACTAAAAAATATTTTAGAGTGAAGAGAGGAACTAGCACTACTAGAATTACCTGTTTCAAGTATTAGATTGTATTAGATCTAATCCTCTAGCATTAAATTCTGTAGACAGGATCAGCTAATTTTGGTGAATAAACATCATCCCTACTTTTAAGTTCTTGATAAAAGATCTTCAGAAAAGCCTGTGGTCAGGAGGCTTAGCTTTACTTTTGCTTTATTGTTCAGCTTTGCAAAATGACGGTAGTTATTTTTTCTCCTCTCTTTACAGGTATTTTATATTTTTAGGTTCAATAATATTCACATTTAAAACAGATTAAAATCATGTTGAAGATGAAAAAAAATCAGCTTCAGAGCAGCAAAAGGAATTAGAATTTACAAATTGTAGTCATGCCATTTTGACCATCAGTAATTACACTATTTTTATGTTAATGTAGAAACCCCTTGAAAGAAGTATTTAAGCACTAATTATCTATTTACAAAAGAATGGCTTTGGAAATGCAGTGAAAAACATTGAGCTGTGGAGGGATTTAGAACAGATGTCATTTTTAAAAGACTGGGCAGACTTAAAAAAAAAAAAAAGAAAAAGTTGGTTTTCATTGCATTTCTCAAATGTAAGATGGCTTGGATCCGTTTGTCCACCTAAGGCTCAGACAGTACAGCAGGGCACAGAAAAGTTCTCTGCAACACACCCTTCCAGTATTTCTCCAGTTTTGGGGAATTAACTCTATCCTGAACACTTCAGAATATTAAATTGGCAGCTGTGACTCTCGGGAACATTTAAGTTACATCCCTGTAGTGGGAAGATGATCCAAACCAACTATTTTCCACATACTGGTGGTGAGAAGCTGTAGAAGTGTTTAGGTGCTAAAGCCTTTGTCCTTCATTTCCTCCTTGCAAACAGTGTTTGCTTTTGGGGCATTTCTTGCCCTTTGTACTGATACTGAGGTGACTTCTTGCCATGAATGGAGTGGAAAGTAGCCAAACTTCAGGATTCTGAGTCTCTGGCTTCATAAACTCTGAGCTCCCTGACCCCTGCAGTGAGTTGAACGCCCAGTCTTAGTCCGGACTAGCAGACTTAGCTTTAGGAAGGCAGCGTGGCCCAGGAGCGCGGAGAACACCCATGGAACTGAAAGGTCTGGAATGTGATTCTGTGAACTGCCACTGCCTCTGGCAGAGAGATTTGAAAGAGCCTGAGGAAGACAGGCAACCAAATTCGAGTTAGTCATCTTCAGCTTTGACAGCCCCTTTATTGTTCCCCACCTTGTAAAATTGCGGAGATGATGCTTGATCCACCTACCACATGGATTTGTTGGAGGATTAATTATTCTCAGTGCAGCACTTTGAACACCTCTCGTGGAGCACTGTACACAAACATTAAACCTTGTTATTAGTGCTGTGACATGACACACAGCTCTTTGTAGTCTTCCCTTCCACAAGGTGACAACTGGGAGATGCTGAAAGCACCTTCGTGGGATCTGAAGATCTGCACAGGAATCTGTATTGGTGTGCACAAGGATCCATGTAGGAAGTGTAAAACATTTTTTAATTGCTACTTTTTAGCTCAGTTCTCTGTCTCCTTTGCTTTCCTGGTCCCCAGATACACCTTGTAACCAGAGCTAGAATATTTTAAAGGCTGTAGTGGAAATTCATCTCCTCAGAAAAATATGTTATTTAAGACTGTAGCTATCCCAGAAAGTAAAAATAATAAAAAAACCCCCAACTTACGGAAATGGACTCTGTGACTTAGTACTTGGTGGTTTTCAAGCCATCAAGTGCCATAATCCAAGGGGACACAGCAAAGGAAGGTTCAGTCGCAGCTGTGAAATTTTGGAGGTGTTTGTTACTGACCATTGTGGGACAGAAGGTGCAAAGCTACGTAACCTGTTGTCTTGACTCACTGCAACTGCTCCTGTGGCCTAGTTTGCTGCAGGCATTGGGTTGGTTCTGCATAATTACACGATAATTTAATAAACCAGGTTGAAAGGAAGCCCCTTTTCCTCTAGAAGTGATTTTGACCAACCATTACACGTGGGTGGGTATGTATAAAACGCAGTATATTGACGAGCCTAGGTAAGAGTATTATCAGGCATTTTTTTGGTTTGATTTGCCTTTGTCTGTTTCAAGAAATCCTGTTTTCCAAATGAGAGCAGCACTGTATGTGTTTGGTGTAATTACTGGCTTTTTCAGTGGAAGAATGGCTGGAGGTAGCAGGTTACAGATGACTTGGGAGGGAGTGTTCATTTACAGTATTATTCCCGATTACACACCGTACAAGAAGTATGTTAATGTGAATTTCCCAGACATCAGCCCCAGTGTTTAAACACAGAACTGTCAAAAAGATGCTAAAAAGCAATCTGAGACAGTTAATGCAGTCTTTCCACTATATCACTCACTGCTGTATTCTGAGAGGTTGGAATGAGAGGGAAGAAGCATTAAGTGGGCACTTACATGATTGCCACTGCTTTTAATGAATACTAAAAATTCTGCTCAGCACCAGGAGAGAAGCAAAGCACATCTGCCTGCACAAGTTTGCATTTGTCTTGGCAGAGTTGGAAGCTGGTAACAGTTGCAAGCTGCAGAGGAGGTTGCTGGTTGATAAAGATGCTTAACCTCTTAGTACAAGAGGAGCGTAGACATCATGAATTTGCTCTTGAGTTATTAGCAGCGTTGATCTCGTTTACTTGGCTGGCTGATAGAGCAGGAGGAGCCTTCAAGCACACAGAATTCTGCTTTGAGCAAACCCAGACGCAGAGGAACAGCAAACAAAGGCACGTTGTTGAGCCCTTTGCATTGTGCGGCTCGTAGTTACGGTAATGGTTCCCCAGCGCTTCACGTTATTTTGGAAAAAAAAAATTACGTTCGCCATAAAAAGGACCCACTGTAGTTTAGGAGTTAAAAATGGCTGCAATAATTTTGTAATTGGTGCATAAACATGCAAAAATTAGATGTTCAGTTGATTTTCTTAATTAGCAATCTACAGTAATGAAAGGAATAAACAAAGATGTTACTAGCTAAACAATATATATATATAGATATATATATTCTTATATATTACCAGAACTCCTATCAGATTCTTAGACTGAGCAAAGGAAGACTGAGAAACTTTCTGAAGAGGGCTTGTAGTTAAGCTTGTAAGATGATAATACCATCTGGCTACGTATAAGGTAATTATGAGCTAAATATGATATTCCAGGCTTTTTGATAGTAAAATAATCTCAAATAATAAGGAATTCTATCGATGCAGGATATTTAGGGCAGAATTTTTTGTGTGATGAATTGTCTTCTACAGTATTGTACTTCTACAAGTTGTGGGTTTTTTTCCCATAAGAAAAAGATAACTTTTGCTAAAACTGCTAAATTAAAGGGAAGATGTGTGTCCGGTGTTTTACTGCATAAAAAGGGAGATTACAAAATGGGAAGGAGAGGGGAAAAAGAGGCAGGAAAGATAAAGGACCACGTAGCAGAGAAGGAGAAGGATGGGGAAAATCCCTGATCCCATGTTAAGATAGAGGCTGAAAGAATGGATGGTGGCTTGGAGCCCCATCCCAAATTGGCAGAAGGCAAAAGTTGGTTGTGGCCTGAAAAAGGAACCTCTGAAGCCCAGCACTGAATCTGGGCCAGTGTGTTCCTGACAGGATTTTAATTTATGAACATTTCTTTTGATTCCACATTCCAAATAAGATGAAGTGGCTAGAGGTTAATTATGGAGGAAAATAATTTTAGTTTCTTGCAAGTTAAACATTATGAGAGGAAAAAAAACACCCCAAACCCTTACTCTAGAAAAAAAGCGAAATTTTGCTTAGCAATGAAATTTTTATTCACCCAAAAGTATTTTAAACTGACATTTTGCTTCAATTTGTTTCCTTGGTAATGTCAGAATCACTACATGAATTTCCAAATATATCCCATTCCATCCAAGTGGTATTTTAATAATTTTAATACAGAAAAATGTATAGGTAAAACTTTTCCAACCAATTCTAGTCGTAGTTTGTGTCCAGACTACAGGCATATTTTAGCAGAATCTTCTCAGGTGCCAAGAACAGGAGGATCCCTGGTCTTTGGGCAAAAACATTTGCCTTGTTTTGGCTGGCCAAAAGAAGAGATCAGGGAAAAAACTGTAACTTCTCCCCAAATTCATAACTTTTCTTTTTTTTTTTTTTTTTTTGTTTGAAATCACATCTTTGACTCCCATAGCATATGTTCTTGCATGTGTTTCTTGGCACTCCTGAAGGGCAGATCTGTTCCTTACGTGCTCGCTGCCTTAATTTTTCTGGGGAATTAATTTTGTCCTGGATATGTGTGCGGAATTCCTGTGACAGCCATAAATTTCCTTTAATATCATTGTATACACAGAGCTTCTGTATTAGCAAGTTCTGCTACCTGCCCACCAGCAAAGCCATATGCTGGCATCAAATGTTAATTGGCTATCAGTTGGGTATTTAGTCCTACTCATCTGCTAAATGAGTGCGAGGAACTTGCACCAAACTTAATGGAATGTGCTCTCCAGTCCTGGGAAACTGCCATAGATTTGTTCCATTAGAATCACAACACGAAACGAGTTTTTAATTTCTCTTACCACTGCAGGCTCTTTAAAATTCTTGTTTGTTTTCCAGTGTAGATTAAAAATAATCTGGAACCACTCGGACGGAGGGGACCTCTGGAGGGAAACTGAGTCCAACCTCCTCTTCAAAGCAGGGCTAGTTAAAGAGGAGGCTGCTCAGAACCTTTTGCAGCTCGATTTTGAGTGTTTTCAAGGGTGGACACCTCCCAGCTGCTCTGGGCACTTCCTCTGCGCTTTCACCATCCTCATTCTTTCCTTGTACCGCATCCCCACTTGTGTTTGTTGCCATTTTTGTACCTCTGAGAGGAGCTTTGGCCTTCTCTTTCTCCTGAGCTCGGGCAGTTGCAGACAGGGTAGGGTCTGCCCTCCGCCTTCTCCGGGCTGAGCAGACTCGGGTCTCAGTCTCTCCCCGTAGTCCACGTTCCCCAGCCGTCCCGACAGTTCTCTGCTGGACTTGCCTCAGTTTGCAGCAGTTTTTCTTTCACTGAAAGACCCCCACACAGCAGAAGTGGTTGTTCTAAAGGTATGGACCCGTGTACCATCACTGCCATACAGCAGCTATTAGGCCGTGTGCTCTTGGCTGTAACCAAGGACCAAGCCAAGGCTACAAATTGTGCAGTAGTCTGTGCCTAGGGATGGAAAAGTAGGGATTTGTGTTGGAAGGACACAACGGAATGCGAAAACACAGAGAAGTTAATAATGTGTAAAAAGGAATATTAAGAAGTTAGGAGGGAGTTGCTGCTTTAAGGTATTTTTAAGGTAGATGTTGATCAGATGGTGCTGATGTTTGGTGGATCTTGTTCCTGTAAAGGGCACTTGGACCATTCATTTCTCAGGATTGTGCCGACCCACCCTGTTAGGTTGTGGTGTTGGTCCCCCTGAGGACTGAGCTTTACTGCAAAGAGATGTTGAGTGGACACTGGTAAGTATGGATCCCACAGGAAGCAGGGAAGGTGGGAAACGTGATAGCTGAGGGTCTTCACCTGCAGCTGCTTTTACACATAACACTTCATGACAGCAGTGCCCAGCCAAGAACAAGGTTTCAAAGATTTATACGAAGGCTGACTTTTTGCTTCAAGAGCGCTTGGAGTAAAAAGCAAAGCGTGTTCTAAAGTCTTCCAAGGAAAAAGGTTTGAACGAAATATTGTTAGATTTATGAGCAAGCAGCAAAAAAACCTCCCAACCTGTTAGTGAAAAAAGTAAGATTTAAAGGGTGAAGAGGAATAGTTGAGGAGACAAAGAGAGGGAAATAGTTTTACCACGGCCTGGTGTGGAATGAAAATAAAAAACCCAGTGAACTGAACTGCAAACTCATCAAAAAACACAGTTGTTAATTGAAAAGCTGACAGACCTGTAACTACAGCAGCACTTCTGGCCGCCACTATAATAAATGTAACTGTACATTTAGAGTAATTTGCTAATTTGCCTAAGTAACACCCACAGACAGCAACATGACATAAATACATTAGTGGAAGCAACAACTATAACCAGCTCATACAGGTTCTTGGCTGCTAGATGGATGGATCAGATGAGCTGGAAAAGATTTACAAAACAGAACAGAAATGGAACTGTTAGCAATACTGTGGGCATACAGCGTTTCTTTCTTTTCCTGTTTCTCAAGAATTCTTTAAGGCCTGCAGGTGCCCATACACGTGGCAGCACGTAGACAGCATTTTTAACTTGTGTGTGTGCGTGTGGGAAACTGCTGGGGGTGTAGGACACATCTGCAAAAGGCTGTTTCAGAAGCAAAAAGGAAAAGTCTTTCAGATAAATTATGGAATCTGCAACATTCAAATAAATACACGAAAAGAGTTTCTGTTAAATATTCTAAAGGCACATATGTCTTGGGTCCATAGGAAAGACTGAATCTGTACAATCAGTTTTCCTAATACAGGTGTTACAAGTGTCTGAAACTTGTACCTAAGAATTACCCCCATCTTTTCATCTGGCAAAGTTCAGCACTGTGTCTTCTGTTTCCCTAACTCTGAATCACACTGTGGCATTTTATTCTGAAGTCCTATCATGCCACCTTTTGCCACTGCTAAAGATTTCTTGTCAACAAGACACTTTTAGAATTAAAAAACCCCACAAGATTGCTGCTGTGCAAGGAGGGGTTTGATTTTCAATAAAATGCTTCTTTTCTGGTCCCAGTCTCCTCCTCTGACTGTCTTCAAATTAATAGTGCAGAAACAAAGCTAATGAATGCAGTTTTACACAGTTTCTGTCTTTGTTTCCTCTGAGATGTACTGAAAGGTTTCTGTTGAGCTTTTTGAGGCAGGTGATGCCGACTCCCAAGGGCGGAATCCAGAGAATAACCAAACGCAGAGTCAGGTGGAAAGTTTCTGTTTCGGTGCCGCTCTCAGGAAGAACCCACGTGTGTGGGCATATATATCCCAGCCTTCATCAGGAGGTTGTGCTGAGGTTTTTCACTAAATACGGGTTGTAAAATATTCTTGAACATGAGTCACTTTAAATTATAGTCCATGGATCCGAGGAAGTCACTGAGAAAATGGAGCAGGAGAAAAACACGGGATAGAGGCAAACTGCGAGATTCCTCTGTGGGATGTGGGTTTTTGACAGCTAAACCAAATCCCTGCCTGCCTTGAAGGCTTGATATTAATGTCAGGGCAAAGAGGGCAGCAGACCCCTCTGGCTGACCCGAGCTGTGAGGGTGTTAGAGCTTTTCAGTACAAGCTGACAAAGACCTGAGCTCTGGGGAGAAGGGAGCTGACATGATTTTCCGAAGCTGATCTTCTTTGAACCCTAATTTCTGTCAAAGAGTTATCATCACTGTCACAGTAAATGATACTTGCAGCACAAATGGCAATTAACTAGAAGTAAATAGTAGAGCAGAAGTCTGCAGACTGGTTTTTAAGGTTGATGAGTTGAAAGTAATTTCAACACATTAATGCTAAGCACGCTAAATCATAGTGTGCCATGGAAGAGGCAGTAATGTCATTTACCTGGAATCACCAGGAATTACAATAACACGGAGGAGGGACGTGCTCTATCGGTTCAAGTATGTGAGTGTATTACAGGAATCAATAACAGTTTGTCTGTCTGTTTTCTTCCGTGAGATCTTCCGTAAAACGAGTAACTTGTTTGTTTTTCGCTGTTTTAGGTAGCCTGCCCTATGAATACAAGATTGTGATAGCAGGAAATCATGAGTTGACCTTTGACCAGGAGTTCATGGCTGACTTAATCAAGCAGGACTTTTACTATTTCCCCTCTGTTTCTAAGCTGAAGCCAGAGAGCTATGAAAATGTACAGTCTCTTCTAACAAACTGCATCTATCTTCAAGACTCTGAAGTGACGGTGAGGGGATTCAGAATATATGGCTCCCCTTGGTAAGCAGGTTTTTAAGCATACCTAAAAATACTATTGTTGATTGCTGTCACATCAGGCCATTTTGTATGCATCAGCTGTATTTGGATTGCTGTGTTAGGAAGAAAAGTAGCACTCAGTTTGATAAAGTTTGCATATTTTCTCCTAATGAATCACTCCTGTGACAAAATAATTTGCTTTACTGTGGGTATTGTTAAGCAAATAATGATGGGGGGAAGATAAGTGTACTCTTCAAAATCTCAGCCAGGAGCACAGTCCATGTAGGGGGCTTTTGTGTCATAAAAATATGTTTTCTATCTTGGTGAGTTTATCTAATTACAGGTTAATTTTTATTGCAAGAGTACATTCTTTTGGCAATTTCCATCCTACAGGTAATACCGAATAGATAATTTGCAGAGCATAGATAATTTACAGATAATATTTAAAGTTAATTTACAGACAATATTTAAGGTTCGTCAGTGTATACAGTAGTCATTTAACTTATTTCAGCATTTGTGAAGGCCTTTTTTTTTAAAATATCCCTCAGAATCTTACTTTCCTTTATGCAGAAAAAGCTTTCCCCAAGGTATGGTTGAGCTTCCGAAGTCAAAAAATCAGTGTATTTCATGGGTTTTGCTCTACTGCACAGTGAACACTTAGAACTCCTTAACAATGTCAGAGGCACATGGATTTTGGCTTCCTGACTTCCACCTTGGACCTTGTATGTGCTGCTTCTGTGTCTCTTCCTAGTGATACATTACCCTGTGTTCTTTCTGCTAACAGGACTGTAAATTGGGTCTTTTTTGAGCATGTGGTATACATTTAAAACAAGTCAAACTGCATTTTAAAAGGCAGGTTTTGAAGGGAATCTGTTATTCTTCCTTTTAAAATCACATCAGGCTGAAATGTAGCAAACAAGTTGTCAAACCTGATGCACGTACCCCAATGTGAAGTTTCAGTGTGAATAAACTGTGAAATCTCTTGGACATATATATATATTTATAATGAAAATTGGCGTTTTCCCATTTGGTTACTTGAGATGAGTGTTAATTTTCTCTGAGCTTATTATTCTACATGAAATAGTTTCCCTCTTAAGTGCACCCTTCTCTCTCTCCCTCTCAGATCTCCAGATCTCTCTGGTTTTTCTTTCCAACCTCCCCACCTGCTGTGCTGTAGTTCATCTTCCTCTTGTGTCTCCCGTGCATGCAGTCAATGTGCAGCTTACTTCATTTTCCAAATTATTTGGGAAGATATTAGATGGTATCAGTCCCAATATTAACTTCTGAGAAGTGCCACTTGGCATCTCTTCCCATTCTGATGTTCAACTCTAAATACTGTAATTATGCTCTGTTTACAATACGTCTGGCAACTTCATATCTTCATTGCAGTGTTCATAACCAAGGCACCATATTTCCAGTGTCAGGAATAATTTTCCAGGCACTAAAGTACCGAAAGTCTTATTAAAAGTCTAGAGAAATTAAATTAAAGCAAAACGCTATCTATAAAGCAGCACTAAGTAGGGGCTAAAAGGGAGCCATTTGAACTTTCTGTGTATGATTAGATCTGCAAAAATCTGTCGAGGAAACTTTTGTCCACCCACTAACCCATAAATAATGTTTCTGCAAAATCAGATCTGCCACATTCCCTTTGTGCACAAATCCTGTCACGCTGCACAAGTTGTCTAAGCTATCTGGCATGACCTATTCTTCAAGGAAAAAAATAATAAAAAAAAAAAGGATTGCTTTCCATCTTTTATGCAACTTCAGGTTATATCTAAAATTCCCCACTACAAGCTTCACGGCGTTGCTAACTCATCTCCCACCCCCTTATGGTCCTGGAAGATGAGTGTTGCAAGGTCTTTTGAAGATATTTGCTTACTCCATATGGGAGAAAGTCTTGACTAAAGTCTTCCAGCCAAAGTGGGAGATTTTTTTGCTTGCTGTGAGGTGGTGCTGAATGAAGTTTCCATGCCAGCTGGTGGCACGTCCAGTGGAAACATCCACACTGACAATAATAGCGGCAATAAGTGGCTCGTCATTAATCCATCAGAGCAGCAGATGCAGAGGTAACAAAGTCCCACCAGCCAGCCCACCAGCCAGAAAACCTGGGAAGAGAAGCAGCTACTCTGTGTGGGTTAAACTAGCTGTCTGCTAGATTTCAGGCTGTAGTACACGTCTGTGTCTGCTGATCACTGCTGTTCTTCAGCATCTCTTTCTGTCTCTGTGCCTCATTCAGCCTAAAAAGAGAGCTTTGCCACAGCCTCTCTGGGAAATCGGTTTCTTTCTACACCATAGTAATGTAAGCTCTAAAAAAAATACAGGAATTTGCTGAACTTGCCATGGTGATTCTTTTTTTTTTGCCCTTGCATTATGAAGCCAGTCCTTTGGAAAATGCTTATGGGCGTAGTGAAAATTTAGAGTTCTTTAAGATCTCAGAACTCAAAGCTTAATCTCAAGCAGTTGCTTGTCTAGTATCCTACAATAATTTTCTTTTCTTGCCTTTTAAAATACACATCTAGCTTTTTGAGTGGATTCGTTTAATTGAAGAACTCCAAATTACAGTCTAGGTGTGCTGTCCATACATGACAGTTAGAGGGTGAGCTATCTGGGACTTAAAAGAGTGGGGCCCCAGATCCTGCCTCTCCATTTCTGGAGTGCTGACCTTCTGTATTACTTCACTCTTTGTATAAATAATTAGAAGCTTGAGATTCATAAAACAGGTTAATCAATAGTCACAAAGGGCTTTGAGAATGCTGGAGTAGGGTCTGAGTGAATGCCAACCACCATTAACTTTCTGTCTTTTGCCTGTAGCCATCTGCATTTTTATATACAACCTCTCACACAAACACACACACACACACATATTTATAACCTACATACACATTAAATTGTAGTAATGTATTAAAATGTTCGTGTTTTAGTTGCAAATTAAACCACGAGAGCTCTACTGGTTTGCATAACATGCCAGTCTCTAAGGTCTTTTAAATATGTACCACTTGTGTGTGGTTAAATATTTTTAACAGCACTTGGGTATTTTGTCCTCTGTTATTATCTAAAACTCAGTGGTTATTTTTAATTGCATAGAAGAAACGGGACACTGTTTTGTCTCAGAAAGCAGTGCTCCTGACTCTCCTGGGCTTCAAAGGCAAGACTTCAAGTGCCAGATCGAGCCTCGACTCACTCACAGAAATTGAACAGTCTTAAATGTTAATTATGCAAGTCTCATCTTTGAGCAGCCATTTTGAAATGCAAGTGTGCAACGCACTGAAGCAGCTACTTAGGAATTAGTATTTGCTACACTGGTATCTTGGACCACACGTTTATCTGTATAGATGATAAGGAAAAGAAGTATAATAACTTAGAAGGTTGGAAGGGACCACAGTGGGTCATCTGGTCCAACCTTCCTGCAGGATGCCCTCCCTGACCTGCTGGGAATGTTCTTCCTAATGCATTTCCTTCTAGTGTAGCCCCGTTGGGTCTTTTCCAGTCAGGACACCCTGATTTTTATATTTTTTTGTAGCAGGAAGATGCACTCCAGTTTCATCCCAGCAAAAAACCCAGCCCGTATTCACAGACCTAGAACAAATCTTGTGTAGAAATGAGCTGTACTTGATGTGAATGTGAAACAGAAGACTTTAGTTCCTCAGGAGCATTTATTGTAAAATGGAAAAACATCTGGTTGGGATGTACTTTTAAACACCCTTGCTTGTTCTGAACTGCTGTGAGAAAAGTCAAGCAGACAGAACAACCAATATAATTATGTATAATAATTCAATATATTGTTATTTTGACTGCTCAGCCTTCACAAAGATGAAGCCGTTCTCCAGGGGGGTTTGATTTGCTTTTCAGTAACAGAAAAAAATCTTAACACAGAAGTACAAATAAAGCAAGCAGGAACACCAGAGAGGTGGCAGAGGATCTATCCTTTAGTAGTTTACAGGACTTGGCTGGACAGTCGTGGCTCACCAGATGTGGCGGTGGTGAGTGGTAGGTTGGACTGAAGGTCTCCAGAAGTCCCTTTTGAGCAATGTTTCTGTGATTCTGTCAGAAAATCATTTCTGCATCATCAGACAGGTTTCTGTGTTATCTCTTATGATATCATTCATGAAACCATACTAATGCATGATTAGTGAGCATTTCAGTTATAGATTGTCAGCCTTCTGTTGTAGTTCATAACCCCACAGTGTGTTTTTATCTTGCAGGTAAGAGTTTTAGTGTTAGCTGCAGCTGGATTGGAGGCAGACTATACCATCCACTTTTGTTTCTGCACTGCTAGAGATTTTAATTGCACAATTACACACTGTTTTTGCACAAAAAACCCCCGATGCAATCAGTGCACAAGATCTGCTGTGCTTGCTGAATGAGTCAAGTGTATATTATTCCTTTTACAGCCAGGATTCAGAATTGCCACATAAAAAGAAATGCCTGGAAAGGTGCATGTGCATTTATGTATCAACATGAGAACACATCTCTGAGGTTCATCCCTGGGTGTGGGATCCTGAGTGTTGCCACCTCTGCTGCACAAGGCTCCAGTAATTCGCTCTGCCTTGCCCTATGTTTTTTTCCCATTGGGTTTTTTACCGCTCAGTGAGTAGTTTGTCTCTCTGTTCACCTATTTTGAGCAGTAACTAAGGATAAGACCCAAACACTAATGAACTGAACACCAATGATCGATAATCAGAAGCTCTTTGTGTCTGGCAGAGCTTATAGTGGCTCCAAGGTCTGAGACTGCACCCCTGCCTCAGGTTTATGGGAAAGGTGTGCGAGTGCTGAGGAACAGGTGTGTGTATGCTCTGATCTTGTGAAAAATGGCAAGAATTCCAGGGGCATTTTCTGCTGGGAGGTGGATTGTGCATTAGTGACAGAATAAGACACATTTTACTTGATAGAGCAAGAGAAACTCAAGTGGCAGTAGCCCCTGAATTTCTGTAATCCTCCTAAACAGCTGTACACAACCGCAGGAGAAACTTTGGTCCTCCTGCTTCCAAACAGCCATACAAGGTGGCAGGACTGCATTTTATCTTTTCATTTTATCTATTTTCATTTTCCACCATGTGGCAAAGAAGGGACAGTCAAAGCCCTCTTGCAAACATGTGACAATTTCATTATTCTAAATGACATATTGGCCTGGTTAGCTTAAAAAAGCCTTTTAGGATGAGATTGCCTCCAGACTCATTATCCAGACAGTGGATTTTTACTTGGCTTTGATTATCTGGAGGGCTGTGAAACAGAACCTCATTTTTCTTCTTGCAGAATTAGAATTCTTTCTGGTGTCTATGTGTTCTCATTTCCTCCTTCATTCTTTAGTTAAAGGCCTTCTGGAACTCCAGAAAGTTTCATTTCCCAGTCAGGGAAGGTGGCAGAGCAAATATTAATATCAGCCTGGAGAGGCATTTGTGACCATTTTCCCTGAAGTGACAGGTGCCTGGGCTGGACTCCAGGGTTTTTGTAGCTTCCCTCCTTATTTTTGTCCCACACAGACTCCAGGCCACCCATTCCCAAGGTCTCCATTTCAGCCCCTTCCTCCTCCATCTTCTCAAGAACAGCTGTAACAGTCTCTTTAATTCCTCATGGAACTCAGTTTCCATCAGTAAAATAATGTAGCAAAGATTTATAGATTCATTCCACGAGAAGGACACACTTTGGTTTTGCCAGTGATGAATCACTTCATGTTTATCTTCCCAGGCCTGGTAGAAATCTTTACAGTCATTGAGGTGAACATCAATTAAAATGAAACTGTATTAAAATAAAATATTGATTTAATTTAATATAATATACCTCCCAAGTTGGGAGCAGCGGTGCAAGGTGCAATACTTGTTATACTGTGGGTTTCGCTCCCTGTAAAATTCACACAAAATAAGAACTTCTGCCTCAAGGTGACCACTCTGATCCTTATTTTATGCCCCCTTTCAAATCTGAAAAAAACCCCAGTCAGTATTTTGCACATGACTAAAATATATAGGGACTCAAAGTTCGTGTTACTGGACAAAACCACACTAGAAGTTTTTCTATGTAAAATACCTGATCCTCCTAAGTTCTCTTCCTTATGCACCCTCAGTCAGAAGATAAAAACATATGAACAACCAAAGTGCACTTGCCTCTGTACAGTTTTCTGAGGCAATTAAATACCCCTGTAAAATTCCTGCAAACCTCAGATTAAGTAGATTTTAGAGCAGGTGACTTGTTTTGATATCGGGCTCTGCCAGTGCGACAGGTTTTTTTATGGATAGATGCAGAAATCCTGGATGTGGATGTATTGTAGAATGCTTGGGTTTGGCTGCTCAGAAATATGCTTTAAAAATGGTGGATGTTCCCTGATTGTTAAAGTTAGGAACTACTTGGAGCTTTTTTAATTAGTGGCTTCGAGGCAGGCAACAGAAGTGAGTAAATGACTACCTAAATTAGGTAGACTGAGGTGTTCCTTGAAGAAAATGAGTGGGAATAATAGACTCCCCTCATTATTTAGAAGTGAGACATCTCGAGTTTCAGACATTTTGGGGGAAAAGTTGGCGTCTGAGCCTACCTGATGTGGCTGCACTACTAGGGTTAGAGGGCTGAAGGTGTTTTATTTCAGGCATTCAAAGGTAGGTGAGTTGTGACAGATGTGTAAGAAATAGCAGCATGTTTAGAAGAGAGAAAGCAAAGTTCATCAGCCAGTAAAAATATGTTAATTATCAGTCTGAGGCACGTAGATACAGGTTTAATTGTATTTTAACAGAGTGCTGGAGTGGTATTTTTATTTCCCCTTTCATGCTTACAGGAAACCATTTTCCATTTTGGAAATGCTGCTTCTAGAAACACTTAAAAACCACAGTGCACTGCAGTTTGGTTTGCAGCATATGGAAGATCATAAGCACGGGTTTTCCTGCAAAATGATTTTGATCTATTAAGTTCAGCTGCTCAGGGGAAGTGGTGGGGAGACCTGAATGATGCTGAACTCCTCAAGCGTAGAAAGTGAGATTTAAGAATGCATCATTCTGGCTCTTTTAACATCAGGAACAGATCACTAGATCATTTTTCTTTTTTTTTTTTTTTTCTAGATTTGGTGCATTTGATGTCATAAATTTGTCTTGAAAAGTGCTGGGGTTTTTTTGCTTGCATGACTTGGGAATATAGAAAGTGTGAATCTCATTCAGCAGATATTGGGTATACAGGTGCTGTTGCTTTTGTGAGCAATCATTCCGAATTCAGGAGAGGCCTCTTTAATGAATGTTTCCATACAAATTAAGTGACTGCAATGAATTAGCAGGAATCATTAACATTGCTTTAAAAAAGTGTATGGAACAAAATAAAAATATCTCAACTCCAGGTGAATTTTCTGTACCATGTTGAAGGAATATAGTTGTTATTAACTAATTAAACTCTGCAATAGGTATGTGAATGGAAAATGTAGACTGAACTACACCTGTTGTAGTCCATAAACATCATCCCAATCAAACCAATGCAATAAATCCTGGTTATTAGCCACTCCCGAGAAATTTGATTTCCCCATTTCCCACGGGATTTTTTTAAAGTCACAGCAGTTTAGAACATCCCTTTTTTTTCTTTTCCCGTTAACGAACATTCCAGAAAATGTTTTCTCTCCGATAAAATTTCTTCCCAACATTGCCTGGGGCTGAGGAGTCTGGAACAGCTCGATCCTGGAGGAGTCACAATAGAGGAAAATCAGTAAATCAGACACCTCCTGGTTACTTTTGTGTGTGAGGGGTCTGGACCCGTTCTCTTAACACATTTCACAGTGACCTCTGGCAGGGGGAGCCGAAGCAGTAAATGAAGCCAAAAGTCCTTTGCATCTACTTTGCAGTTGTGTTCCTCCACTATGTCCTAGGAGTACGTGTGTGATGAATGTAGACCACAAATTATGTTGATATCAACACAACATTTTGGGGCCAATCCTATTTCTTGCAGCCTTCTGTGGCTTTATATTTCTGTATGTGAGTGGGGATTTGCATTTATTTGCTTTGCAATGTTTCTCACTTTAGTTAAATTTGAGAGCAGTTGAAAAAATGTATTGCTTTAGTTTAATTAGCCTGGTAGAAAGAAGTTCCTTTCTTGGGCAGTAATTATTAGTTGTATATTATTAAAAGGAAGTAGTTCACATTCAGTTATTTAGCAGAAATAATTGAATCCTCTGATCCAGTAAACTAGCTCACTTTGGATTCAGCTGGTTTTTAATTTAGGACCTATAGAAGAGGAGACCTGTAATCTCACTACAGGGAATTGGCTTCACTTTCCTGCAGTTCATAAACCACGAGAGCGAAATTGCAATCCCCCACAGCAGTTTTCTCTTTATTTTTCGCATTTGCTTGAAAGTTTAATTTTATGAGACAGAGCTGATTTTAAAGTGTTTTTTTGTTGTTGTTGTTGTTGTTTTGGTGCTTCCTCCCTCCCTTTTTTTTTACCCCCTTGAACAAAAGGACTCCCAGCTCTGTCTGTAGTCTGGTGTGTAGACTCAGACAGCGGCAATTTCAGGATGTTTCAAAGATGTAAACACAGTTGGGTACTTCCATGAGCCCTTTGGCGACGTTCCAAGAGAAACACAAATAGCTGACGAGTTCGGAGCTGATTCTCAGCTGGAGTAACTTGGCAGGGCTCCACCAGCTTTTGAGCCATTTACACCTGGTGAGAATCAGCCTCTCTACTTCACAGCGGCTTCAATATCTGCATTTTACCCTGAGTTTTTACACAGTTGCTACATCAAGAAGCGGATGGTGACTTCACATTGTGCTCCACTTGAAGAACTGTGAATGGAACCACCATGACAGGAACTCATTGTAACACAGCTGCCTGAGCTCTTTCTCTTTTCCCTGACCAGATCTTAAGGGGAAAAACTAATTTACCACTTGTTGGGAAACTGCTTAACATCAGAAGACTTCCTTTGGAACTGCTGTTCATAAATTATTTTATTCAATAAATTAGCATTGTTTAAAAGGAATTAAAATGAGGATTTTCTTCACTGCTAAGAAAGCAGATTGGAGCCAATCATTGAGTTTTTAAGGTTGGAAAAGACCTCTAAAATCCCTGTGCTTGTCTTCCAGCTCAGGAGGCTGAGGACAACTGGTCTGACTGTTTAACACTGAGGCAAAGAATTCATGGATTACCTCAGCCTTTTCCCCATTCCTTGTCCTCATCCAGTAAAGGATGGAGATCTTCCTTGGCCATCCTTCTGTTGCTGATGTATTTATAGAAACATTTTTTATTGTCTTTTACAGCAGAAGTTAAAGTTCTGTCTGGGCTTTGGCCCTTTTTTCCCTGCACAACCTCACAACATCCTCACAGTCCTGAGTTGCTTCTTCCAAAGGCTGTAAACTCCCCTTTTTCTCCTGAGTCCAGACAAAGCTTCCCCAATATTACAACACAGGGATGCACCTGTGTGTGTCAAATATATCTAATTATGTAATTTTCACCAGATAAATAGATTTTTTTTTTAAAGGTACCTCAGATTCCTAGCTAGCTGAGGGAGCATCCAGGTGTTAAACCTGTACTTTTTTGATATAGAAAGCTGTATGGAAGCAGTTGGTTTTCACCACTGTGGAGTGAATTTAGGACTGCAGGAAAGCACGAATTTGGAACTTTGCTTGGATTTTGTTCACTTCAGGAAGACACATGGCATATGAAGTGTCGGTGTGTGCTTTTTCAAACAAGAAGTAAGTTCGTCTGTTGCTAAATTGAAAACATTAAAAATAACACACTTCATGCATATGTGCACACATGTTGCATTAATTTATTACTCTTGGAAGCATTTCCATGCTTGTTTAACTCAAACTGGCTAGGAATTTTCCAAGTAAAAAAGAAAAAAAAAAGGTAAAAACATAGAAAAGGAAGGAAAATTGGAAAAGAACTGGCAGCCAGTGAGTCCATATGGCCTAATTACTCCTGGTGTTTGGAGAAAAGGATGTAAACCTGGTAAGTTCTTAAACTGAGAAGTGGCTACTGTGAGGGCCTTTTTTATTGATTCTCAGTGCACCTATTACATATCCTACATATTTTAGCCATGTTCCATCTAGGAGAGTCCCTCCTTGTAAAAAAATAAAGACCCCCCAAGTGCAGCATCTCCATTCGAAGGGATATTCCGTCTCCTCAGGCAGCAAACTTTTTGTCCCTAGGGGACTCCAGGAAACAGTGGAGTGAGAAGTGTGGGAGAACATACCTTTTTTTTTCAGCTGCCCGGTCATCTGACAGTGAATAACCGTAAAGATGTCCTGCATAGATGGGTCTCAGGTTATTTTTGGCCCATTCATAGCAAGTTTTACATTTAAAATGAGACTGAAAGTCTATACAGTTCTACACCTGTACCCTCAGCACTGAATCTTTTAACTAATTATTCCAAATTAGCTTTTACCTTTCTTTGTTTTGGTTATTTTATTATTTTTAAACAAATATCAGATGGAATATTATGATTTGCCTTCCAGCAGAATGAGATTAACTATTTACATTTGGTACTAGTGTGTTTTAAATTCGGTCTTTCATTAAATTTTCTTCTTACCTGGTACCTTCTTTTTTGTTGTTATGAAGATAAAGGAGATTTCATTTTTCATTGTTTTATAACAGATTAATGTTTAGAAATATCGGTTCCTATTAGTCACAGCTCATTCTTTCTTCTTTCCAGTCAGAGATGTATGAAATCCTTTCCTAAACAAAAGAGGAATGATTTCATCAACTCAAATTGCAAAAGAAATAATTAACGACAAAAGGACCATACTCTTGATTTTTATCCTCCTTTCCTTTTGTGAAAACAATAATTTAATTTGATTCAGAGTTTCAAGAGTGACAACCTTGGATGCAAAGCAAGGAAGGCTTCAGCAGACTCAGCAGACTTCCCTCCCCATGGAAGGAATGTTGTCTGTGGTGGCCAGGAGAGAGAGAGAGGATCTGAGTTTAATGGAATGAAATGAGTTTGCATTCATTAGTTATAAGGCCTTAGACTTCACTCAAAAAGGCCTGGTTCCAATATTATGAATGAGTGAATTTAAGTTTCTTTGCATCATTTTTGTACACTGCTTTCATACTTGCTCTCTAAAATCATGCCACCCTTGTCTCTCTCACATGGAAGTTAATCGTAATACAAATCTCCTCATGCTCCTCAAAACCTCTGAAACCTGTTTTCCTTTAGATCTCAGTTGTGCTGTTGGCTCAGACGCCAAGATGCTGAACAATATGTCAAAGCCCATAAGCAAACAGGGCCCTCCTCCTAATTATTCTCAGCACCAGGTGCCTGAGAGCTGCTTTTGTCCCCGCCTGCTTTCGATGGTCCTCTTGTGAAAGATGAGTGTTATTTCACAGCTACCTTAGATGTTGAAATGGCCAAGAACCCACCAGAAAAAAAAAAAAAAAGGAAAAAAAAAAAGGTTTTGTTAATCCTTACTTGGAGAGAAAGTAGAGTAAAAAGCAACTCAGTAAACTAGTTAGTTACACACTGAGGAAAGGCTAAAAAGGCAAAATTGAGTAAATTCAGCTTAAATACCGGTGATAGGGAGTGTAAGATACGAACACCCGAAGAATGTGAACAGCAGGCAGATAAGGAAGGTATATATTGTATATAGTGCTATATACCCATGCTCACAGGAGTGTAGCTAGTTAGAATGGTAGGATTATAACAAGGAAAAATTAGATTTAAATGTCCAACACTGACTTTTCTTGGGCTGGGAATCAGGGCTAGTTTTGCCTGGGGGTTGCACTGCTGAATCTTGCGGTTTAGTCCTGCACTTTTTGCTACTAATCAAGGTAATGGAGAATCAAATTTCAGTCTCTCATTGCTTGTAATAGAAAACCCCACGTACGTTGATAGTTCTCCCCATCAAGTATCCTTTTTTTTGTATGTCTGCTGAGCAGGTTGAGGTGGTTTGAAAATGGAAAACCTTCAGTGTTCAGGTAAACAACAGGTGAAGTCTGTGTAGTGCATGACCCTTTACAGTAGATCCCATGTAAAACCAAGTTATGCCCCATTTAAATAACAAAAGAATTCTTGGACTACATGTTGGCTCTTTCCAGTAGTAGCTGAATAAAAGAAGAAAAAGAACCTAATAAGTAATTAAAGTGGTAATATGTTTGACCATTATTTTTTTAGTGTGACTTCTTTCTGCTACTAGTGTAACAGAAATGAACCTTTCAAAGACAACTAAAGTGCTAATGATAGCTAAGAAGGTCATTTCTAGGAGGTTAAACTGGTTTAATTAGAATTTATGAGAAGGTTACTAGAAGAGTGCAGAGAGATGTTAAGGGGTTAACCTATAAGAGATTACATTGTAGTCAGTGTTCTGTTAAAGTTTGAATTAATTTTTCCCATGGGTTTTTCACATTCTAATTTTCAACTAAATGAGACATCTGTTTCAGAAAAGGAAAATTTGCTATGGTTGTCATAGCAACTATCATTCTGTAAGAAAATTATTCCAATGGTTACTTTAGAACAGAAAGATAGAAATTCAGTACATAAAGCAACATCCGATTGCTCCCACAGACTCGGATAATTCAGCCCTTTTTGTGGGGTAGATTATTTGACCTGCAAAACTTGTTCATATGTTTTTAACATAAGGTTAATTGTGCTGTAAACAAATTCACTTCTGATGTATTTCCCCCTAGAGTCTTATATGTAGGCAAGCATTATTCTTATAAAAATAATAATACTATTGAATTGCAACAGTGTGTGGAGACACTCAAACTGTTTGCTTTAAGCAGGTAAGACCTAAATCAAAGTACATTTCTACAGGAGTGCTTCACTTCAGAGGTGAGATACATTAATGATGTATGTCTTAAATTGCCAAATAAATTTTTCTTGGTGGTTTTTTTGTTTTGGGGTTTTTTTAGAGAATAGCGGATTTTTCTCTTATAGAACATACGTGACAATATTTTCTTTGTTAAATGTAAAATATTATTGAAACAGAAGTTATGAAAATATTTTACTTTTCCTGGGTAAGCACTAAGCGGGAATACAGAAATTCAGTGCTTGACATGAAGAATTTAAGTTTGCTTTCAGGTTCCATCAGAAATGGAAATTCTAGACCAAGTTGTCTTTGCGTGATATCCAGGTCACAGACTTGTTAGTGGGTATTAGAGAAGATTGGGGGGTTTTTTTCCACTATTCAGAAACTTTGATGGCTGTTTTGCAATAAATTTTCAGAAGAAGGGACTTGGGGATTTATAAAATCCCTGCGTGCTTATAAAGATGGTTTTGCTTTGGGGGCACTGAAGTGTGTGATTTGTCTTTCTTCTCTCAGCTGTGAAGCATGCCAGCATCCTCCGCTGAATCCTTTCTTGGACTTTGGGTGTATTTTTTTGCCAGAAATATTCCAGACATTTCTTTCCATCTCGTGATTGTCACAAAAGACAGCATAATGGCAAATCACACAAGTTGTAACATCTCCCCCTCACAAAAGAACAGCTCCAGCATGAATAACTTACCAGCCCCGCGCTCGGCTGCAGGCACCACAAAGGGAGCGAGGGAGGGAGGCACGGGGGAAAGTGCTGCTTGTCTTAATAAGCAGATCATGCCTATTCATAAGGGGAAATGGGCTTTTCACAGAGTGGCCCTGTAGTGTGGACCTGGTAGAGGAAGCAGAGCCTCCCACAGCTGCGGCTGCCATTTGGGGTCATTCGGATTTCAGCGGGGTTGTGCTGACTGGTGGTGAGACCTGTGGGACAGTCGCGGTTATTTCTCTTTATAAATGCTTTGTTGTTTCTTTAAAATAATTATTCTGTGGGGGGTTGATCTTTTCTTCTTGGGAAAAGTTGATCTTTCCCCTGTGTTTGTTTCTCGGGTCTGGGTTCTTCTGGGATCCTGTCACAGAATCACAGAAAATTTGGAGTTGGAAGGGACCCACAAGGTTCATCCAGTCCAACTCTTAAGTGACTGGCCCACATAGGGATTGAACCCACACCCTTGGCATTATTAGCACCCTTCTCTTACCAATTTATCTAATCTACCTAATCTATCTAATCTCTCCTAATCTAATAAGTACCCATGCCCAGCAGCGATGGGTGGGAGCAGGGACATATATCCACCATCAGTGGCTTTAAAAACATGATTTACTGTGCTGACACTCCTTTTGCCTCCTGTTTGCTCTTGCAAATGTTTTCTGTCAGTGAGATTCTGCTCCTGGAAAACGTGCTCTGGGCCTACAGACAATTTGCTAAACAGTTGAGTATTTTCATCTGGGTGAAGAAAGATACTTGGCGTGGAAGGTGTGGAATGCAATCCCAAGGCAGGAAAGGATGAAGAGTTTAGAAAAAGCCTGACTACTGTGTATTTTTATAAAGCCTCCCACTTCCGTAATACCCAGGCACCCCACAAACTTCAGTTTATTTATTCTCAGGGCATTCCTGTGTGATAAAAATACTCCCATTCTGTCAGTGGTGAGCTGAATGTAGAGAGGGGCTGATCAAGCTCCACAGCCTGTGGAGTTTGGCTCTGTGTGACAGTTACTGCAGAGTGAGCCAGGTGCTAGAATCCCAGGATCGTTTACGTTGGAAAAGACCTTTAAGAGCACTGAGCCATAAACCTAACACTGCTAAACCATGTCCCCAAGTGCCACATCTACACGGCTTTTAAATAAGTCCAGGCACGTTGCCTCAGCCACTGCCTGTTCCAGGGCTTGACCTATCAGTGAAGAATTTTACCTTGATGCCCAATCTAAACCTCCCCTGGCACAACTTGAGGCCATTTGCTCTTGTCCTACCGATTGTTACCTGGGAGAAGAGACTGATACCCACCTGGCTACAACCTCTCAGGGAATTTTAGAGGGATAAGGTCTCCCCTGAGCCTCCCGTCCAGACCATGAGTTACCACCCAGCAGCAGGAAGGTGAGAAATCACGTGCCTGTGAGCCAGGTACTGTTCCTCCTCTGAGGAAAGGCTGCCAGGAGTTGAACAGGTAACCAGAAAAGTGGGATTTTGTAGCCCTGATATGTCTTTTTCTTAGCCAGATGCCTTGGTCTGAGCAACATGACTCAGAACGAGATTTCTCCTTCACTGCTAGTGCTGTTAACATCTCTTCTTCATGCACCTTCTTCACCTCCCTCCTCGCAGCTTCTGGAGGCTGGGATATATTTGTGGTCCCAATGGCAGATGTACAAGATTTCACTTTTTTTGGTTTTTTTTGTTTGTTTTTTTTNCATACCTTCTTCACCTCCCTCCTCACAGCTTCTGGAGGCTGGGATATGTTTGTGGTCCCAATAACCAGGGCACGCAATGAAGAGCTAGGAGATGAGCTGTGGACACAGAAAGCCTTTCGGTCATCAATAGTTGAGGCTCTTTTTGTCTGTGGGAAAAAAAAAAGCCTATTCGTTGTTCTTCAAATATTGGCGTGGCCAGAAGATGTCTGTCAAAAGATTATAAAATCTCCAACCTAAAACTAACCCCTCCGTTTTATGACCTAGAATTGGAGCCTAGTCAGCAAGATATAATTTAACGTTGTGATATAATTGCTGTGAAATACAGTTTTTTTAATCAATGGGATAGCAAGATGTGGATAAATTGTGTTCTGACTGGCAGTGTTACAGTCCCGCTGCTCCACAATGAGCTGCTCCATAAATAGGGTTTAAAAAAATGTAAATGCCTGTCTGATAAGAAATCCTGAATGTGGAAAGTCTTTCTTAAAAGCAAGTCAACACACCAGAGGACAGAAGAAATTTATGTGTGAGAGAAGCGGCAGCATTCTCGTTCTGATGGGATGCATCCATCCAGTTAGGGAAACAAAGCAGCGCAGAGGATGTCTCTGACTTTGGAGCGGGATCTGTCACGGTGCCAGGGGCTGTCCTTGCCCAGCTGGTCATAGGATAGGGGCCAAATGCTATGGGAGCCGATGTGGGACATATTCACATGTAGGTGTCACGAGACAGGTGCTCTAAATGTTGTGGGAGTCAGCAGGATGATCCACACAGGGAGATCTTGGTATCCAGATCTAAGTAAGTAGTCAGAGGAATACTGTGAATATTTTACTGTCTGCTGAAAGTGGTAAGGACTGCACTGATTTGCCGTCCAAGTTAAATAATGCTGGTTCTATGGAAAGAGGGGTTTACTGTGCACACAAAGAAGAAAATGAATGCTGTTTGTGTCTTCAAATTCCATGCTAGTGGAGAGTCAATCTCAGTATTTTAATTAGATAACCAGTACATGGAAGTAGCACTGAAGACATTCTCCTCCTCTCTTGGCAGGCAACCTTGGTTTTATGGCTGGGGCTTTAATCTTCCACGAGGCCAAGCACTATTAGAGAAATGGAACCTTATTCCAGATGGAATAGATATTCTTATAACACATGGACCACCTCTCGGTAAGAAAATACAAGTGCTCTTAGCTGTGTGTTTGGGATGATTGTGCAGTAACTGTTGGCTCTCCTTAGAAACAGAGTGCAGTCCTGACTGCAAAAAGTCAAAAGTAACATGCATACTGATTTCAGCAGCACCAGGACTTCAGCTCATGATTGCCTATGATACCTGTGCTCAACGGTAGGGAATTAAATAATGGCTTCAAAAATAAAACCTTAGCGCATAAAGCCTTAACGAGCTTTATAAATAAGCAGGGGCTCGTTTTCCTGTGCATCTGTCTAATCTGCCAGTGGTGAAATTACTAGATGGAAAGCATGGAGCCTGCTTGAAGAGAAATGCAGGATTAAGGTCTTATTTTTTATCACTTTAACAACTACCCAGAATCTCTGTTTTTCCTCCCTGTGCTGACTTGCTGCACCTTCTGCCTCACAAACCCAAACGCTGCCATAGTTGGCCTGTTCTTTGGGTAAGGATGGGTGAGTTGCTCCTCTGTACTACAATCTGGCAACATGAGCAGATCAAAAAGAAAGAGTTCTGCATGTGTGTTTTCCAAATATCAATAGAGGTGATATAAATCCACAAGAGATTTCTTGTATTCCTAGAAAATTGTGAACTTACCTTTGTTACAGAGATAATATAATCACATGAACTTGTCCAGTAAAGGCTTAGGGCTGTTTTTTGACGAATTTAACATATAGCAATCTATATTTAATGTGACTGTGTGTTTAACTCTCACTAATTTAATAAATGTACATGAACATGGAGCATGTACTGAAGTGTTCTGCTGAGTGCTCTGTGTGAAATGAAGGCACTCGGTTTCTTTAAACCTTTAGGTTCCCCAATTTCCTGACCCTAAAACCCTCTTGTCTTCCACCCTTTCTTCCCTTTCAGAGCTTGGAGGAGAAAGCATCTTAAGGGTTTGTGTTTTGTTTCCTTTAGAAAGACATGTTTGCATTCCCCTGCTCGCTAATCCCTGGGGGAAAGCACCTCTTTGTGCATGGAGTTTCTCACAACAGGGGTTGTGTTTTGATACTTCACCTAAGTGAAGCCTCATGCCATGGACTGATTTTAATATGAACCTGTATCATGGATGTCAGAAATTAACTGTTTAGACCCTGAGGTATCAGCTCCAAAGTTTGTCAGAAGCTTTTCCAGCGCTTACAAAATATTTTTTTAAAACCAGCTGCAAAAAAATCTCCAACCTTCAGCTGACCCAAAGATTCACTGGAAATCCAGTGGAGAGAGGGGTTCACATCACCCAGCTTCAGCCACCTCGATAATGTAGCCACCAGGCCTCTCCAGTAGCCTCTGGGATCAGCAGAGGGAGGAGAACCTCTACAGAGATTCTCTTCCCTCACTCAACAGACATACTTTAATAATGCATTTAATAATTGAAAAGTAATGTAATAATTATAGTAATTCTGAGGAAGAGCCGCCCATCTCCACTAGTTGTAATGGAATAATGTGAATTTCCCCCCACCTCCATGTCTCAGTATTTGTCCTTTTTTTTTTTCTTTTGAATTTTTAATCTTCAACCATCCTCCAAGAATTCTCTTTTTTTTTTTTTTTTTAAAAAGTTCCTGTTTCTTTGTCCCTCTCTTATTGATGCATTAATAGATGGCTCAGGCACAGAACCCATCAGCTGTTGCTCTCCCTGACACCCAGGGCAACAAATATATGACTCTTAAAAGAAATTAGAACTCTGCCTAACGTAGGGAACCTCCTCATTGTGTAGCTCTGTCCACAGACATTTTGGGAGATGGGATCCTCCTTGACCCTCCCAGCCAATTATTTTAACCAGAAAGCTGATTGTTGTTGTTCTGACCTTGGGCAGCATCACTAGAGCTGTTCCTAAGGATCATAAATAGCAACCAGTCCTCTTGAAAATTCTGGGTTTTTTTCTCCAGCAGGGCTGCCTAAATTCTGTCCATCATCCATTTTCTGTGCTGCTTTCTCATTCCCTCACTTCAAGAGTGTGCATCCTCCTAAACTAATTAATACATTATTCCATAGACTTGAAATTGTGTGATTTAGATAGAGAAGCACCAGTAAGAGTTAATGGACGTTGTTTCTCAGTTAGTAACAAAAACCTCAGTAATTTTTTTCTTCTGTTTTAGAGTAGTGCTTTGGGATGAAACCCACAGGATAAGAAAACAAAGGTTAAAATAGTGATTATTGACCATTTCATTAGTAACTTGTTAATTATTAATAAAGAGATGCCGTATATTTCACAGCTTATGAAATACAGTGTTTATGATTATGGCATCAGTGCTAATGCTCATTTCTATATCAGCATATTTTTGTCACTTTTATGTATAGTATAACTTCTAAAGTATTTTCCCTTATTCCTGAAGATCTACATTTAGGATTCTTCTTTTTCTCTTCCAAAAGTTCACTTTTCTTTGTTTTTAATTTAATTTCACCTTTAAGTCTTCATTTGCAGCTGTCTGCTTGACTGTCTGTGACAAAGATTTATACTTTCCTGACAGCTGCAGAAACCTGTTTCAAGTAACCAAACATTAAAAAAACCCTAAGATGAACTCTAATTGTTAGCTAGGTGTAATCAATTATTCTTAGTTTGTGTAGTCAGGTGTACATAATAAGCTGCAAACATATGGGAAGGCTTCAGAAGGGTGATAATGCATGTAAACAAAAACATGTTCAACATAAATAATGCTTAATTTAATGGAGAAGTTAATTTTATGGATTTTTGTTTGTGAAGTTTTTGAAGTGGAAACACTTTTGGCTTTGTGTTCTCCACAGACATTTTGACAATTAACTGTTTCAAATCACTGAAGTAACAAAACCTATGGTTATAAGATGTTCGTTCTGAAAAAAAAAACAACCAAAACCAAACAGAGGCATGACTGGATTCCAGAGGAGTTTCTGGCTGCACTTTAACATCTTAAATACTTAGTGTTTCCTGCAGTGAATTTTGACCTGCTGTGACTGGTGAGCTCAGCAGAACATTGCTCTGCTCTGCCTGTCATTCAGAGGGGCTTTCCCTTTGGCCACCCGCCTCACAGATGCCAGATGGGAGAAGGTGCAAATATGATTGAATTAAGAGGCTTTGACCATAATCAGAACTTCCTCTTTCTGGCACTTACGACTCTGCATTCCCAACTTCCTTCTGAAAACTGGACTTAGCTCTCTGACTGTGACACAAGGGCAAACTGGCCATTTTCATGAAACCCCGCAGTGTACTTTGAGCCCAGTTTTCAAGCACTGGCAGCTAAAGAGATATTTCTCAGTGTGTGAACCAACCCTGAAGCTCTAGCAAATCTGAGAGCTTTTCCAGCAGCTTGAATACCACAGTTCTGGGCTTTTAAGCCAGTTGGTTGCTGCTCAGCCATGCTTGAGTGGACATCAAAAGGAAACCTATGAAAACCAGGTCCAGGCTCCGTAACTCTGTGCTAAAGGCACAATCTATTCACAGGACTGCAGCAATCCAGGAGACACAAGGCTATGAAAGGCACACAGGGAAAATGCCAGAACAACAGAAGAGAACCAGGAAGATTTCACCTTTTTTTTTAGGTTTCCAAATTTGAGCCTGGTGACAGTGGCAGAACAACAGAAAGAAATCAGATTGGTTATTGCAAACCCGCTAATACAACAACATCCTTCTTATAGTACTACTTCGAAGGAAAACATGAGACTTCAGTTGGCAGTAAACATCCCCCTGCAATATTTTTAGACAAAGAGGCAGGTTGGTGTAATATTTCTGTCTGTATTCATACGAAATACACATTTTCACACAATCTTTGGGTGAGTAAATACGGCACTTAAATACATCTACTGCAAAAGGCCTGAGTTTCTCTTCCTGTCCATAGGTTTAGGCAAGTGGGGCTTGCTGTGCCATGAACTGGTTAAACCAGTTTTGCCTGAGGATGTTGTTTTTTGGGCACTCAGAAGGTTCCTCACCTGAGTTCCACTACTCTAGGATTCAGTGTGATATGGTTTTATTAACACAGATTCCATTACACCAGTCAAGGTGTTATATTTTAAGAAGTAGATCTCAGGACTAGATTTAAACAGCTAAATGTTCATTTAGGTTGTCTGGAGACTCACTTCGGACTCACTGCTCTTTACACCTCACTCTCTACAAGGAAGAAAAATGGGTAAAACATTGAGTTTTCCCATTTGCAGCAGTGCAAAAAAATGCTTGAATTGCAGTGATTTTTTTTTTTTTTTTTTGTTCCTTGAAAAATGACTGGTAAGGATTATCATAGTTCATTTTATCCAGATGAGCTTTTATGGTTTTCCTTGAGTATTTTGCCTTCCTTCCTCTTCTGTTTACCAACACGTTTTTTTCCATGTCAGTTCTTCTGTGGCTGCTTGTGAAAAGCCAGGAAATCTCAGAAATGCTGTGGAACAGCACAACAGCACAACTGTCTTCTTTAAAAGCTTTCCTTTCTTTTCCAAAGGTTTTCTAGACTGGGTTCCTAAGAAAATGCAACGGGTAGGATGTGTCGAGCTGCTGAACACAGTCCAGAGACGAATACAGCCCAGGCTTCATGTTTTTGGACATATCCATGAAGGTCAGAGCACATTTCTTTCTATATATGTTTAGAAACCACCAACACAGAAGGTTTAAGTAGCGTTTTCAAACTCGAATGTCTGAACTTCTAGAATTCAGGTACATATTCAGCTGCATATATAGAGATGAAATTGGCTGATACCCACATTTCAGTATTTGTACTTCAGCTTCTCTTTCAGTTTCCACATCTATGAAACAGGGTGATGCTTCCTTCAGAGGGAGGATTACTGTGAATACAAGAACACAAGCCCAGTAGTTACTAAATATTAGGACTGATGGATTGTGTTTTCCTCAGCTGAATCTGTGATTTAAGATAATTCATGCAAGCTCTCTGTGTTTCAGTTTCTGTGTTTCTAAATTGGGTAGGAGTGCTTTGAGAGGTGCTTCTAAGGCTTAAGCTTCAAAATTGTACCATAAAGTGTATATATGAAGTCGAAATCAAGAGTGATGTCACCACTGCCTTGTGTAGAAGTTCCAAGATATTTATTGATGCATTTAGCTGCTTGGGCAGGGGAAACATTTTGTGCCCAGACGAAACAGTGGTTCTCTTGACTATTTGATATTTAGCTGGACAAAAAAAATGAGTTCCCTTCACATAAGTTGGTAAATGGTGACAAAAATGCTCTGTTGAAGTTGGTGACAGCAGGAGCGCACCTCCAGGCAAAGGGAGTGTGTCTTTGTAGAGTAGTAGATGCTCTCTGCCCTGTTCACATATCAAGGATTTCAAGCAGTGCCTCCAGAAGAAGAAATCACTGGGCTGTGCAAAAGGTAACCCATTGGCATGTGAGTGTTTATTATCAGCTGCTTAGTCCTTGGCAACATAAACTTACTGGCAGGAAAAGGTACTCCACTACTGCCAGATTTCTGCTTCTGGGCCTGCTCCAGCCTTGGATGTAGGATCTCTGTAGGTCTCACCAGGGCAGAAATGGAAAAACTCGAGGAGCTGGCATCCTGGTTTTGAGAAGAAACATTGTCCTTGCCAAGATATCCCACCCTGGCTTGCTCCTGGGGGCTTTCACCCCACATTAGAAGGGACATTGCTGAGAGGTGTGCTAGTGTAAAACTGATGGAGAAGATGTTCAGATCATTGTTTTACAGCTCAGGGATTAAGTCCATTCTCCTCATGTGCCTCCTCTGTGGTGACCTGTTAATGCCTGGGTAATGTCCTAAGTGCTGCTAAATCACAGAGTAAACAAATAATGCTGTTAGAGCATCTTTGATATTCCAACCAAAAGAGCTGGTGAATACAGTTCAAACTCATCATTATTATTTCAGAAATTGTAAGCCAAGTGTCTTGCAGGGGATCCAAGCAAACAGCAAGCCTTGAAGCTTCAGGCAGGTAAAAACAAAATCACATCTGCTAAAACCAAGCCCAGCTTTGGCTCTCAAGGGAAGAGAATGGCACCTCCCTAGAATGGTAAAACTCGGGAATTAATGCAGTTGGCACAGTAGGTATCGAAGCACAGAAACAAGGTACTCTTCTTGTTAACTATCATAATTTAGAGAAAACAAGCGGGGAACTGTTTTGCAGTGAGATGCTGAATCTCGGCAGAGGAGAATTCCCTTTGCAGGCAGCCTGTGCAAACCAAGCTGCACTTTGTGGAGAGAATTCATGATTTGAACAGATGAGTTCTTCCTCTGAGTGAGCAAAGCTACATCTGCAGCAGTCATTTACTGAACATCTGGGGGGAAGGGATGCTTAGAAGAGATGTTTCTTCCCTATTCCCCCCCTGCACTGCTGCGTCTGCCAAAAAATACCTCCGCACGTGGGCTTCCTGCTGATGGAGCCATGGAAGTGACAAGCAGCGTGGCAGGGACTAAAATCCTGCTTTTCCCATCACAGCCAATCCTTGGCTGAGGTCATGGCCAAGGAAACTCTGCTGGCAGTAGGACAGGAGTGACAAGCCATAGCATTAGGAATCTTGCAGCAAATCTCCAAATGTGTATCCAAGAAGACATGAAGTCCCAGCAGCAATGCTCACTCTGTGTAAAACACAGACCAATTCTTCTGTGGCAAACAGAAACTGGCTCAAAGAAATGTCTGTGACAGGAGCCTGACAGAGTTTTCTTCCCTCCCTAGTCCCTAATTATAGTGTGGTTTTTCCATGGGGAGTCTAGGAGGCCTTGCATTATTCAGGGTATTTTAAGGAACAAAAAAAAAAACAAAAAAGAAGGGAATTTGGCTACTGTTTCTTTGTTTGCAAATGATGCAACTGCCAATGCTTCTATAAGACAGAAAATTACACTCAGAAAAACCACAGGGTCCCAGGTACCTAAGATTTGAATAGCTGGAACTCAGTGTATGTAACAACAAATACATTGACCTATTAACTTTACTAATGATGAGATTGAGCTTTAATGCAAACACTTTTTAGCAAGTGATTCCTCCCAAATCACATACTTCTGACTGTGAATTCTTCATATTGATCAAAATATTTCAGTCAAAGCTTGCAACATCCAGCTTTCAGTTTTAGTGTAATCAAGCTTTTTTTTTTTCCTGGTCATTCATTAAAAGTTTTTTCACAATGGGGAGCTTTTGCTTTCTCAAAACACCAGGGCTGTTAAAGGGCTTCTTCTTCACTTTCTGAAACAGCATTTCACGGTATTTCTACAGGCATTAGGGCTGGAAGTTTGACTTTCTGCAGTTCTAGCTCTGGAATTGTTTGACTTGGGTGTCTGGCCAGACATGAGATGTGGTTGAAGCTTTTCCACCAGTGGTGAGACACACAGTTGTGTGGAAATGTTATGGTGTCTTGGGTTATGAATCACCTTGTCTGTTAGAAAATGCATTAATAAAGCCATTTTTTTTCCTCTCCCTGGCCAGGAATTTTAGCACAATTTTTCCATCAAATTTGGTGGAAATTGGTTAACGGGTTGCTGCTATAGACAAATCCTGCCCAGCTGCACATGCTCACATACTTTCCTTGAGCCAAGCAATACTTTTTCTTCATTGTTTGCTTAAATGATGTTCAACACTGGACAGGAAAGAAAGGTGGAAAGATTAAAATAGCCCAAAGTTTGTTGCACTGATGACTGGAAACCTAAATGATCAGAAGCACTTTTTTTTTTCAGTGCCTAAGATCTATCTTCTCAGCCTTCCCAAAACTAAAATGGTTTTAAGAAAGAAAGCTTTCCAGAGAAAAGTATCTCTCTTTCTGAGGAGGTTTGGTGAGCTGGCTGCCAGAGATTATTGCCACTAGCTAGTGAGGGGCTGTTTTGTTTTCCTTACACAATTTAAAAGATGGCAGAAAGTTCTGTAGGAGAAAGACGGTTTTTTTCAGGGGACCGAGAGAATTTTTTAAATTCCTTCTGAGTGACAAATGTGGCACTTACCATTGTGTGACGAAGGTGAAGAGTTGAAAAATAAAGAAGTCAATAATGAACAATGAGAATGAACAATGAGAGTAACCAGAGTTTTATTTCCTTTGTAGGTTATGGTGTCATGGCTGATGGAACCACCACCTATGTGAATGCATCTGTGTGCACTGTGAATTACCAGCCACTTAATCCACCTATAGTTATTGACTTACCTACTCCAAGGAACACATGATTATAATGAGGATTTAAAGTCGTATCCAACACATTAGCAACTTTATATTGCTGGCTGAGAATCCCGATAGGGAACCATTCAACAACAACAACAACAAAAAAACCCAAAATCCTTCCTTTTTTTTTCCCTGCTAGCTCTTCACAGATAAATTTCGAGTAACAAAAGTGGATGAGGAACAAAGACATTTTGGTGCCAGAAACAGATTAAAGACTTAACATTTCACCATTACGATATTTGTGAACACAGAAAAGTGAATGCATTCCACATATAAATATATATATATATACATACACATATATATATATCTAGTAGGGGCTTTTGTATATACCATGTATTGGACTTATTAAAAGAACGATGTCTTTCAAAGGAGTGTTTCTTTAAGAAAGTTTGCAGTTTAAACTTCAGTGTTTAGACTAGGATTCCCTCATTTCACATGTTTCCCAGTGAGCTCCTGGTAAAGGAAAAATGATGGTAAAGATATTTTCCCTGAATTAACACGGCAAATATAAAAGATGCTGCACAAATGACCAGTCACAGGAGGAAAGCTATTACTCCAAGTCCTCCAGGTCTAAGTCTTTGCATCTATTCAAAACCAATGCAATAGAGGCCCTAATTCACTGTACTGAAATGAAGTTTTACTACATCTGGCATTACAGATGGTAAGGGAAATGGTGCATATTGCCAGCATGCTGTAAACAGCTCAACATTCGAGAAGGGAGACTGTGTTAAGTGCAGTATAAACTCAGGAATTTGTAACCTGTAAAAAAAAGGATGACATTTCCCTAAAAAAGAAGGAAAAAAAAAAAAAAAGAAAAAATACAACTGTGTTTTCATATGGTAAAGAGATATGTGGCTGTATTAAAAAAAAAAATAAAGAAAACAAAAGAGGGAAAAAAAAAACACAAAAAGCCCACCCAGTGATCAGTAATGGTGTTTTAAATAAAACCCACTGCAACCATTGGTTTAAAAACCTGCTAATGGGACCTGCAGCCAATGCTGAGATGACTGGTTTGAATCTGGGCCTGGTCAGGAGGGGTTAAATGTCATTGTGATCATTTTGTCCTCAGGGAACACATCATGGATGTCACGGGGAAGGCGCCATCCCAAGGTGGAGTTTGGGAATTCACTTTTGGGGAGCTGTAAGGAGTACACACCGACGGGCACAGAGCAGAGGGCACCTCACCTGGTGTTGCTGTTTGCCCGCTCACGGACACTGCTGAGAGAGGCCCAGGACGAACTGAAATCCAGCTGCGGTGTTGTGGGTGCCACCAGGCAAAGCAGGGGACGTGCCACGAGCCGGTTGGGGTGGCCCACAGTGGCACTGCCCATGCGGCTCTCCTGAAGGGCAGCAGAGGTGTTGAAGCTGCTGGGATTTCAGTCCTGTCCTAGGCAGAAACATAAGAATTGATTAGAAACTCACCCAAAAAAACCTCCAAAAAACAAAAAAGAGGGCTTCAGATCAGACACGCCCTGCAAGACATGAATTTCTGCCTTGGACTAACAAACATCTCCTTTGGCCTCGATGGAGATTATTTAACTGCTGTATTCTGAACGTGGACATCCTCAATTTGGGGCTGATGGCGTCTAGATATTAATCTTGTTCATGCAGATTGGGCAGAGCCCAGCACTGCCAGCTCAGAGCTGTCTGCAGGTCTGTGTGTGGCCCAGCTCTGCACACAGGCACTGGATAACCATGTGGGTTACTTTTTGCCTGGTACGTGGATGTAAATGTGAGCTTCACGTGGCAGCTGCATGTACACGATACACACGCACGGTTTGAAATACCTGTGCTGCAAAACCAGGCTGTGTCAGCTGCAGCTCTGAGCCAGGTGGGCAGAAACACTGCTTTTTGCCGGTTGCCCATGGGCAGCAGCTCTTCCATCAGCTGCTGGGAGCTGAGATGTTCCAGCCCAGTCACTAACTTGGACCCACAAGAAGCCACCAGATCCCCAGAAAACATGACCAAGTCACAGGTCTGTCATTCTCTGTAACCTGTTGGGTGACCTTCTGTCTAAACTGATGTGCTGCTTTTTCCTGAAAATGAAACCCAAAACAGTCTTTGATGCTTGCAAGTGGTTTTTGGGTGAGTGGTTCCCGAGTGCGTGAGCAGCCTGCCATGAATTCAGAGGGGGCCACTTTTGTCAGAGCTACTGGTGTAGAAATTGCAGATCAACTCCTAAATCAGCAAGAACTGAAATTCACGGTTGAATATGAACTCCTGCCGTCACTGGGAAGATGAACGATAGCACTGTAGTTAGAATAAAAGTGTCTTAGCTAGTCACACTTCAAGCAGTTTGCAACAAATGTGGCAGGAAATTGGCTGTATGTTAAAGTCTGAAATGTTTACATTCGCTCATGGCACTTAAGAGACTAAAATGTTAAAGTGGGGGGAAGAGGTCCTTTTATTGGCCTCAGCAACATTTCTATGTGGACCATAAGCTATTCTCTTAAAAATAATTTTTCCTAAGGTATCTTCCAAATACTGTGTATTTTTATGTGGAAAGGATATGAAAGCAGCTGTTACTTCAAAATATCATTTAAAGTACTTGAGGTATGAAAGCTTAAAGATTATTTAATCATTTTGGCATAACTTGAATGTTGTTGTAATTTTTGGTCAAGCATGTTAGACAAATAAAGTCTTAAAAAAAACAAACAAACAAAAACCAAACAAAACCACACAACAAAAAACAAGGCCTCTTAATATCCAGCTCTGTATCGGAAAGACTGCCACGTTCTCCAGGGGTAGGAGCCAGGCTGTGGGATAGCAAAGGAAATGGTGGTATTGAGGTTATTGAGGGGTTTTGCAGAGGGGGATCAGCTGGCAGAGGGGCTGGGGACGATGGGCAGAGGGTGCCCGGCTCTGTGTGCCAGTTCCCACAGCGGGGAGCAAGGTGGAATTTGGGGTTGCAGAGGAAGGGGAAAGCAGCAATCACTGCCTGTAACTGATGTATTTTGGTGGGAGAGCGTGCCAGATGTGCCTGGGAGGCAGGGAAAAGATGACCTGAGGGAGTGCTGCAGAGGAGCTGTGCAGAGGTTGGGAAATGGGATGCCATCCTTTGGGCACGGATTGTAGCTCGGGGAACAAACCTCACATCTGAGTGTAAGGACAAAACCTCACAGAGAGGGAGATCAGGGCAAAGTGTCTGCTTTTAACTTTGTTGGCACAGAAAGACCTGGGCTTCTGAGCTACCTCAGGTGAGGGAGGACATGAAGAGGAAGGTTTCCACAAACACAGTTTTAGAGTTGACAGTTCTTTTAAATTCCAGGGTGTTCTCACAAGTAATTTCCTGCCCCATCTCCCCATTGCTGACCTTCACTGAGATCTGTCCAGAATCACAGAATATGCTGAGTTGGAAGGGACTCTCGAGGATCACAGAGCTCCCAAAGGAAGGTGCTGATGTGTGTCAGCAATGAGTGCATTCCCATCACCAGGCAGAATTGTTACTGAGATTAATTTTCGTTCCTTTCAGCGATGAATAGGGGAGATATCACTGCACGTCAATGGGGGAAAAAAAGAGAAGACAGGATTATTTATGCCTCCCTCAGTCACATATGGCTGAGGATGCGAAATGTTCCTTGGCTAGAAGGAACGAGCAGCCTGGGACTCAGCCCTCGCCCAGGCAGCTGCCTGTCCCCAGGCAGCCCTCACCCAGGGCAGCTGCACCCCAGCCCGGGGAACCAGCTTTAGGCTTTCACCTGGTGCTCTTTGGTAGCCCCTGAAGGCAGAGCCTTCAGTGAGGTCACTGCAGAGAATGGGGCTGGTGGGAGCAGCACACTGGCCCGGCTCCTTCACTGGGGGGATGGCTGCAGGGAGGAAAGGGTGAAAAAACCTGCTCAGAATGACACATGGACACAGGGCAGGTGGGAGGATGCTCTGGTCTTGCTGCAGGAGGGAGCTACAGGAGATGAGAAGTAGTTTGTCCTCTCCAAACACCAGTTGCTGCCAATAGTCAACATAAAAGCTTCAGCAAAAGGAGGAACAAGACACTCCTTGGAAAGAAATATTTGGAATAATCTGCCATTTGGGATCTTTGCCCCCCTCCCATTTATTGCTGTTTGTATGAGAATTTCTCTCTTAAAACCCATATTATTGCTCACTGCTCATCTAACTGACATAGGGAGAGTTTAACTGCAAATGATCTTTCCTTTCAGGTACATTCCTGTCCCTTTCTTGCAAGTCTCCCTGCATCTGTGATTTTAGTGCTATGCTGGAGCAGGGAGCTCCCTGGGTGATTATGCACAGTGCATTAGAACAACAGCATTTTGCTTCTCCCCGTACTTGTGCTGCTGCTCAGCTTTATTGACTGTCCCTTTGTTCTCTTTTTATGTGAAAAGTGAAAATAGGAGTACTTATATGTACCTTCTTTATGCTGTTTGTTATTTTGTATTCTGCCATTATGTTGCTTTTCACTCACTTCACCTAGAAATTAAAATCATTTCAATTCTAGCTAGACTCTATTTCTAACTCTCAGAAACTCTCTCCTCCTCTCTGTTTGATGTGTTGTCTGGGACTCAGTGAGAGGCAGAAATGCCAGAAGAGGACCTCCTCTTTCTTCCTGTCTGAACATTTGGACAGTTCCCTGCTACTTTCTCCCCTGATCTTTATCTAGTATCTTCATTTCATTAGGAGTTCTGGAGATAATATTATATATTTGCAACCCCCAGTGGAGCACTGTGGTGAGCTGCCCATGGCCTGAGCTGCATTTTCTCTTCGAGAGGTGGCAGCTGATCTGGACTTACCTGGTTTTCACAACCATCATCCCCTGCCTCCCAAGGAGCCTTACTCCGGCTGTGTCCATGAGGGGTGGATGATCTTCCCCCACTCTGGCCTCTTCCCCTGGCTTTGATGTTGCCCCTGGCAATTCCTCATCACCTCCAGACAGGTTTTGCTGTTGGAGGGCACTGGGTGGGATACAGAGCTTTGTGACATTTTCACAGTCCTCATCCTGCTTTGGGGGCTTTTGTTTCTTAGCTCCTGCCCAAGCCATGACCCTTCTTTGCCTCCCATGAATAACTCTTTCACAGAGGTCTTTATCAAAACCTCTGCAATTGCCCACACCAATTATATCAGCGACATCTCTTCTTGCCAGGACTTTGATGTACCAAAAGCTTTCAGACAGATTAAAGGAACAGGCTTTTCTTTCCCACAAACCAGCCTGCTTTGTTTCCCCACACCCAGGGAAGGGAATTCGCTCTCTAGAGCAGGATGGACTAAAACTGGGCAGAGCAATTAACCTCACTATATGCCCCTGGGCCTGTGCCCAACGTGCCCTCATGCTGTTTGCTGCCGTTCAGGGCCCCAGACAGGTTTGCCATTTCGTGTACTCCCACTACATTTTCCTTGTCATTCTTTCTGTGTTCTGAATGGGATGAGCAGCTTGAGGAGGGCCAGATGGGAAAATGCTGGATGCTATAAACACGCTGCAGTGGCTTATGGTGGCTTTAAACTTCAAAATCAGAGGAAGGAAATTGCTCTGCCCAACCAGCTGAGCTGCCCAGCACCCAGGAAAGGCTGGGGAGAGTCGAAGGTGACACTGAGGAGCCCTCCCAGCAGTGCAGCCCCAACTGCCCCCTGGCTGCGAGGGCCCTGTGGGGGCCAGGGTTGGGGCTACACCTCACCTCCAAGGTGCTGGGGAGGGCTTTGTGCAGACAGAGGTACTCTCACCTGTGGGGTGTAATAATCCCCTCTGGCGGGCTGCTGCTGCAGTGGGAAATTTCCCACTTCACCTCCCACCATATGGCCTGGGCCAAATTTTCTAGAAATAATGAGGTCACACAGGATAAAGCAGTTTAAGTGCACTGGGCAATTAAACCTGTGTTTATATTTCCTCTCCTGTTTTATTAGGGCGTTGCATGGTGCAGCCATTCCGGTTGTATCTGTTTCCTGATATTTTAAAACAAACATAGAGCTGCTTCACATGTGTCAGCTACTGATCGCCTTCCCTTTGCCACCAGCTCCTCTGCTTCCCATGGTTGGTCCTGTTGGTCCCTGACACTTCATGGGACTCATGGAGAGGCCCCCTGGACATCCTCGCTCTGGATACCTCTGTGGTCTCCCCAGAGATGATCTGTGAGCCTTAACCCATCCTGGTCTTGCTTTTGAGCCCACAGATAAACTCCAACACCTTGCCCTGCAGCACCAGTTCCAAAGACCTGCAGCAAGATGAGCAGTGTAGAACAAGGAGGCAGGTACTTCTGCTTGGGGTGAGCCTGGGGACAACTCATGGCATCTCCCTGAGCCTCTCTGGGTGAGGAAGTACCTGCATATGAGGTAGGTTGCCTCCCCGGGGCGGGAAGAGCCCTGTTCCAGGGGGAACAAATGCTGACTCCAGACAGAGCAAAGGCAGAGCAGGGCAGCAAGGTGAAGCATGGCAGAGCAGGGCAAGCCTCCAGAGAGAAGTGCTCAGCAGGGTCCCCCAGCACTGGAGTCTGTTCCATCGGTTTGGGAAATGGCAAAAACTTTTGGCACCCCGTGGTGCTTTGACTGGGATTTCCACCCCTCATTCCCACACCAGGTGATGCAGCACCTCTGCCCTTGCTTGCAGTCCTCTGTAGCGACATACACAGGAAAGGAAGAGGCCCTGAAGTCACTGAGGAGTCCAGAGAAGGAAATTCTTCAATTCTGCCTCCCCATCATGTCTCCCTGTGCCCTCTGGACACCCATCTCCAGGGAGCGGTGCTTTACCCCCACACCTTCGAGAGCCTGTTCTTTCCCCACCTGTTCTGGTTGTAACACAGTGTGTACATAATTATGTTTATTTCTTGTTCAGAAAGCAATCATAGCTCTGAAGTGTTACCTACCAGGTTTGTTTCTGCAAATGCCCTTAACAATAATTAATCATATGCATTAACATGCGGTCAAGAGACTTGTCAAAACTGGAGCTCTCGAGCGGTAAACAGAGCTCGTGCAATTAGCAGTGCCTGCTCTGAAAACACTTGGATTGATTCATTGTTCCTCCCAACACCTAAGGAAGTCAGGGAAGTAATAAATCATGAAAATATAGACAAGGCACTCAGCAAACTATGATGAAGACACTTCATCAGCTGCCTGTAGCTCTGTGTCAGTGCTGCGCTGGAGCCGACGCTGTGTGAACTGGTTGCATGACAGGTGTAACCACCAAGCACTCACAAACACTGCAAAATATACTCAGAAATGCCTTCTTCTAAGTTACAAGTAGGGGATTTCCTAATTGCTTTTAATCCAGCTGCTACCAAGCACATGCCCTGCCTTAAAATAAAGGTATAGGAGCTTCTGGTGCCCAGATTTTACTCAGGAGAGTAGGACTTCCTCTGCCAAGCCCACAAGGCTAGGTAAACGGAGGGGGAAAGGGTGCAACTGCATTTGCTGGTCAGGAAAGTGTCCTTCCATCTCTCCACGAGCTCAGCATGCCACAGAGCAAGACACCTGGCTCTCCTGGAATCCTGGATGTGCTTTGTTAAAGCAGCTCCTTTTAACTTGCAAAAAAAAAATAAAAAAAAAATCAACATTTGCTAAAGGAATAAAAGAAAAAAGGACAACAGGAGAGGAACGGTTCCTCCAAACTTTGAAGCTGTTGTTATCTATCAGAAACAACAAAAGGAGCTCAAAGCTGGGAGATGGAAAGCAACAAAATGTATGAAAGCAAATGACATGAATGGGGCTCTCAGAAGTGATGGTGACGTTTCGTGCTCCCTATTGGCTTCTTTTCTGTGTGAAAAAAGAGAGCGTCCTTTAAAGAGCAGTGCTGTCTCAGTAGTGTCTGCATTTGGCATTATTAACAGCAGTTGTGTTCAACAATTGTGGTGTTGGTCTAAAAACCATCAGGAGCTCTCAGCCCACGTGTTGAGTTGAAATAAGAAGGCAGTATGTGTGTGTGTGGAGGGGTGTGGGTTATTTTTTAATAATAAATAAAGACTGTTTGCATTCTTTAAAAGTTCCTTGTAGTTGTGATAGGCAGTTACTTCTCCTGACTCCTTGGTGGCTTCACAGAGGCTTTGCCTTTCCTGTGTGCAGGGGACTGCAAAGCTGTTCCCACAAGAAGGGAATGCTGACACCTGTTTTGAGCATCTCCAAAGGTTTAAAGCTCTTCACCCCTCTGGGCATCTGTGCTGGTGAGCATCTAAATAAGTATGAGTCAAAAGCATCGTATATTCCCTCATCTAAAGGCTTATGCAGCTTTTCAAGATGTTTTCAAGAGTAGCCATGTTCATCTTTGCACTGTGCCCTTTTCTAGCTGAGCTGAAGAAGCCAAGAGGGACACCCACTGTGCTGGACCTTCCCAGGGAAAAGGTTTAGCTGGGATATGAGACTTCACATCCAGGAACCTGAGCTTAGCAAGCAGAAAGGTTCATTCTTTAGGGAAGGATTTCGCTTTAGAAGCTGTTCAATCAGTGATTGATAAGTAAATACGATGCACGAGCTTTACTATTTCCCCAAGAGAAGTCTAAGAAATTTTGTGTACAGTAAAATGCATAGAACATCCCCTCCTTGGGTTCCTAGAAGAAACAGGAAAAGGCAAAACCAGGGAGTCAGATCAACTGCTGTTGCACAGAGGAGGGGAAAGTATTCTACAAGGGACAGGCTGGCACCAGAGTGATGAGCTGACATGAGGAACCACAGCACAAAGGACACCACTTCATGGAAACAGAAGGTGTTGCTGCACTGATTCATGATCCAACTTGGTAAAATTTACACTCCAAAAGGAACTGGGGGGAGAGGGATGTCTGAGGTATCCTACTGGAGGAAAATGAAAGGAAAATGAAGGAAATCAGAAGATGCAAGGACATGGCAGTGAAAATGCTGCTTAGCTAGGAGGTAAAAGTTAAAGAATTTGGGCTTTTAGGTTTGGAAGAGCTGCACTTCTGCAGAACACGGGGCTGTCTGAAGCTGCAAGGAGAGGTTTCAATTAACACAAGTGTCTGAAAAGAAGGGACCACCAAACCCCTCAGACTATTCAAACTCTCTCTGTTGGTGATATATAACAGAGACAGACTATGCTGTGCAGAAATTCCTAAATTGACTATGTATCAAGATTAAAAGCCCAGGTAATAAATGCAAGGAATAGAAATTGCTTGTTTAGAACCATGCACTAGAACTAGCTGGTATTAATGAAACCTAATAGGACGACACATGACAGGAATGTTGATTAAGTTGTTTGTAATCTCTTTAGGAAAGATCAGCTCTGCAAAAGGGAAATAAAACTGTCTCCCCCTATAAAATGGTGATGCTGGCAACTAGGAAGTCAGGCAGCTGGAATATATATTCATCCACTAGACCTAAGAAGTAAAGCTTGTGATGTCCCTGCAGGTGATATGCACTTAGTGACGTTCAATTGAATCAGAGAATCATAAAATATGACGAGTTGGGTGGGTTACTTTGTCACAAAAGGAAATTAAGTTGATCTTTTAGGAGTCGTCCTACTACTTAAACACACATGAATATTTTTTTCCACATACCCCACACTTGTCCCGGCGAGGCAGCTCGTTGTGAAAGGCATAAAGTGGAGATTTCAGTCAGCCAGGATTTCTGGAGTCCCCAGATGGCAGTTTTCTGACAGAAAGGCTCCTTCCAGCAGGAAGATCCACACCACGATTCGACTCGTCTTGGCCAACAAGACGAACGAGGACGCTGAAGCAGCTTGAGGTGTCAGCAGCCATGCCTTCGGTCACATCCACTGTGTGAGCATAAAATAAGGAGATAAACCCCCTCAGATAAACTCTTTGTATTTCAAAAGGGAAATTTCACAAAGCCAAATACTAGCACATCAGTAAGGAGAAACAAACAAAAAAAAAACGACAAACATTTAAGCAGGAAAATATAGATGATATTTGCAAACTGTTTAATCAAGTTTGCCAAAGAACAGTCCCAGAATAAAGAAAGACCCAAACTAGTTTTAAAAAAACCCCATAAAATATCCTGATTGTGAGGGTAAATAAAAGCAGACTGGGGAAAAAAAATGTCTGAAAGGAGAAATTTGTGTTAAAAAGGGACTAGTAAACCAAACACACACAGGGGCTAACAGTGGCTTGAAATGATAAGAATAGCAAATAGAAAGGGGAGGTTCAGCAGCAGTATAATGAGAATGGTGAAATTTTAAAATAAATATCTTTGCTGTTGCAGCCAAAATGGCCTGTAGTGGCAGTGGGACATTACCCACTGCTACTTTTAAGCCCTGCAGTCCTGAAAGAGGGTGTTAAATGGCAATTACCAAATATCTCAATTTAGAAGTTTGCATTTGAGAAGTTAGCCAAGGAGTCTTTTAAACTGCTAGCAATAAATGAATTTTCAGACATGTTAGGATGTGAAAGAAGTCTGAAAATCCAGAGAAAGCTGAAATTGTGCCAATATCTGAAAAAGAGGAAGAGGATGGCCAAAGTGAGAGAGCATTAGCCTGACTTTGATCCCTGGAAAGAAAAAAAAAAAAAGCAGTGATGGGATTGATTGTGCAAGGCTTTAGTAATAAAGAATTAAAAGGGGCTAATAAAATTAAATGCTAATCAAGGTGGGTTTAAGGTAAATGGATCTTCTCAAACTAATTCGATATCTTTTTATGAGATTACAAGTTTGGATGACAAATGAAATAGTGTTAGGGTAATAGACTTTGGTAATAGACTTCTGTAAGGCACATGACTTGGCACCACTGCCTGGTATTTCGAGGAGGAAACAGGAATGAGATAATTTCAACATGGCATACAATAAATGAATTAAAACCCACTAAGCAGTGTCATTAAGTAAGGAATCATCTTTAAGAGGCTGTTTTGCAGGGTTCTCCACCTTCTGGTTCCTGTCCTGACATGAATTACATGCTAGATCTTGACCAGGAAACCTGTCTTCCCTCCAAAAAAGGGTGTCACTGAAACTTTAAAGATGAGCCAAGCGTTGAAGTGCAGGGAATAGTGAATAGGACGCCTCACAGGTAGAAAACGAGGTACAGCAAATTGACCTACATTTCAGTGTGGCCACGTATGAAGCTGTATCCCTGAACACAAGGACATGGACCAGAGTGACTTTGCCTCGGGGAGAAGAGCTCTGAAAAAAGAGGACTTGGATATGTGTCTGGCTGCCATGAAGTGCCCGGTTTGCCCAGAAGAGCAAATGCAGTTGACTGGGCGAAGCTGGCAGGAGGAGGTTACACGTCCTCTGCCTTCGGCATTCCTGCGGCTGAGATTTGAAAGTGTCCCGGTTCAGACATCCCTGACCTGAGCACGATTTTGAGAAGCTGGCATTGGCACCAGGAGGACCTGTGGAAATGGGAAAAGGGCTGCAAAAGTTGCCCTGAGAGGTAAAAATCTGGGAAGTTCACTCTGCCTTCCTGGAAAAAAAACACACCAGAGGTTCAGGTTGATTTCACTGTGATCTCTATGTTACTGCAGAATGAACGTGCTGGAAGTTGCACAGAGGCAAATTCATATCTGAAACAGCATCATCTTAAAAATATATGTATTCATATGAATGAACATGGTGTTTTCTTTACAGAGAGAGTAACAGCCACCAAAACAACCTTGGAATGGTTATGCTGATTCCTTGCAAGTGGCAGTTTTAAAATCAAGATCTGATGTGTATCTTCAGACAAAAATTAATTACAGGAGTCCCAGTCTCTAAAAATCAGCCATCAAACAAACAGTCATGTGAATCCTTTCAGCCCAGCTTATGGAGCCTTGGATCAGGCCATGCTTTAGTTATGGGGAATGCTGCAAAATGACCAGTGGCCAGGGTTCTTCAGCCCCTCACACCCTCACTGGGACTGTGCAAACCACTGGAACTGAGAAAAATGCTCCTTTACCTAGGCATGTCATTTCACACCCTGGCAGGCAATTAAAATGCAAATTAAAAATGTTAATTAGAACTGTTTCAACATCTATTCTAATGCACAAGATGGGAATTCGGCAGAGTGCACCGAGAAGGATGCATTGTTCCTCAGGCAAAACCTTCCCCGCACCACTCCTGCTCCGGAGTGAGCAGAAATAGCTGCTACTTTTTTTGAAAACCTGGAGAAAAAAAAGAAAAAGAAAGAAAAAAGAAGAAAATAGAGTGCTGAGGTCAGATCCTCATCTCAAACGCTGGCTTAAATTCACCGAAGCCAGAGGTCAGAATCAAGCCCTGTAAAACTCCTAACACTGAAAGGAGGTGTGAAAGGGTACCCACCCCACAAGGAAACATCTGTGTTACACTGGTTTTACTATTTTCCTCCCTCTCGTTTTTTTTTAAATCACAGCCAATTTAAATGTACTTATAAAGACAGACATCAGGTAACCTAAAGCTCTGGTTAACACTGGACAGCAGCCTGGGGATAACTTTATTTCAATTCAGCACCAAAACCAGGTTGTTATAACGTCAACACCTCCGTAAACGCACACCAGCAGGTCTCCTTTCCATGTTAAATATGTAGTTGCTACATTAAGGCTCATCCCAATACACCCTGATGTTTAAGACAACTTTCTTCCCTTTCCTGCTTAAAATCTACCCACATCAAAGATGAAATCTGGATGCTCCCAGAGCTGTGATGAGGTTGTTTTTACAGCTATTTGAGCAGCATGTTATACCTGCTTATTTGAAGATGATGATATTTGTATTGTTGCTAAGAATTCATGCCAAGCATAATTTTGGGGCGTTGTGAAGATATCATATTTGCATATTTTAAGTATTGATATAATACAAAATTCTCTTTATGACTCCTTTCACAGCATAATAATGCTCTTTCCACTGCATGACAGCCTTTAGCATAGAAAAATTCAAAACCAGAAGAAAATTATTTTTCAGAAAATGGATTTTTTTTTTTATTTTTTTTTTAAATCTGATTTTCATCTTCCCGTGTTTGGAGCATCCCTTACTGCTCGTGACCTGCTGCATATCATTCCCATAAAAACAGTAATTGCACAGAGACACAGGCACTTCTCACAGCAATGCCTTAATCAAACAAATGACTGCATTCTGAAGAAGTTGGGGTTGCTTTTTTCCCCCTGAAGCACGCTATTTCTAGCCTTGCAGGCTCTATGCCAGTTGCCAATGTGGAAGATGGCCCATATGAATCCCTTCCCTCCTTTCTCTCCCGTCCCTTTGCCTTGGCTCAGCCCTCTCTGCCCTTCCCTCCTTCTCCATCCTTTGAGCACACAGAGACTATTTCTGCTCTTACAGGCTCCATGCCAAGCCCTGGGATAGGAATAGCTTGAACAGAGTCTGCAGACCTCTTCTTCCTTCCCTCCCCTGACTGACTCCCTTGTCTGGCTTCCTCATGCCTCTAGCAAAGAGCTTCCATGCCATGCCTTTCTTCCCTGCTCCAGAAGGGCTCTCCCAGTGCTTCCCCCTCTCCCAAAGCACTGGCAAGCAGGGCTGTCTTGGGGCAGGGGATTTGGATCCACGCGTGTTACTGGGGAGAGTCCTGTTTGCAGGGGCTTCAAAGTGAGGAAACCTGAGAGGAAAGACGGGAGAAAGAGGAAAATCAAGGGAGAGACACTGGCTTTTCTTTTATGGTCTGTTTCTGCATTAAAATCACTTTCTGTGTGACGTTTATATTGTATTTTAATTACCTGAAAGGCCTATGGTGCTTGGCTGATGCGAGTTGTCTTGCAGTGCAGGGTCATAGCGGCTGGAGCTGGTGGTGACCTGGTCCCTCTGGACAGGCTGTGGCTCTGAGGGGGCTTCTCCCCATGCCAGTGCTGAGTGTCCTCCACCACTGAGCACTTCTTGGTGGCATTTTCTTTCTGTAAAAGGGTTTTTTTGAACAGTCAGAGAGTGTAATTTAGCAGTGGTGGGCTGGAGGCACCTGGTCTCCAGCCCCTGTGAGAGGCATTGTGTGGCCAAGGGTGAGTGGCTGCTCTGCTGAGGGACACAGGGAATGAGCAAACCGTGGCTGTGCAGGGGTCTGGCACGTGGGTGGGTGAGTGACCTGGCAGGGACACGATCCTCCTGTGCAGCCACAGGTTTGTTAGAGACTTCAGCCTCCTTCTATTATCCCCCTCTGCTCTGGAGGGAAGGAAATTAAACTTTCAGTGCTGTTAAAGCACTGCCAAAGGACCTGTTTTCCTTTTGCCCTTGTGTCCCCAGCTCAGAAGAGTCACAGGCAGTCACAGGGACTGCTGGCTTGGGGGACACAGCAGCGGGGACGTGCTGAGGGTGGGTGGAGGGGAAAGGAGCAGGTTGTTGTCTCTTGTTCTCCAGGCTTTGCTGGCTAAGCTTACCCCAAGGGACAACTGACAGCACAGAGGGTGGCAGAGCACTGGAACAGCTGCCCATGGAGAATCTCCCTCTCTGGAGACATTCCAAACCCACCTGGATGTGTTCCTGAGTCACCTGCTCCAGGTGACCCTTCCTTGGCAGGGGGCTTGGACTGGATGATGTCCAGAGGTCCCTTCAACCCAAACAGTTCTGTGATTAGTCACAATTAGCCCACTCAGATGCTCGATGGCCACCCAGGACACAGCCAGGAGTGTGCCCCATCTCCAGTGCCTGGAGCAAGTCCTCCCATCCCAGAACCCTTGGGAGGAAGAGGAGAGACTTTCCTTAAGGGGTCTCTCTCCTGATCCCAGAAGCAGCACATCAGGAGGGAACAGCGATGGCTCCCTGTGGCCTGAGGGCCAGCCTGGGGCAGGGAGGAGACTGTCACCTGTCACTGCATTTTGGTGGCAGCAGATGCCACTTTGCAGGGAGGCACTGGAGGAGGCCTGTGCTGCCGAAACCCCTCTGAGATTTGGTGCTCCTCCCATCCCACCCAGGTGGTGAGAGACTGAGAGAGGCGATCCTGCCGGAGCAGACACGGGATCGCTGCTCTCCGCTTGGAAATGAGATTCCTGAGCTTTGCACTGGTGTTATTTCCATACCCACCTTGCAGTGTTTACCCACAGCAGCAGAAGGTCATTCCCAGGGATAATGCTCCATCCCACTCACCTGGAAGCACAGGGGTTCCCTGCCAGCCCCTCCTGGCTGACCCTTGGATGGGGAGAGCAGCTGCCCAAAATACCCCAACTCCTCTTTTATTACAAAGCTCACCCATCCAGCAGTTTACAATTTTAATATGAAAAAATTGCCTTGGTTATTTCCAAATAAATTCAGTTTGTTGGTTTCTTTTGGGGTTTTGTTTTTGTTTGTTTGGGGTTTTTTTTTTGAGGTTGTATAAACAGTTGGTAAATGCCATCCCTGCCTTTAAGAACTCACTAAAAAAACCCAGCGTGATTTGATTTGTTTGTACCGTGAAAAGATTGTTTTTTAATCCCTTTGGAGTTGTTGGATCTGATGCTCCTGCCAGTCGAACTAATGAAAAATCCTCTGGCAGAATGTGTTGGGAAACTCAGAGGCATCCATCCCCTCCCTGCACTGCCTCTCCTGAAGGGGGTGGCAGCTTGGAAATGGCACATCAAGGGAAAAAACTCCTGCATCCCTTTGAGAAGTGTGCTATCACGAGACATGCTGAGTTGGAAGGGACCCACAAGGAACATCATGTCCAACTCTTAGCCCTGCACAGGGCCATCCGTGCCAGAAACCAGGGCAGGGATGGGAATCTTACTGTATTTGATATAAAATGAAACCCAGTTATCAAACAGGAAGTATAGGAGATTTTAGGAAAACAAAAACTAACAAGAGACCCACCCAAGTAACACTACCCAATAACCTTAAGTAGCTGTGGGGGTTTTTTTCTCCTTGGTTAGATCCACTATTGTAAAAATAATTCATGTAGTATTCGTGTTAATCTTAGGTATTCCAAACAGCAATTAATTCTGCAATTAATATGAATTATTAACTGGCTACATAAACTGTATGAAATAATAACAGAAACTAAATGGGACACGCTGCACCTGACTGGGGAGGAGGAAAGAAGTTGCCATTAAAGAAACAGTTTGAGGCTTCACACCAGTTACAAGGATAAAATGAAATTAAAAATAGGCTAGTTATATCTTGAGTGGGGCTACACTGAACCCTCTCCATCACTGGAGACACCAGACCTGCCAGGGTGGGAGTAATGATCCCGTGCCTGTGTTCGAACAAGTGAACCAGGACCTGCTCTTTCTAGTCTCTTCCTGATATATATGCATGTATATTCTTAAAATCCACTGTTTTCTATTAGTGGAGCTAGGAAATTTTGCATTTAGTGTGGGAGAGCATCCTTAAAGATCAGATTTTTACTTAAAATCTTCAAAGTATTTCCTGAAAAGTCCCAAATGCAGAGAAACATTTCCTCAGGAAAAAAAAAAAAAAAAGAAGTGTTAAATTTTTCTGCACTGAGGATCTTTCAGATTCATTGCAAGGGTTCATATATTTATTAGAAATAATAAGAAAAACAAGATTACATTTCTCTACCCTTCCCCATTCCAAAGACTTTCCTATATATATATATATATATATATTAGGAAAAGTCAAAGGGATTTGATGTATTACACTGAAGTTTTGATAGGTACCTTTGCACTCACAGAAACAGGTGCACACATCATTTTATTTGTGTGTGTGTGAACTGATTACGGTATGAATGTTGCTATCTCAAATGTCTAGTTAAGGCACTGCTATAATCATAGTGAACCCTGTGGAACTGCTTTGTAAATGTTAAAGTATTAATGATTAAGGGCTGCTAAACCCTTTTGCACCCTTATCTTTGCATCCATCCCCTTTTGCATTCCCAGCTTTGGTGTAAATCATTCCAAATTGCTTCTAATTTGATCTCCCTGTGTGTGCTTTAATCTGTGTAATAAGTAATAGAGTGACCCCTTGCCATCTAACTCTGTAAAGCTCCATCTTCACAAATTCGTATTAAATTCTTGCTTTTGCCAATGCCTTCGGTGGCTTCTTAAAGCAGCCAAACCACTCGCTCACGGCACAGCGGAAGGCGTGGTACCCACACACAGTTGGCATTGCTCGGATTTCAATGGCTTGGTTCATATGAAAATGTCCTTAAAAATACGCGTACGGCACTGCGAGTGGAGGAAAAAGCTGCCCTGAGAAATCAGATTATTTTTTTTGAATAACGAAGGCCAACGCATCAGAAGTAATACAATTGGAAAATGACAATTGAGGAAATTCAGTAGTATGCCTTGGAAACCTTTTTATTGCAGTTAAGAGTATGTCATTAATAAAACGCATAAAATTTTAAAAAGAATTTCCTTAAATGAGTTCCTTTTGGAATCGTCTTAGGAAGCGTTATTTTGACAATGTTAATTGTTGTCTTTTTCTTTTTTGATAAATGGATTATGCAAAATTAATTCCCTCACTACGTAGATTTAATCCACAACACAGGACCACTGTCAGAATTTGAAAGTATTTTGAGTTTTCTAATGAATAGATACAAAAAAGCCATACTCAATTAATTTATTAGTTTGAAATTATTAATCAGTCACTGTCTTTATCTACAGTTTCCTGCATTTGACCGAATCCTACTGTGCAAATGCCTGGAGAAAATAATTATAGGATATTTTTGAAGACAAAGTTTTATCATAGGATTCTAAAATATTGAGTAACTTCCCTTCAGTTAAGGTCGATTCTGTGCTCAGGAAGAACCTACGAAAGACCTAGACGACTTCAAAATTTATTCCAGTGCTTTGAGTGAGCAAGAAGTAAACCCATTAATTTATCTTGCTAAAATCTCTCTATAAAATAACCTGATAATCCAGCTTTGCTCTTAGGTTTCCCAGAATATTAGAAAAATCAAACCTTCCTTTATTATCTCTTACTTTTTTCTCCCTGGGATGTGAAAACCTGCATGTACGGGGGTTTTCCCCACTTTCCCAACTGGCTCTTGCCTGGGTCTTCCTAAGTGAGAACTCTGCTTGAACAGGGGTCCTCTGGTTCACCTGGTGCCAAAACACAGGTGGCACCTTTCAAATATTTCACCTGGTGCATTTTATAAACATTATAAATCGTTATAAATATTCCCAGTGCCCTGACATAAAAGAAAATATTCCGTTGGTTTTTGAGGGTTCCTTTTGGTTTTAGATACAGATTTAAACTCTCAAACTGACCCAGTGCGTCCTTGTGTACCATGCCAGTTGTCCTCAGTTTTCTGGCAAGCTCAGATTAATCTGCCCCTTTCCCTCTTCCCATCTCAGCATCAGAAATTGCTAGACCCTTTGCAGATAGCACAGCCATAAATAGCAGTGTTAGTACAAGAACTTAGTAGAAAGCGAATTTCCCTGTTTCAGTAAATGAAGTTACCTAGGAGATAAGGGGTCCACAAATCGCTTGATATCTCGCCGAACAGCAGATTAATACCTGTCTGGTAGGATTTTGGAATCAGGGATTTCTTCTTGATGTAGATCCATGAAGAGTTGGTTTTCTGCTTGTGGGTTTGTTGTTTTTTTTTTGGGGGGGGGGGTGTGATTTTTTTTGCCTAGCTTATGTTAGAAAGCTTGATTTGAGAGCTGCCGACTTTGCTTTAACTACAAATGGTGATCATCACGTGTCCTAGAGGAACAGGAGGAATGCAAAGGAGTCTGATCTTCACTCCTTCTGCCTTGAGCCTGGTCTGGGAAGGCAGTGCCCAAGCAGTCAGAAAGCTGCAGGGACACACAGGGAGCCTCAGGCACGAAGCTGATACAGCCACACTGTCAGAGACTGTGGAATCAGTACAATCCCCATGGATCCGGATGAGCAATCACTGATATTCTGAATACACAGGTGTGTATTTGCTGCCTGAGGAGATAGAAGGCACCTGAATATTTGCAGAGGACACAGATCCCTTGCCTGGTAGAAAATCGTGGAAGCAAAGAGAGAAACTAGAAACAGAGGCTCTCAAATGAGGATTACCTGAGTTCTTCCACATTTCGAAGGGACCACTCCACTTGGAGGGTCAGAGGATCCTGAGGCTGTAGGGAGACCTAGCAGAAGATAAGCTTCACTTTCCTTGTGTTTGTGAAAGATATGCATTTGAACTCTCTAATAGGGATTAAGGTTTTTCCCCATTTTTTATTTTCCATTCAGGACTCCAGCAAGACCTCAGACCTCAGGAAGTATAACCACACGTGGAGAATGGGTCGGCAACAGTCAGAACTTAAGTCTCAGAGAGGAGACAGGACGAGTTCATGCACCATTTTCCAGGGTATTTTCAATTGGGAAGCTTAGATTAGGGCTTTTCTGGCTATTATTTGCTAAATTCAACTTCCTTGTCTGAAATCTGCAATATTTAGCAGTCCATACAACCTTATAATAGGATTTAAAAGTTCTCTTCATTGGTGTCCAGCAATGCAGCATCTGGTGCTGGATTCTCAGCATTGCAGCAAAGAATGATGTGGGTTGTGGTCCAGGATTGAGCCAAAAAGGTTGGATGGGGATGACTGGCATTCACTGACAGCTTCCTGAACACAACTGGGCAGAACTGTAACGTGGAATGAAAAGATGCTGGACTGTAATACTGCCTTAGTGTGTGACTGGCTGCTGAATACTTGTTTACAAATTACTGCAAGATTCTGTTTACACAAGATTATTTTAACCTCTAACATTTTGATATTCTTGGGAAGTGCAGATGGTATATTTACTTAATCACTGTCAAAGCCCTAACTTTTTATTATTTGAAACTGATTCTCAAGTCAGTGTTACTTCTGCTCAGTGTTTTCACATGCCTTGTTTCAACTCCCTTTTCAGTCATTTTTAATTCTCCTCAGTGTTCATTTTTCAGAGTGAAGCTTTTGCTTAAAATGCAGAAGCCAGTGGTGGGAGTGGTACAGTATTTAATTAAAAACAAAAAGCCTTCTGTACGCTTTTTCCTGTGTAACCAGTTTTTGAACCTTTCTATGGTTCCACTGCTGGACCATTGGGGCTTAATTTTCCTTGGGATGAGTCGTGACCCACTGTTTTAACCTGACTCTTGGTCTGAACACAAGTGAACTGCGAAATTAATTCCAGTTGTGCAAAACTTCCACACTGGAGGGACGAGGAAGGGATTTTTCCCAAAGTCAGCAAGCTCCAGTCCTCTGGCAGGCTCTGGATCTGATCTGCTACCTTTATCTTAAGAAAAGTACATCTCCATCTCAGCTCCTCCCTACACTATCCTGGTCTTTATTACTGTAATTGGCTGCCAGTTGCACATGTCATTGGAGTCTCCACAAGCTGTTTATTCTCTCAGGCTTTCGAGAAAGAACTGTGCCTTCCACCAAAAGAAAAGGGCTTTATTTGGGCTTTTTAGGATTCCTTTTGATGTGTCTCTCTATGCTTACTAGGTGGAATGGCCCAAGAAAGCTACGAGGAAATTTTACTCATAATAATACCTGATACAAAGGTGCTCAGGCAGGGATCGAGCCCTTCGTTATTTTTTTCTGAATAGAATAAATTAGAAGAAAACAATAAGACTTGAAACAGCTGCATAGGGACTTAAATATCATTCCTTTATCCACCTCAGAATACTGGGAAGGAATTTTACAGCATCGCGTTTGTGTATTAAAGGAAACCTTATGTAAGCAAATGAGGTACTTTGATGCAAAACTTAATGGTTTTACCTTACTCTTCCTACTGGTAGTGAATACTTGATAATTCCTAATGATGCTCTTCCCATACCTTGGTAGCAATATGTTCATTCCACATTGAAAAACAGTTCAGTAACGTAATTTCTCTATAAAACGCTGCTACTAACCATATCTAAACTAATTAGGCACAGTCAGAAACAGCCTAAAAACGTAGCAGGCTCGCTGAATGAGCAGATTTGGAATCTGGCACTGTTCCTACTACATGACTTGATTGGGATGCTTTTACCAGCACCTTCCTTTCTGGGCCACAAGAGCCAGATTTCTGTGCCTCTCCTGATCTTTTCTGCCCTGGAGCGATGGGGCAGAGGGGAACAGCTTGTGTGCAGCTGTTTTCCTGAGACTCTTTTGCCTCTTTTGCCCCTTTTGCCCTTTTTTACCTCTTCATCCCAATTTGGGGAGCAAATATGCCCTGGCCAGTCCTGGCTACTGGTTTTTAGTGACCAATAACAGCCTCCTCTGGGCTCTCCTTCCAGTGCTGGGTGTGGAGCAGAGGCAAAGCCTGATGACAAGTTTGGCCCATCCTGAGATACATCCTGCTTTTTATTACTAGATTGATTTTTATTTAGTTGGACAAAAGCTCTTTAACCATTAGTTCCCATTTTTTTCCCAAATTTTACCGAATTTGGCCAATTTACCATATAACCTCGACACACAGAGCATGATCCTAAGCAGCTAAATCCTCCATCTGAAGGATTTACCAAATGAATATGAAGCAATTAGTATCATGGGATTAAATAAGAGCAAGGAAAGTCCTTGCATAAAGTGACTATAGAAACAGGCCATGAAATATCCTGTAAGTACAGCAGAAACATTTCAAAAAAAATTATCCTTTAGGTTTTTAATAAGCTGTGTACCTACCAGCTTCTGAAGGAAGTCATAGCATGCAAACCTTCCAATTTTCTTGAAATCCTATTTTGTTGTTATTCTCTTCATTTCCTCTTGGCTTAAATGGAAATTGTACTTCTCTGAAATGCAAACAAACAATATTCATGTTGTCATCCTTAAAAATAGCCAGTCACTATCCTCTGTTTGTTCTTCTTTGGGGTTTTAATGGTTGTGTAGACAAAACACCAGATGAATTATCCAGTTTCTGGTCTTCCAGAGTTGAGATTAATCTACTGTTTGAGTCACTTCTAAGCCTGATTTGAATTTGGTCTGCAAAACTCTAGGTAAAAACCATGAGAACACTCTCAGTGTATTCAAAATGACACCACTCAATGGGCTGTGACCATTCTTTCTTATTTTGGCTTAATCTGCAAATCATTATGGTTCCTCCAAACCCTTTCTTGTTAAATAACAGACATCATGCTCAAAAAACACCTCAAAGCACAAAGGATGCATGTTCTTCAAGAAAGAACCTATAGTTAATGCAATAATTGTGAGAGCGATGGGCCAATGTTTAGATTTACCAGCCCTGACAAGTTGTTTGCATCTTTAATTTGCTCAATCTGTTATTTCTTTTTCAGTAGTTAAACATTTCCATGCAGAAGTAGTCAGGAAATCCAAGTATGTTCCAGGCACTGAAAAAATTCTAAATATTTTATTTTTCTGTTGTAGGTTTGGTTATAGCTAAAAAAAATAATAAAAAAAAAAGTGGAACAGGTAGGTAGAGCTCCACAAGGGGGACATTAAGTTTTAATTCCTGGAATGGTTTTTTTCACTTTTCTGTGAATCCTAGCAATAGGCTAAGAGGCCAGCATGGCAGTGGAGAGGACCAAAGTGCATTTTTGATGGGAGGTATAGGTATGGATGCCAAAATAAAGCAAAACTTATTCCTAAAGACCTACTGGAAAATCACAAGTACCAGTCCCGCCCAGCTTTGCCAGCTGACCACAGCTAAGCTGTCTATATTTTTTTTTTTAATGCTGATCTTTTATCTATTAAGCCTTAATAATTTGGGTTTGCCTTTTTTTTTTTTGTTCCCAGAAAGCTGATTGTGCTTAAATTCAGGAATTTTATTATTAATGCCGTGCAGCTCTGATGGATCTGTGTAAGGGAGCAGCAGGGAACGCCATTGGTACATATCACGTACGTCCTCTGCCTTTAGAGGGGTTTTTCTGGCCCAATTTTTGTCACTGTAACACAGTTTTGGAACTTCTCTCATTTACTTATTGGCAGGGGGCTGTGCCTGCTTTCAGGGGCAGGCAGTAGGAACACCTTCCCTGAGCTCCGCAGGTGTTATTTTCAGCCCGTGCACAGAAAGGAAAATCCAGAAAACACCTAAAACAGCCACACTTACACCCTTTTGTCCTGCTAGAGGAGATGGTGTCTTGGGATGAGAAGACACAGGTGGGTCCTGCACGGCTTGGGAGAAGTGCCAGAACGAGGTGCACTGGGAATGCTTGATGGCAACATGACAGGTTCCAAGCTGAACTTCCTCGAGGAGTCCTGACACTTCAACCTTCCACTGCGTTCAGAGATTTCCAAACTAATGAAAAAGCAGAAGACTTCTGTAAACGTTAATTTGCCAGCAACAGAACCCCCTCTATGTACTAAGGATATGACAAAGCACATCAAAAAGAAAGGGAGACGATGCTTTGGAATAGAAGGAATCCTAGGGCCCATCTTATTAAAAAAAAAAATAAAATCACAGCTTCTCTGCAGAAGCCTGCACAAGACAGGGAGAACAATGAAAAAAGGGAAATGCAGGATATTTTTTAATTGAATTGGGCCCTTAGTGTGCTGTTGAAACTACTAAACCCTGTGATTAGACACAGTGATTGAGCTGCAGTATAGAAGAACAAGGTTTTAACATGAGATGTAAATCAAACACGTCCTGCACTTGTATCCTGCCTAAGTACCATTGTGGTGAATTCCTCGTGCTATCAGGTGCACCTAAGTGATACCACCCTCTCAGGAGGCCACTAAGGTTCCTCAGTTATTGTATTTGCACCAACAAATTATTTCACCCCGAGGGCAAAAATAAATCAGCAGAAAAAAAAAGAACATAGGAAGCCTTTAGAATCACATAGTTACTGTAGAAACCCTGTTTCTACAGCACAGCCAACCTACAGAAGAGCTGCTGGCTGCCTCTGAAGGTCTGTGTGGCTGCTTGGCCTGACACAGGGCAGGTATCCCACCCTCTGGAATCATAAGGCTGAGGTTGGGCTTTATTCCACAAGTAGCTGTACAGAATAAAATGGGACAACTCCTGATACAAGCTACTAATCAAAGCAAGGATTATCACAGCCTGCCCTCAAAACGAGCTGCACTCACTCTGTGAGCGTTTCAAGAGTTATCAGTATGCCTTTCTAGGGTCTTCATTATTGATTTTTAGTATAAATCTAATTGGGAACCTCAGATTGCTTTTGATTTGATCTTTTTCGGCAGAGACTTAAACCCTAAAGGAAACTAGTCACCTCTTTGATGCATGTGCCAAGTTGCAGTCAAACTTCAAAGGGCAAAGGATACATTTTGAATTTCCTTTCAACTTTCCCCCATTGGCCTGGCTGCTACCACATTATGAATTATAAACAATTCTATTTTGTGCTTGTGATTATACTTCACACGAGGATCTCAAAGTGTATTACAAACTTCAATTAAATAGAACAATACCCTGATGAACTGGGTTAGCTATAGTTGGAAACTATTTCAACACCCAGGGAAGTTTGGTCGTTTTGGGGGTTTGCAGATAGTTCAGGCAAGTCAACGGAGTTCATGCAGAGAGGAGAGAAAGTGCCTGTGATAAAAAGGGGGATGTCATTAGGCGAGATGTTAATCAACACCTCACTTGCAGCGTGTTTACCGTCCTCAGGCTGTTAGGGAAGAGGTCGCAGCATCAGAAACTCGGAAGACCAAGAAGCCAAACTCCAGTGAGAAATTCTTCATCCAGCGCTTGAGACAGACTCCAGCTGAGCCTTGCTGATAGCCAACAGTAAGTGGCCATCAGCCAGGAAAGGAGAAAGGACCTTTTGTGCGAAGTCACCCAGACCAGGACGATCAGTAACACTTCTGTACCAGCTCTGAGCAGCAACAGCAGGGGTTTGGATTAGCAGTGACAAAACCTGTACCCAGATGGGGAGGCTCTCCTGGGGCATCTTCATATAGATGTACGTAGGCATGTCTTTGAGAGGCCTGTCAAAATCAAGATATCTCTGGAAATACAGGGCTTGAATCTCACTCACACAGAGGCTGGTGCTTATTTAAATGAGGCTCCTCAGGCCTGCCTCTTGTTGCTATTATGGATGACAGTTTCTATCAAGATTTTTTTTTCCTCACTTGTCTGAGGTTCTTTTAAGTATAGAATAGCTTCTTCTTGAGTGTAAAGTAGACAGGATCTAGCCTGGAGGACTCTTCAGCTGGAGATGCTGCCTTACTGCTTCCAAAAAAATGAGAAAAAAACCCAAACACCTGAGATTTTTCATTGCTTAGGAAGGTTTGAGTTCTCCTAACTCAGCCAAGCCCAGCCTTGAGCCCAGCCTGACTCATCTGCTTGGGAGTTTACAGAGAGGAGGAGAGAGTTTAAACACATTTTCACTTTTGCTTTCACCTGGTGTTGAGGCTTCAGTTCAGCACTTGCACTTGGGAGCTCACCAGAACCGTGGCTACAAGGGACAGAGCACACAGCCTATTTTAAGGGGGGTTTTGCTGCTATCCTGGAGGGGAAAGTGGAAAATATTTCAATTTTGAGTGCTTTCACCTGCAATTTGACACATCCATAGAACGACAACATGGCAGAGGGTGCAATCTCCTTGCTGTAATTACAAAGAAGGCCCCACCACTGTCTGCAATTTGCAGTAAAAACTGCAGGGACAAGAACTCAGAGGGCGTATTTGCAGTGATACAGTTTTCTTTGTATAGGTTTGGAGGCTCTGTGTCTTGTCTTTCAGTTTGCTGAATGCAATCACGAACAGGAAGGTGAGAGTGCTTTTAAGTAAAACCTGAAATCTTTTAGTCAAGGTTCCCCCTGTCTCACCTCATCTTTGGAGTAGGAAAAAAAAAATCACACTGAGCCAACAGTAGGAAAGGTTAAAAAACATGGCTCTTTTAATTTTAAGTTCAGCAGAAGCAGAATCTTATGGATCCCCTGAGATCAGCACTGGGCTAATCAGGTGCTTTGTCCTGCCAGAGCCACGCCATGACTTCAGTCACTCCTGCTAAATTCAAGGGTACATAAACTACTAACACCAATCTAGAGGAATCTTTAACCAAGAAAAGCAACTGAGAGGTGACCAGGAAGCATCAAATGCTCACCCCTTTCTTTGTCCAAGGAGGGCAGGACAAAATAGCTACTGGGAAAAAGGAATTTGCATGAGCTTCCCACGGAAACACCTTTTATTCTGTGCTGTGGAGGCTTTTTTCCTTCATCAGCTGGAAGTGGATTAATTTAAAATTGAAAAAAAAAAGGAAATTTTTAAAATAGAAAATATACAGATAAGGAGCTAGTGAAAGAGAACTACTGTGCTTTAAATTCACACCTTCACTATTTGCAAGAGCATCTCCATGACTTTGCTTTAGAAAGCCTGTGATTATTATAGTTCATAACCATACCCAGAGATAAGGAAAAAAAAAAATAATCTCACACAAATGTAGCAACAAATGTTCAAGGAATGATAGTCTGAAAACATTGTCATTTCTTCCAAATTTTTAAACTGCTTGCCTACATACAGGAGTATGCAAACACATGTCTCCAGCCATAGCCAATTTACCCAGTTGTACACTTCAATTAACAAAATAATATAGTTTCTTTCCTCATCCTTCAGTCAGCCACTGGAAATGTCAGTCACCTGTATGCCAGAACTCCTCTTTTAATACTGCATTATCTTTTGCATAGTAAATATCTTTAAACTCTTGTGTTACAACCAACAACTCCTGCTATCTCTGGGAGGATGCCTCTCCCTGACAGCTCCCAAGCAGATTTAGGCAAAATGACTTTTTGCCCTTCCTCAGTCTAGACAAGAAACATACACAGAGAATCATTAATGGGATCCACTGAATAAATTATAAATCGTGGTGTGGCATTTCGCCAGTTGCAGGGGGAAACATCCACGGAGAAGGCGGCCTTTGAGATCCCTCAGGCGGTAAAAACCTGCTTCCAGGAATTCTGGCTTGCACCACAAAAGAGAAAAGGGGGCTATGCAAGTAGTTAAGGGGAAAAAATAGACTATAAACGTGATCCAGCTGGTGACAGGCCAACAAAAGCACAGAATTCCAAGACTGACCTGAACTAAAAAAAAATCGGAGTAAAAAAATGAGGTGGTCTTACAAAGAGGGCTATTCTGTTAATGGGGGAGAAAAGGGAAGTGAGAGCTAACTAGCCCAAATATCCCAAACCATTCTTCTCATCTGAATAGTCTTTAGCAAGTAGTGGAAATGTCTTTGATTGCAAAGGCACTTCAGTCCTGAGATGAAAGAGAGGGCAATTATGTCCCTCTCCTTTCTAAATTCAGGTATATTTAGGGCGGTACTTTTTAATCTGGTCATCCACAGTGGGGTTACTGCAGCTCAAGGATGCAGTGCAGGGCTGCAAAGGTACCGAATTTGTGAGGGGAAAGCAAGAAGGGGGTGGGGAAACAAAGTATGTTAATGCTGGCACGAGATGTGCACAACCCCCTTTTTTTCCGAATCTAACACTGGTGTGTGGCTTTAAAAAATCTACTGCTGGAGTTTATTACTTACTAAACACCCGTTTTTATATTCTGCAGGGTGGAAATCCATGCTTTGGGTAAATACAGTAGAAGGTCATATGGCAAGCAGAAACAAAAAGGACAAAATACGGTTGGTTGTAACAAACTGCACAGTAAAACACTGCCAGGCTCTGTTATGGACGTACCTGACAATGCCAAAAATCTACCCACATTTCATAAAGTTAATTATCAATGAAATCTATTCAACATTCACATTTGACCTCCGGAATGAGCAGTAAACTTCAGTTTTTTAAAAATTAAACCAAGTTTTACTTACTAAATTAGTCTCAGGAATGGCACAACGTCAAATAATAATAATAATTTTAAAAAGGCTGTATCAGAATTTTGAAGAACAAACTACTTATTTTCAGGGATGGAAGCTGACTTGACACCCACTGCAACTGTCTAAACTAAATATGTAAAATACCTTGAAGGGAAAGTTTTCACAAACACAAGTGGCAGCCAGTTTTGCTTTAGCTGTGGTAAGAGGTCCTGGTAAAAACAGCAACGACAACAACAACAAAAAAATCTCTTTTTGGTTCAAAGACATTTCTTTACAGCATGTGAAATGTTATCATCATATTTTATACCCCCATGTTGAAGCATATAAGCTTTGCCACCCTCTTGCTCCATGCAATATGAAATACCAAAAAAGAAACAGATGGCTTTTGGTCCTGCGTTCCTGTTTCCTTGTCACATCTCACATGATCATTATAACTGGATGGAAAAGAAAATATGTTTCTTACAGAACTGCAAGAAACCTGCCTCCTAATCAGAAAAACTCCACCATCTCGAGATGCAAATATGCACTTTTCAGGATTAACTGGGCTTTACATGAAACATGTGTGCAGGATGGGCGTTACAGCTGAATTATCATGGAGAGAGGGAATGAGAGAGGTGGAATTGTCCATGCAGACACAGAAGCTAGGCTGTGCCATAGTCAGGAAGGGGAAATTGCTGTGCACCTTCTGCCTGCCTGACATTACTGCAGCTAAAAAGCACTGTACCGCTGCTTTTAATTATTCTAATGAAGCCAAAGGCTTAGGGAAAGTGTTACTCCCCTCCACCTTTTAAAGAAACAGTATTTTGTAAGTGCAAACTTCCCTAATTTCTTTAATTTCAAGAGCTTTTTGTTTATTTCAGAAGAAGACCTAATGCACTTTGATCTTAAAATGGTTGGAGAGCCAATAAAGAAATCAATCACTTGTTCTTGCAAACCACAGGCTGAACATTCCTCTACCACATGTTCATACATTCAGAGTGTATCCCTGACTCTGTCACCAGCAGCTAAAATAATCACATTTTAACTGAAAGAGTGGAGCTGGAGTTGAAAATCTCAGAGTCTAGATTGGGCACCTGGACATTTAAGAGGCATTTCTGCATTTGAAACTAACCTTAAACACAGACTGGGGTTACAAGTCTGGGGTGAAGTCCAGATTACCTGACTGCCCTGCTCAGCAATTCACAGTCTCTCTCATCCTTCCTGGCAGAATTTGAGAGCACCTTGGGTGGAGGTATAAATCCACTTTTGCCTCCTGCTTTCACTGAGAGAGAAGGGATTATCGTGAGGCTTTTCTTAAGGCCACCTCATGCATCTCTCTTGCTGTTCAGAGCAGGGCTGTATTTTTCTTCTTGAGAAAGTTCCTTGCACAGCCTCACGTCCTTTTCTATAAATGGCATAACTGTGCTGATTAGTAATAAAAGAAGGCTCCACCACCCACACCTGCTCCATTCCCGCAGCTCCTTCCTGTTTCTGGAAGAGGAATTCTTAATTAGAAAGTAAATCAGTGCATCAAGATAAATCACAATTCCTCTGGTCCTGTGCACTGCCCTGTCACAATTCTGACCTTCCCTGTCTGGGGAAGCTCAGAAAGCAAAGGGAAACAGCTTACACAGGGAGATCCTTGTGGCTTCCCCTAAAATAGGAGGCATTTTCCTCTTGAGAAATTTCCTCTTGTACATTGGAATTACCTTGGCCAGCAGCAATCACTCATTTGACACAGTTTTAGAGGCTTCTGTGCTTAGCCCAAGGACCCTTCTGTACCCTAACAACACGTATCTTCAAGCTGTTTTCTGTAACTGCTCTTCCCTAAACATGTGGAAGCAGCAAGCTTAGTTGCCTGAGTGTGGATTGGGGTGGAAACGCATTTTCTTCTCATGTTCAGATCACCAGGAACTCACCAGCCAGCCTGTTCCGGCTCTCAGGGTCTCAGCACTGCAGAGAAGGTTGTGTTCTATCCCTGGGTTATAAGCAGAGCTGTATCCTCATCTGGCAGTGATCAGTCTTGCTCCATTAACCCGAGCGCTGACTTACACCCCTCGAGGATTTGGTAGCTGGTGTACAACAGGAGCCTGCAATAACAAACCCAATTATAAATAAAAGATGAAAACTCCAGTGAGGGTCATTTTGTATTGTACCACTTTCCTTTTGACCAGTTGCTTGCAACAGAGAGATTTTTGAGGTCACATTTGCAGGATAAAATACTCCTGGGAGTGTTTGGAGTATGTAATGGTATATGATGGTTTGACTAAATGATTTGACACACTGAGTCAAAGGTGGCCCACGTGCCCCTGTCTTGTCTGGGAAAAAAGCCCCACATTCTTCTAAATGCAATTAAATTGTATTTAATTTTTATTGTATTAAATAACTGTGAAATATTAAGCCTACGTAGAACTGGGTAAAGAAGCAGAAGCCACTGCCCCTGTTTCCCCAGCCGTGTCTAACCCGTCAGCAGCACACCTGATGGTCTTTTACTGTGTTCCTTCTTTTCACCTTTTCCTCTACTCTCAGTAAATACAGAGTGAAAGGCTCCCATCCCACAGAACATGCTGAAATTCCATTAGACCCTTTTCTCCATCACTCAGAACAGAGAAGGAAAGTGCAGCTTTGACAGATGCGTAAACAGGGAAAGATTCCAAAACAGAACTCCTGGCACAGCGAGGGACAGCACGTGGCAGTGACGGGGAGGGCAATGCACAGGAGAGCAGGGGCAAGGAAGGGGGATTCTCAAACCAGTTTTATAGGGATAAATAGAAACATGGAGTTAGATCATGGCCTTAGGAAAGATTTGACATGTCTCAGCCAGAAGATGTTGCAGAGTTGAACTCTGTGCAGGCAGATCGGTGTTTGGGGAGTCATGGCACAGCCACCCTCCATCTGAGGAGCTGGTGAGTTATGGCAGTGCTGTCCCCTCTGGTGATTTAGGAATAGTTTCCAAGACCACAAGGAAGCTGCTTGGTTTGCATTTTACAGGGAAGGGTTGTAGCAGTCACTGCTGAGAGCAACTTCAGTCCTTGGACCTGCAGGTACAGTTCTCACAGTGCCAGACTTCAAGAAGAGACGCAAACTTACTGTGTGTGGGGAATCCTCTCACAGGTTCTGTCCAAGGAGAAGCAGGATGTTTTCTCTGGCAGGAAGGGCATCCCAGATGAACAAACAAGCCTTCAGTGCTGCAGGCAGGTTGGTCAGATGGCACTGGCTGCAAACAAAAGGCACTCAGCCGATGAAGAAGGCACTTGGCAGCGTGAGACAGACTGCAGAGAAACTGCAGTCTGCACAACAGGGAGCTGAACAATGGAGACTTTAGAGTGGAAACAGAAAGTTCAGGATAAAGCTGAACCAAATGCCTGATTTGATGCTGAAATGTTGTGCAAATTTTCTGCAAAGAAGTTCTGGACTTCAATCTCGTTTCCAAACATCATCATTTTAGATGAAATCACATTTGAAAACAAACAAACAAACAAACATTGCTTAATGTGTTTGTACTCAGTCTAGTAATCCCCTTTGTCAGCTGAAAGACACATAGTGCCCACAAACCCCTGGTTAGCTCGGTCCCTGCTCTTGAACAGGCAGGAAATCTGTCACTTCTCTCTGTCACCTCCCCAGCCCGACCTGCTCTCTTCCATCCTCACTGCTGGACTTGACATCCAAGGTAAGAGTTATAACCATGGTTCTTTCCTATCGGAATATTAAGCTGCACTCATATTTCCTAAGGAACTTTACATTTCCTTAATTCTATTTTTGTACAGTACAGCCCTACAGCTCTTCAGTGCTCATATACAGATGCCACAGTGTCTATTCTAGAGACTTAATCAGAATGTAAAGCTCATCAACATATGTCAAAGCCATCAAAAGATCCACGTGACACATGAAACATTTAGAAATCATTTCCACAAGGTTTTTTCCCCCCTCCATCTCTCCTTATTCAGCTGTTTTCTAGGAAAAACCCCACAACTTAAACCAGTATGGCTTTCGGGCTCGTGAATGTTTGCCTTTGTGGTTATGGGTTTTATTTATGAGGTGCCATTTGAGACAAAAGTCATCCCAGGCTCATACTTTACTAGTTCAGTAAATTTTCCATACTTTAATGATCAAGCTGCATACTTTACTTGTTACTTTTTAATATACTTCAGTGATCAAATTGTATAGTGTAATGATCAGTTTTCCTAACGTGCCTGACTGAGTTGCATACCTCATTAATTTAGATACATACTTCACAGGCCAAAACCGTAGTGTGTTTGGATGAAGTGAATAATTTAACAACCAGCCTCCCCTCACAACCCGCACAGGAGCCCAGGAATATGTGTGAACCAGGGTGGGATGGAATTGTAAAGGTGTGGGAAATCTTGGGCTGAACCCAAAGCGAAAACAAAAGATTTGAGAGCATCTGGAAAGCTGAAGCAGCACTGCAAGCCTGGTTTGTATTTGCTTTGTCTTCTCAAAAATGTTCCCTTGAGGGTTAATTTTGATTTTAATGATGGATTTATCCCTTTGGCCCCTAAAACACCACAACAAACTGTTAAAGGTGAATGCTCAGTATTATAACAACCAGTACAGCTCCAGTACTGTCATGGACTTGGAAAGATGTGGAAGCATCTAGTTTTTTTCTAAGGTGAGCTAGAAAGTACTGGGGGTTAAAGAGACTTCATATTAAAACAGACACTGTTGTAGAGTTTGACCCTGGGAATTGTGCAGCTTGACAAGTTCTTAAGGATGCCTAGAACCTACCTGGAGGAGGAGAAGGCACTACAGCCAACCCTTCCCTAACAAAAGCAGCCACTTATTCTAAAGGTTGCTGGTGGGTCAATATTACAGCACAAAAATACATTCTTCAAATAATTATACAGGTATTTTATAGCTCATACAATTGGTCTTTATGTTGATATAACTGAATTTATAGCAGCAAAAAAGCAAGAGGGAGAGAAATGTGGCATTTCCTAACCTATACAAAGTATAGGTTAGAACAGTATTCACTGTTTCACACATGAGAAACATGTGATCTATTATATCTGTTAAGACTGAATTTTAATTTCAATAAGCTGAAAACATGAACATTTTTAAGTCCCCAACTATTTTTTAAGTAGCTATTATTAAACGTAGTCTTGCCACTAAGGACAAAGTAACAGTTGCTCTACTATAAATATTAATGCTAAATTTACAGAGAATAAAATGCATTGAAGCAACCTTATAAAATTTTTAAGAAAGCTACACTTACAATGAGCACTTTGGTAAAACTTTGCCTGCCGCTGACTGACATGCACAGACAAAGCCTCTAACCAGCTACAAAAGCCTGTAACACATTATAAACGTTTGGAAACACATTACAGACGTTTGGAGCTGTTTATGGGTCCTCCTTCCTTCAAAATCTGTGGTCCCTCCTCCTCAAGCCCTGCAATTATTTGATGCCTGACAGACTTTGACTCGGCACCTGAAGAGCCTGAGACAGATCTCGCTGGTTTTCCAGCTCCTACTTTATGACGGAAGATTTAATCACTGTACAGCTTCATACAGGTTTGTATAGCACAACATCCTGTTATTGCCATGGCAATAGAGCAGAAGGCTTTTTATACAGTTTGCCATTGGATGATGATTATTATTTATCTCATTTTATTTGTGCTTCCAGCACACACTTTCGAAAATGAAACGTGGTTCCTTCTTGGAACATAAGCTGCAAGGAACACAAGCTGTAAGTTAATATTTTTTTTTTTCCCCCTAGATCTGCTTTTTAACCAACTTTCACATCCTTACCCAAGTTCAGAAATGAGCTGTAAGGTAATGTCCTTTAGACTCCTGGATGCTCAGATCTCCTGATTCCTGCTGGGCAAGGCAGGCTAAGAGGGGAGAAGCCAGACTGTGAAAATAAACAGGGCAGAGACTTCTCTTATTTACACCTTTTGATAACGTTCCTGTTATTTGCAAACGTGGCAAGGCTTCCCACCCGTTTGTGAGAGGACAAGGCCTTCGTGGAGTTAAACAGAAGTCAACAGAAGTACATGTGAATTTTGCATGCTTGGTCAGTCAGGCATTGCTAGCACAACAGATCCTTTAAAGAAATATGTTATAGCTTGGTAGCTCTTCTGATGTCTGTGAGGTGGTTTTTATTTTTCAGGAAAACTTTCCTGTGTACTGGGAAGTACTCACAAAGATTAAGGTTCTTGAGGAGGTGCCTGAAGTCCTTGTTTGGTAACTTCCAGGAGAAATGGTCAAGTACTCGTCAAAATTCCAGTGCTTTATTTACTTCGGTGTCTTCTGTATCAAAGAGAGAAACTGCCTGAGAAGCAGGAATTGCAATTGTTTCAACAAACCCAGACATTCCAAAGCAGAAGTCTTTTTTAGGTGCCATTTAGCAGTTCACACGGAAATACCCAAGAACCACATGCTTTTTAATGGTAGGTATTTTATACCTGAAGAACAAAAGCTCATTTCTCAGAACCATACTTAGTTGGAATCTTTCTTTTCTTTTAAAAATGAGATGCAGTTGTTGAAACGAGCCAAAAATAGTCTGTAGTTCTCTGCAACACGTAAATATAAGTATGGAAATAACAACAACCTGCAGTAAAAGCAAAAGACATTGTAACAAGTATGCAAACACTCCAGAAAAAAGTAGTGGTTAAGACAAAAAAGAAAACAAATAAAAATATTAGAGGCCTGACGTAAATGATTTACCTTAAAATATTTTTAACTAAACTCACCTGCACATATTTAATTTGCCTTTTGTCCCCCCCACCATCATCCTTGGTGGGGCAAGTTCGTTTTCTACTCTGTAAAGGACTCGATAGCGCTTCATCCTCATTAGCTTCAGCTCATCCTGAAGGTCTGCTTGCTCTCTTCTCCTCCTCCCTTGCGTGAAATTCCCAGTCTATGCCTTGTGGGAGTTTTCCAAAGGTTTCCCAGGGGAAAGGGATAAGGAGACAGTTGCAGCAGCAGACTTGTGAGAGAGCAGTTCAAACAAGTGGCAGAAATACCAAAGCTGTGGGTCAATTTGTTGTGGAACAAAGTTGTGGCAACATGAGGCCAGTAAATCTAAAACCCCACAGGAGTCTCCAAAGACTGTCTCCAGTCTGCTGAGGCTTTTATGAGGCTGATGTTCCTTGACCTGGTCAGGGGCTGGAAGACAAGTACTGGTTAAACACAAGGCAGGAGGGAGGGACCACATTCCTGGGGATACAGGGACAGTGAGACCACTTCTGCAGGGATAATCCTGCCTCCCAAGCCGCAGAGCTTCGACTGGGCTTGAAACTGCAGCTGCAGATGACAAGGCTCTAGAATTCTTTACAACAGCAGTGTTTCCTTCCAGGTCTTTTAGATTATTCTTTCCCCTGCCTAAAAACAATCTTACTGTGGCAGGAAGGATTATTTACTCTAGAGGCTGCTGCATTTCAGCAGACTCTGACACAACAGCCTCAGACTACTCAACATACAGCTTTTTATTTTTTTTCATTCAGAGCTTTAAAATTCTGGAGAGAAGTGTTTTGGTTTGTTTTTTTTTTTTTTTTTAATTGTTCCCATTTTACAGCTGGGAAAATCAGGACACTTGCTGCTTGACAGCTAATGCACCTTATCTGCCTGTGTCAGAATCAGAAGCTGCCAAGAGCATAAATGCAGATACTTGCAGAGCCCCAGGTGACAGGTGTTAACTTCTGCAGCCACTGTAACCTGCTCGCATCTGATCAGATGCCTTTATCCTCAGTTGCTACATGCTCCTTTCATCTGATAAAACCATAATGTCTGCCTGCTGCAGCACATCATATCCAGTTATAACAAGTCTCAGCTTGGGAAACTCAGAGCTATTTGAAAGACAAGATATTTGCATGCTTGGGATGCAATTTACAGACAACTGGGGAAGGAAAAGGGGATTGGGGGAGAGAGGAAGGTCCTGATAATTTGCTATTTGCTTTTTCCTTTCTAAACCTTACCTTCCCAAAACCTGTAGGCTTGAGCTGATATGCCTGTTTTGTGGAATTCCTAGAACACCAGCAATTGGCAGAAGATGCTATTTCTACACAGGCCGAGGTTGTTGATAGCAGAAAAGTTTTGAAGGCTTTGGAGTAGTCCCCAGCCAGGCAGGAAAAAAATAGACATTAAGATGTGGTGACCACACGAAACTTGCGTTGTACAACAAATCATAAGGTGATGTAACTATTTCCTTTATCTTTGCTAGGGTTTGCTCTAAGCTGAACACTGCAAAGCTTGCAGGTGGTGCAGACTGCCTTTGTTTCTGCTGGTATTCAGATGCTCTGCCATCCTCAATTGCTCTCAGGAAATCAGAATAAGAGAGTTTGCTCTCATGAATGCTGATTCCCAAGCTAAGGGAAAAACACAGAATGAGATATCAATGATTTTAAATCATTATCTCACTGTTGTCTGAGCTGATGAATTATTATGGTGTATTATTTGTACTGCAGCAGCACTTCAGGATAAAGCTTGTGGTGTCAGCCTGTGGAGTTTGGGCTGGATCTAATAAGATCTTTGTCAGGTCTAATCCTGTCATTTAAATGCAACCACACTCTCAAATGCAGATCTAGGCCAATGTCAGGAGACTTGATTTATCCTGGGCTCAAGTGCACAACCTTTGAGCCCATCAGCATTAACTCTGCTTTTTAAACACAGCCCAGTATTTTGATCACCATCTACTGCCAAGCTCACCATCCCCAGCGTGACCAGGGGACAAGTAGTCTCCCATCCTTTTCCTTGAAGCTCTTTTTCACACCTCAGTGTAAACACAACCTTTTGGACTCCGTTGAGGAAGAGGTGTTCATTGTGCTAAGTGCTGGTGCTTTCCCTTGACTTTCAGCTTTACAAAAACACCTCTGACTCACAGATGTTGAAGTGCTGCTTTAATCCTCCTGGGGCGGTGTCCAGTGAGGGTTTTTATTCTGTTCGTTTTTGGCCAGCCTGTACCTGAGATCCCAGCCCATATCTGTGATCCCAGCCCATAGCTGGGAGCCCATGGGCTCTGCAGGCTGTACTCAAAACTTCCCGAATTCCTGTCAGCTGAAACATCTGCTGGATCCCAGACCCTGGAGAATCTCATGTTCTGTCACACTGGAAATGGAGTGGGTTACAGAGCTGACTACAGATAGCTCCAGGTAACAACACTGAATGTACTTTTGCATCAAATATCAGCATGGGGAATCACGAGCTCTTGCATACGATTTGGGAACGTTTTGTTTTGTTGGGGGTTTTCTTTGCAGAGGACTTTGTTACCAAACTAAATTAATTTTTATTCAAAGATACTTTACTGTAGAAAGAGGGGAATTAAGGCAAGCTACATACAGAAAATACGTGGCTATTAAAGCTATTCAGCATGAAAAATTAAGATGAATAGCACTAACCATTACATGAAAAGCTGCTTTCCTCCAATGTCCTGTGACTTGTGACCACGTAGTGAAAACACCCCTGATGTATTTTAAACAAGGACTCCAAACAAGTCTAATGAGCTTGCTGAGTTCATCCCCACAAAGGATAGAGTAGCAGGGGCTGGCTCTGCCCTCATCTACCCGGTACTGAGCCACTTCAGTCACTGTGGGATTTCCTGCTGCTGAAAGATCACCAGAGTCTCCAGATTACAATATACACCAGGTGCTTCTGGCACAGATCCACCGGCTCCCATGGAACTATTCCAGACTGAGCTTAGAGTTACCATCTATTAATAGACTTTAATAATTTTCTAGCTGATTACCACACTATAGATTCTTCACTCACAGGTATTAGGTAGACAATTCCTGTGTTGCAGGGGACTTTTTTCCCAGCCTTGCATTAAGGTTTTTTGTTAGAATCATGGCCCTGGCAAGTCCTGGAGAGCCAAGACTTGACAGAGGAGATGGCCCCACCACACAACCCTGATTTTCTTGTTTAAAACTGAATTACTGTAACATACTTTTATCATCTGTTTCCACAGTAAATCACTGGGGGCCAATGCCTCAGCTACCAATCACCAGAATATCCAGTTACAAGAATGTCTAATTAATGGGGAGAGCCAGTAAAACAAAGAGGAAGCTTTATAAAACAGGCTGGAAAAGAAATTAACTATAGACCCCATATCTGCTAGTAAGAAAAAAAACCATTCAAGAGCCCTGATTTTGCATCTTGCAGCTGCACAGCACTCCCACATCCTACCCGTGTCAAGCTGGCTCCAATATTGGAGACAGTGTGTGGAAAAGGAAATAATCAACACCATTTCAGCAGAGAAATAAATTGCCAAGTGGGCATTAAAATTTTAGTAATAAAAACTAAATGCATATGCTAATCTACTCTGTATTATTTAGAAAAGACTGTTTTGGATCAAGAAAGGAATAATCTGCACAAAATTACAATGAATGGAGGTGTTTATCATCAAGAGGTCTTTGAGAAAGAAACAAGCAGCAGATTCCTTATTAAGGTTTCAATTCATAAAAAGTTGATCACCCAATTAAAGGTGAACTGTGAAAAGAGTTTGTTAATTTTATTTCAGAAAGGAGTCTGGTCTGGCAGGCTCTGGAGAACAAAACCCAGTGCTGCCAGGCACATGACCTCTGGGGGACTGTTTGGTGCAGAGAACTGCAGCACCTAATGCTGGAGCAGGTCCTTTGTGTTCTTCAGCCTCTGCGATAGAGATTTTTCTCCTCACTCATATTAATACAATGAATTAAAAGCATAGCTTTTCAAGGCAGCCGCTCTGGATAATTTGAAAGCTAATGCTATTTTATAACCTGATTTAATTGTGCTTCTCTTTTGAACAAGATCTGTTTCACACACTTGCTCCATTAAATTGAAATTAAATAAATAACCCCCCCAGCAAACAAATACACATAAAGCACTTTTCCTTTAATGTAAGAGTCACTGCACTCTTGTTGCCTGCAAAATCAATTCATTATGTAAAAATATTTTTCACTCATATGGAATTTTAAGCATGTGGGCATCTCCATTAATTTTAACTAATCATTTCAGAGTTTCTTATATACTTAACACTCAGTAGAAGCTTATAGGCTTTGGTGGGTGGGACCAAAAAGGTCCTTGGGGAATAATCACACAAACCTGTTTAGAAGACTGTTGAACTGATGGTCATCACGGTAGTAGTTGAATTCTTGGGCAGGCTACATATTTTTACATAGCCATCTGTATTTTTATCCACTTTATGAAAAGCATTATTGAAATCTTGGAATTAATCCCTAAATTTATCCCTGAAAGACAGCAGATGTTTATTTTAGCTCCTTTGTTAAATCAGCTAGAAGAATACAAACAAATATACAAAACAAGGGTGGAGGGCGCAGGGAAAGATTTTGAGCTTATTTGTGGCTGGTATGTTCATAAAATTTATTCAAATACAGCCAAATTGTTCACAAATATACCTCAAACCCAACACGCTTCATACATTTAATTTGTACATGGAATTGCGTGGCTCAAGCCCCTGTTGTAAAGAAATGCTTCTTGGGAGATTCACTGGTTTCTTTCTCCATTCAGAAATGATGCAAAATACAGTTCTCTCTTTTAAAATCTGTCCTGAGCAGAGTTACAAGATGTTTAATGCAGCCATTAAAATTATAAAGGTTTGGCAGTGGAACTCTCTGCAGTTTGAGGCCCCTGAAACTTGGACGTGGCAAGACAATTATTGAACAAAACCAGTCAGACCTGCCCAAAACCTGGGGTAGAGCAAGGCCTGATCTACGCCCGGGGGAAGATGTGCAGACCTTCTCCTGAGTCAGATCAGCACCTTGAAACCTCTGTGAGATTTCTTTTCTTACACGGGATCGAATTCAGGCCTCAAAGCCTTGACTTTTCCTGCCACTTGGTTTTGTCACTTATATTTCACTGCCATCAAGGACTTTGATCAAACTGTGGAAACCCCAAGCAACGTGATTCTCTGCGTCAGTCAGAAGCCTCCCCCCAGTTTGGTTCAAGAGGACAAGGCAGGCACAAACCCAATGTAAGTTCAGAACAGCCTTTGCAGGGACAAAACACTTTCCTTTGCCAGTCTTTTCTCCCAAGAACCCACCCTTTTGGAATTTGCAATTCATATGAACAAAGAGCAATTTCCCCATAGCCCTCAGGTCCAGGAAACACCCTGAGGTCAACAGCATCACCCATCTTAAAAAAAAAAAAAAATCTGAGTTACGACAACAATTTATCACATGCTTCAGATCCATTGTACCTCCCACTGTTATAAGGACTAATTCTGCTTAATTTCAGCTGGCAAGAAACCATTTTTCGATATTTTTCTCAAGTATGAGATCACTTCTCAGCTTCAGGTCTTAAGGCATCGTGCCATCTTCACCAAGCCTAGCCCACTTTCTTCTGAAATAGGATAATATTTTTTTAAAATTTTTTTTCCAGGTGTTATTATGCCATTCTCTGTGTAGCTTTCAAGAGCAGACTCCTTGAATGCTCTTGGCAGTATGTCTTTCTTTGATCAGTAATTATTTCTCCAACTTAATTATCAAACTTAATGATTTTACAGAAAAAACCAAGAAACAAAAAACCCCCAAAAAACAAAAAGAATGCAAAAAAACCCTCAAAACCAACCAAGCAAAAAACCAAACAAAAGCCACAAACAAACAAACAGAAAAACCAAAAACCAAAACACTAAGTCTCTATTTTTATATTCTGGAAACTGGCCTTTTTTTTTTTTGCCACAAAGTGGTTTGCCTCAGTCCCGACCATCCAGATCCATAAACAAATATGTGACATTTGTTACCATCAGCTGATTACAGAAATGTCACATATTTGGGACATAAATGTGGCATATTTGTCAGAGCCAGAGCTTTGCTCTTTTGGTCTGTGCCCCCAGCCGTGGTTTTGACAAGTGTTCTGCAAACACAGGCCACACATTTCCCCTGATCATTTCTTTTAAATAATACTGCCTGTAACCCATCTTTTGAAGACTTTGCCTGTCTCCTAGTGCCAATATATGTGAGCCAGGAGTTGTCTTTATTAATGCCGTTGATCTGGGAATTCTTTTCCCAGATTTCCAGCCAGGTGTGTCCATTTTGTGTAGTAACTTACACGCTACTTGCACTAATTTCCTTGTGTGAAATGAACTCTCACGTAACATTCACATGGACACCCCTGTTACCTTTGTGGATTAAATATTTGTAATGACTCGGTTTTATCTTGCTGACACTTCATCTTTTATGATATTTCTCTGCCCTTCCTTCTGCATTTCTGTCTAACTCTACTTCTCAGGCCCTCAGATGATTTTTTCAGATTCCCCACTGGTTTTCTCTCCACTTGACATCTTCAGCTTAAGCAGCCAGAGGTGCTTCAAGTGAATGGCTTTTCCGTTAGTGAAAACTCAAGGAAATCCCTGAAAGCAGAATCTCTCATGCAGTGGTCTAAAAATGCACAGTGTTAAACACCTGTCACACAAGGAAGTTCACTGAGATCCAGCAGAACAATCTGAATTTGTAATTTTTGTAAAAAATTAGTAAGATTTGTAAAAATGTAGGCAGCCCTTTTACCTGAAATTGTCATTTACAGGACAGTGGCTGTCCCGAAACATAAACTTGGTCCCACTGGATGCAAGAACAATCTCAGTGACTTGTCTTTTGATCTTGCTGTTGCTAATTGGCTCTTTTTTTAAACTTCCCACCGTTACTCCTACATAATCCAGCTCCTTTTCAGCTTCTGTCTCCCAGCCAGAGCAATGCTCCTGGCAGCACACATTGCTCTGGAAATATAGCTCTATATTCTGTGTCTACTTCATCTCTGACACCAAAGATTTCTGGGTACTGACCTCCTGTGTTTATGGATCCTTCATCAGACTCAATGCTTCAACCACGAGTATTTTAAACAAAGCATTAGCCTATAAATTTAAACTACCCTGTTTAGCTTCAATTTTCATTTTAAGTTCATACAATCCTTCAGTACAAGTTAGCTTCTCAGTAGACACCCTCAGTTTCAACAGTCTGTCTTCATGGGGAAGCTGCAGCATGTCAAAACTCCTGAACATAATGCGAATGTAAAAATCTTCACCTATTTCACATTGGCTACTTGCAGATAGCTCTGAAGAGTCTCTTTAAAACTTTCCTCTTTCCTACTTTCCTTTCCTGACAGCGCATCCTTCCCCCCTTCTGGTGATTCCATATTGTCCCTTATGACTGTCCTAGCTCGACTAAACAGATTTTTCTATCTTATCTTCCTGGGATCTTTTCAGTGTCTCTGGGTCTTTGATCTGATCCCTTAAAATGGAATCTCTGAAATGCCGTAGTTACTTGACCGATCTGGTATTTTAAGATCGGCTAAAAATTCTTCAAAGGATTCCTCCTTCTGCGTTCCTGTGTGAAACCCGTGTCTTTCAAAAGTTCAAGGTTCCTTGGGAGTGCAATATTCCTTCAAACTTCCTTTCTGTAGCTGCACGGATTGCCCTCTCACCCTGGCTTGGTTTCACGCCATTGAAAACTTTGATAGCTCCTACTCCTGCAATATTCCAGAAAATACTTGTGAGCTTCCTTATGATTAATTCAGGCCCTGTATAGATGTTTCAAAGCACGGTGTGAGTCTTTTCAAGGGAACTGCAATATTGCCAGTGTGTTTTAGAGTCTCTAAAAGCCCCTGAAGGGCTATCACTTTTTCCTCTCACTTTCAAATCTCTTTCTCGACCCCCCCCTTAATTCCTTCCCCTCTTTCATATTCCACTCCTGTTACCATGTGGCACTTGGTTTACACTCACAGCAGGACTTGTGTTGGAATTATGGTGCAGAGGGTGTGAGCAGCCAGAGAGCACTTGCATTGCACTCAATCTGGCTTTAGTCTCTTCAATCTCCGTGTCTCTAATTACTGACTAACCAGCTTAGACTCCTTCAGCCTCCTCTTAGATATGAGACCCCAGAGATCCAACATCTGCTAATTACATCTCTGAGTTTTAACTTTTATTATGTTCAGAAGCCCACAGACTTTCCGGCAGAGACACAAATCTAAAATCTCCTGTCAGAGAGTTTGCTTTTTTTCTTTTTTTTTTCTTTTTTTTTTTTTTTTTTAAGGTACCACAGCTCACACCCCACAGCTTTACCGCAAAGGGGCGGGGGGGAGGAAGATGGGGATGAGGCCCAGCGAGAGACCAAGAGAGTCAATCCTAAGAACAGGACACAGCAACCTAAAAGCCGAAACCAGCTGACCACCCTAAGAGCAGTTTGTGATTTCAGTGAGAGGTTGGTCTCTGCCAGGCCTGGAAATCTATTTAGCACTGCTCATTCCATCTTGCAAAGGTGGGATGATGTGGTCAGTGTTGTACCCTCATGGCAGAAAAGCTATGGAGCCCTTTTCAACATTCAGTGCCACTCTTCATCACTTCTGCCATCTCCCACTTAAACCTTCCCAATAAAAGTAAAGGCTGAGATTCTGAGAGCCATATTTTTGGTAAAATTGAGGCATTCAACATTTTTTTGTCTAATAAAAGATTTCCAGGTGGTAATTATTCCACTCACATCAGTAAATATGTGCATGGAGAAAAGGAGGATTAAAACCACAGATCAAGCTGCAATGCCAAAAAAAAAAAAAATTTCTTGCAAATGTTTTGTATTTTTCTTGAAGAGCTGCAGAGCCACTCTTCAATGCCTGTTTCTAATTTGGGCGATTTGTTCCTGTGAGTTACAACAAAAGCAAAAGGGGGGGAAGAAAAAAAAAACTGTGCACAGCAGTATGTTTTGAATTGTAAGATGTCCAGAGCTTTTGTCTGCCTCATAGGATGTAATCACAGGGCACTGAAACTACTCCAAAGCTGGGAGCGTGAGGTTCACAGCCCTTGCAGAAGTAAGGACATGGGCTGGATGCAGCCCCTGGGCAAGGAAAAAGGAGAGGGCTCACACAAGAGCACGAGAGGGGGAGTGGGTGTTGCTCCAGTGCTGCTGAAGTGGGCCCTATAAACAGCAAATTCACATTTCAGGCAATACCTCCTCTCCCAGTCCCAATCCGACAGGTGAAAGGAATCAGTTTGCCGACTCTTTGAGAAGGAAGTGTGGGCTGAGGCCCACGTGGAACACCACGGGAAGGTTTGGCATCCGTGTTCCTGACCAAGAGCTGATCTCCTTACACTGACCTTCCCAGCAGGAGGGCACGGTCCACCCGTGCTCCTCATATCTCAGCTGCCTCGGGTGGTCCTGGAGCAGAAGGATGACACCCAGCTGGACCTGTGCCTTCACAGCCACCACGCAGATGGATTTCATCCGTCGGACAACGGCTCCGGCTGAGGAGTCATTTATGGCTTTCCAGGGCCTTCCAAGGAACCTGAGAAGTTCAGAGGTCCGGATTCAACTCCTCGTGCACATCCAGCTTTCTGAGAGAGAAAACCAGCCAGGAACTGCTAGCACAGGACTGCTCCCGCTATCCAGGAGGTGGGTGAGGAAGTGTGGGAGGCAAAAAGAGAACACTTAGTGGAACAGAAAGGTGGCAATAATCAATAATAAGAAGTGCTTTTGCAGACCGCGAGCGATTAAGCTGTGAACTCATTCGCAGACAAAGCTGCAGATGCCAGAAATTTCGAAAGATTAAAGTCAGAACTGGGTGTCCTATACATATAAATCAAGAAATCCAGAATCTAACAAATAATTAGAACGTAATTTTGGGAATAGGAATTATGAAAGTCTCTTCTGCGGGTTTAAACCAAACTCTCTCATTGCTCAGGATGAGAGAGCCCCAGTGCAGGGGGCAGAATATTCCACAGCCCTCTATTAGAAGGCTGCTATACCTCAACCAGAAACATCTGGCTCCAGTTTCTAGCAGGTAAATGCATTCAGTTGTATGTGACCCAGTCTCCCAATTTTTTTCCTCCAAATTACAGTTAAGCAGTCGCTGTGCACTCATATATATGTATTTGCATGTATCATCGCCATATGCACAGTTCTATACATAGTTGTTGTTACAGTAGGCTCTCAAAAGTAAATAATTCTGAAGGATGTGGACCTGCCAGCATGTCACATCATGACTATTTTATTTTTATCCATCTTCCCCATTGATTTAATTACTCTCCAGCTGCTTCAGGACGAGTATTTGCATCTTTGAGACACACTGCATAAATTTCTGCTTGCAGCACAGCATCCTCCTGACTTGCAGAGCTGCTTCTTATTTATAGCATTGGAGGCAGGGCTGCCCTGCACTTGGCATTGTACTAACACAAAAAGAAATACGAGGTTCCTGACCAAAAGAGTTCTTCATCCAAGTTAAGACAATGGGCTGGTACAAAAAACAGAGTGAAAAAGCTCAGTCTGAGGCAGTCAGGGCCTAAGTTTCACATCAGGCAGTTACAAATCCAATAATAAGCAGTGCCTACAACACAGTGGCTGCCTCACCATCTCTGCTTTATACTATACAATTTTTTACAGGTGGAACACTCGGTGATACCTCTGGGTGTCATAAGTGCAGTTTATGCCAGAGAGCTGCATTGCAGGTGGAAGAGATGTGATGCTGAAAAGAAAGGGCAGTTTTGCTCTTATTCCTTCAGCCTGTTTGGAATACTGAAAAAAAACCAAAACCAAACCCACCAGAATTTAAAAAAGCAGGGTAAAAAAGCAAAAGCCTGAGCTTACAGGCTTCTGTCTCTGTTTTGTGGGGGGGTTTTGTCTGCTGATTTCCCAAGCTGCCCCTTCAACTGCAAGACAAGGCCACTCCTCTCCGTTTATGAGTGTATCAACTTTACCAGCAATGTCATGGGGAATTATGATTCTTATCAATAATAATTTAGCCGTTTCTACGACTTCCAGACACTTTCCAGGCACAAAAGAAAGCAACTATGTGCTCTTGGAGGTGTATTTTCACATGGGTTTTGCTCCTGAGGGTTTATACTCCAAAATAAATATAAAAAATATATAACGTCCCAGGAGAAGAGTGAAAGCACAAGACATAATAAGCATCCAGGTGGTGTGTTATCCACAACCTGGAGATCTTAACGGAGCTGTACTGGGGCAGAGGATACTCCTGCTGCCTCAATCTGCTGGCAGGTGCAGGAATATTATAACAACAGCAACAGCAGCAGGCTAATCACTGCTGACACACTAGGGCAAGCACGGATCATTAGACTCCACTCTGAGCAGGATATCATTTTGTCATTTGTCAAACGCTCTTCTCAGGAGCAATGACCTATTAACTCTGAGCGTGGATTTGGTTTCAGACAGAGCCTCGTCTCTCTTGGAGACAGGATGCTTGTTCCTGTCGTGTGGAGCCAGGGCCCATCCTTGTCAGGGCTGGCTTTGCTGCATCTACAGAGCCCTTGACCTGCAGTTTAACTTGTGCTAGAGAGATGTGAAGCCCACTGGGATTGCTGCTTGGCCCTCAGCCAGGGTGCTACAGGATCACAGTGTCCTACATGCACACCCAGTCCAGCTGCAGGAAAAGACCCTGTTGAGCACAATCCCAGAATATGCCGACTTGGAAGAGACCCACAAGGATCATCCAATCCAACCCTCAGCACAGGACCATCCCCAAGAGTCACCCATGTGCCCCAGAGGATCATCCAAACCCTCCTGGAGCTCTGGCAGCCTTGGGGCTGTGCCCACTGCCCTGGGGAGCCTGGTCAGTGCCCAACCACCCTCTGGGGGAAGAACCTTTTCCTGAGATCCAACCTGACCCTGCCCTGACACAACTCCAGGCCATTCCCTGGGTGCTGTCCCTGGTCCCCCCAGAGCAGAGCTCAGTCCTGCCCCTCCTCTGCCCCTGCCCAGGCAGTTGGAACTGCAGTGAGCTCTCCCCTCAATCTTCTCTGCTCCAGCTGAACACACCAAGTGCCCTCAGTGTCCTCACACAGCTTCAAATCAAGGCCCTTCACCACCTTTTTTGCCTCCTTTCAACGCTCTCTAATGGCTTCACATCTTTCTTCCTTATATTAGGGTGCCCCAAACTGTCCCAATAGTGCAGGTGAGGTCACACCAGGTCAGAGCAGAGAAGGACAATCCCCTCCCTCACCCAGGGGTGCTTTTCCTGATGCTCCCCAGGACACAGTTGGCCCCTTTGACTGCCAAGCACTGCTGACTGTCCAACGACAAGGATGGATCAGATGGGTCTAATTCAAAGTTGCCTGAAGCAGAGGGGGAAAGACCTGCAGGGTGATGAAACTGCACTTGCTCTTCCCCTTCAATCTGAGCTGATACCAATAACCAGGCCAGGGAGCGCTCCGGGCACAGGGCCCAGCTGGCACATCTGTGCCAATGAACCTTCTTAGCCCCCAGAGGGGAGCAGCTGCCTGCAAACTGCCTGTTAGGAACTGCCCTGGAAGGATTCTTGCTCCCAAACAGGGCTGGGAGTGATCAGGGAAAACATTAGCTGACACAGGCTGAAGCACAGCAATGAGAGTTTTGGCAGTTCAGCAGTGGAGGTGACATTCTGGGAATGGCTCTGGCCATTCTGGTTTGTCAGCATAGATGCTGCCATAAGGCCTGTAAAGTAAGAAATGTAAGCCATGGAGAGTATCTATAAAAGAAGCCTCACTCTGCACACTGAGCTAGACTTATCCCCAGAAAATTGAGGGAATAACAGAATCAACTAGGTTGGAAAAGACCTCTGAGATAGAGTCCAGTCTTAACACTACCAATAAGCTTGGTCCAGTACCTTCCAAGACTCCTTTTCAGAGTCTTTTTTTTGCAAAATAATTATTTGTATTGCACACAGTGTCATCTTAACCTAAGCACGAACAGTGAAATGTTTAGCTTATCCTAAGCTCATAAATAACTTACTCAACGTGATTTTTCATTTCTTCCACATGCAGAGCTGTAGTTTGCTGTTTCTGCTGCTCTTCCAGCTTTGAATACTTCTTTTGTTGATTATTATAATATGCTTGTAAATGTGTCGAGCTGTCTTCTGCAATGTGTTGGCTGAGCCTGTGTCAGTGGATGCAAACTCCGTCCCCAGTTCCTTAAAAATTCTTGGTGAGTAAGATATCCCTTTTCATCTGTATCATACCTTGAAAAAGAAATGCTCTCTTTAAATATTCATGTGTTCCCCATAGAAAGGCAGTACAGATGTCCTTAAGTGACTTAACAGCTTAAATCTCACTGACTTCCCTTCCTTACCGAGGTGCCACAGCACATGGAAAATGAATGAGTGGCTTTATGTGAGGCTCGAAAGATGGGGCTTACACATTGTAATCACAGAGTCAATTCTAAAAATATTACCCCGAGGACTGAACTGTCAGGAGTGGTCTCCAGCTCTCAGTGCTGCAGCCTTTCAGTGTCTGGTTTGAGGTGCAGAGAACTGGTCTCGTAAAAATCCAGTCTCGAGTGTCTCAGGCTGGTCACACAAGTCTGAGATGCTCAGAATTGTAACCACCCTTCAAAAACACATGTTTAGCTCCATAGTTTTCTTAGGTATAAATCCTTCCATGGGCTTTTTCCTCTGCAGTTTCCTCCCCTGCTAGTGCTCTGATGCATGGTAATGCCTAATTTAGCCTCAGCTTCACTCTAATTCCTTTATTCAAGTTACAGACATATCGGGCACGTAAGAGATTTTAGCTATTCTGTAAAAGGAGTGGCTGATGGGAGTGGAGTTATGCAGCACATAACTTCATGAAAAGGACACTCTCCTGTGTGCCACGGCATCCATAAGGAATAAGAATAGAAAGTAAAATCTAATGGAATAGAAAATAATTCAGAGATTAATAAGTGCTAAGAAAAATCTATACAGTCAATGCAGTTTGAAACCAAAATGCAATACCATCAGATTCTATGTATTAGTGTTTTGTTTTTTTTTTTAAATAGACCTGTAATGAAGGTAGCTTTTTATATAATGTCACACACAGCTGACATCTGTGCCACTGCAAACACAGTTTATAGCACAGCTCCTCTTTGTTGAAAGCAGACAAGTTTCCCCCACTTCACAACAAATTACTCGTCTATAAAAACACTTCATGGTATTACTTGAAATCTTTACACAGCATGAAATTGCCTTGCTTTCTTTTGTTATGTATTTGGGATGCAGCATTTTTCTTTTGACCGAATCCCATTTATTTAGGCTGAAAACGCTGTAAGTAAATTTAGTTCTCTGAGAAGGAGAGGCTGGTAGCACTGTCTTCACCCAGGTGTGCAACGTGGACTGTCCACAGACCTCCTCCATGGAAGATCTGTCTGCAGTTCCCACCTGACCTGAGACATCTGGAAATGACAAATTGAGGCGGGGCATTTGTGTGTATAAAACAAAAAAAAGGGATGAAAAAGAAGATAATTTAACCAGTGACCTGAAGTGCTGCCCAAGAAGAAAATGCGTGTTAAATTAAAGGGATCGGTAATACTGAAGCCAGGAGAAAGTACTATCTTCTAATTCATTGGAGCCTGATGGATCTAATTGAGCTTAGCATGATAAGACACGTCTTCCTGTAACACCGTGTCGTGATCTGAGGTCATGATCATAACAAAATAAAAGATTTCTCGAGCAGTGTAATCTATTGCCATTCACTGCACCACCAAAGGCTCTGTAATCCCATAAAAGATGCATTACTGCAAGAACTAATCATTTAGGGTTGTCATACCTTACCCAGAGCTGCTCGGATTCTTCCAGGGTGATTGGAATGCCAAATGTGAACAAGAATTTCTTCAAGTCCCTTGGCTGTATAATGCCATTTCCCTCGCTGTTCAGTCCTTGAAAACTCTGAAATGTAAAAGGAATCATCACTAACAAGAACCAACAAGTCTGACAAAGTGTTTGATCTCTCTATAAGCTTAATGAATAATGGGAATGGAGAAAGAAACTGGAAGTAATAGAATCACAGAATGGTTTGGGTTGGAAGGGACCTTTAAAGGTCATATAGTCCAGTCCCCTGTGATGAGCAGGAACATCTCCACTACCTCAGGACCTGCAGATTTTCTCCCCAGTTCATTCTGTATCTAACAGGAATTAGATTTTGGGTTGGGTTTTGGTTGCTTGGGCTTGCTGGTGGTTTTACCACTCATCTGGTAAACTGAGATGACCAGTACTGCTGCCTGATGTGCACAGTTAAGGAAAAAATTACATTCTTTTTTTTTTCCAGGTGCTGATTTGCTGCCTAAATAGAGCAACTATTGGAGAAGTTTAAAAAGGTGGAATCGTTTTTTATAGGGTGGTTTTGTGAGGATCTTTTTGCATGTCAGTGTTTCACTGTGCTGGACAACACTGAGTGCCAGCAGAGGAGAAGGTCTGTGTGTACAGCACTTGGTCAAACAGGCCTCACATGAAGCCCATTTACAACAAAAACATTAAATAAAACTGACAATATTAAAATATGAAGGAAGTTTTAGAAATAACTAATATGTAATCAACATGGCAAAAATTGTATATTATTCAAAGGGGGACTATTTTTTTAATCACATAGTAAATTTTTATCATTAATGAGCTACTTTGCAAGGGTCTCTTTGAATATTTATGGATCTGAAGATCAACACTGCACGATGTTCTGAAATCTATTAGTGCTGCTTATTTATTTAAAGAAAACATTCTTCTTACCCTTCCTAGGTCGTGCCATCTGGTTCTTGCTTTGATAACAAGATAGTAATGAGCGTGATCACAAGCTAGCTCTGCATCCCTTATCGTCTGGTTTTTTTACAAAGAAAAGAAAAAAATAAAATAACTATGTTTTACTTTAGTGGGAGCTTTAATCTCCACAAGTTTCCTTCCCTTTTTTCTTCATGGGAGCGGCGGTTTTGTTTTCTAGTTTCTAAGATACCCATTAAAGACTGTTACTTCACATCTGCGTAAACTTAATTCCTTAAATATTGCCTTATTTCCCTAGCTGCAGGTTAGCAATGATGCTTTAAATTCTGTAATTCCCTATTTATTTTCAAATCAATGCTGTTCTATTCTCCCTCAAACTCAAGAGCCAGCAAGGATCATTTACACACATAGAAGGAGATGTTAATTATCTTAGAAACAATTATATCCTGGAGTGACTCCAGGAAGATTATCCTTGATTTACATCAACAACAAAGACCAAAACTAACTTTGTGAGTCACCAAGGCATGGGTAGAAATGGGGAGTAAGACTCACATTTGAGAATTCAGCCACTATTTTGTGGCTAAATTTTTTTTGCCTAAACTTTAGCACATTCATCTACTTTTAGGCGCTTGAGAACTTTCTGAATTTTCCCCACTCTCACTTCTTGAGAGAAGATTCCATAAACAAACAACTGACCCACAAAATAGTCTAAAACCTTAAATGTGAAAGTGCAAGTGCTCTTAAGGATTTCAATCACTGTATTTTCTTTGTTGAACAATAAGAAGTATTTGAAATGAGGGAATTCTGGAGCAAAATTAAAAATGTTTCAATTTCCAGCTGAGTCCAGCCTGAAACAGAAGCGAGAGCACAACAGCAACTGGTCTCAGATTCCAACTGACTCAATCATCCTTTGGGAGGTTGAGGTTGGGTACTAGGAAAGATTTCTTCACTGAAAAAGTGGTTAAGCATTGGGACAGGCAACCCAGGGAAGTGGTGGAGTCACCGTCCCTGGGAGTGGTCAGAGTGAGTAGATGTGGCACTTTGTGATACGGTTCAGTGGTCAAAGGTTGGGCTCAGTGACCGTGGAGGTCTTTTCCAGCCTTAATAATTCTGTGATCATCACTTGCCTTTCTTGCTTTAGAGTGATGTTCTTGATTCACTCAGTCGTCCAACTCAGGAAAAAAAGGAAAACAAACTAGGCAGATAAATATTACCACCAGCAGAGCCAACAGCAATGCTGTAAGAGACAAATAAAAACTGGGAAATAAGCCTATGTGTATATCTCACATCGTCACTGCCACAGCGGAGATGAGCTGCTGATCAGGAGCTTTTTCAGTCCTGGTGTATCTTGTCATTATTTTTATGAATTTTTCTCTGTTTGCGTAGTTAAACAGAGTTCCACACTGAGCGGTTAGAAGGAATTTTTTTTAATCGCTTAGATGTCGTTTATCATTAAATTTAAGCTCAAAGTTTAAAATTCCAGGCAGTACCACTTCTCCCAGGAAGGGAAGCTGCAGCATTTTTCTCTCTACCCTCCACTGTGGCTCAGTTCTTCTGCACATCTCACCTCACGTTGTCTGCCCTGTATTTGACCTTAGAGATTCTGGTAGTTCTGGCATTTTAACCTAGATTCAGTGGATTCAATGTCTAATTTAATGGAGCCATAAATCACTGGGAACTTGGTAAAGCCGTCCAGATTCAGCTTCTGTTAATACCATACTTTTTAATTTATCCCCAATACCAATGTTCACAGAGCATATTCATTCAGCTTACTGTAGGGGCTGCACAGCCCTTTCTTTCTTACCTGTGAGATGGCATAAGCCAAGGAAGAACCTCCTTAATTTCTGGGGTGTGGAACAGTAGACAGAATTCCTGCTGACTTTACATGGAGGTCAGGTTCCTTCCCAACAAACCAAGTGTGTGCAGGAATTCCTCAGATGAAGCAGAAAGCTGTCCCAGAACTGCCAAATTCAAGCACGTTGATGCCTTCACAGAAGGCAGAATAGGTGTCCTAGCAAGGAATATTTAACTTAATTTTGTAGAAATCTAAATTTAAATAGGAATATTTAAATTATTTTTAACTTAATTATTTAACTTTATATATTTAACACACCAGCTGCATGTTTGCTGAAGATAAATAACAAAGGTTTGCTCTAGACTTGTTTTGGCAACAGGCAAGTATTTTAATGCAGTTTAAGGATATAAGGCATTTCTAGCACTTGGGCCTTATTGCTTTCACCCCAAGCTTGTCTAGAACTGAGCAAAAGCAAGGAGCATAAAAAAGCCATCCCCATATATATTTACAGATTAATCTCCGCTTCCCAACAGCACTAAGAGGTATCTCGTTTCTACCCATCAACCCTTGGAAACCCTGTGATGAGGAGAGAATTTCCATTAAAACAGACACAAAATATTCAAACGTATTTGAAATGGGGGCAGTTCTTCAGAGAACTGCAGTGCTGATCAGCTTTAATAGGGGTGCCCAAGCTGCTATGAAAGAGGACTCCCCTCCTGAATTCTCCCAGGGAAGAGGGATGGGATGAAGTGAGCAAAAGGGTAACAACTGCACCTTCCCTCCTCTGTAAAATGTGATTTTTTTTTTTATTCTATGCACATCCACGATGAGAATTCAAGGAGCACATTTTAACAGTAATTACAGAAAATAGCAAACAAATGTAGAAAAGCTGGAAAAACAACTCTTGAGTAAGATCACTGTGGTGCAAACTTCAGGGAGTAAGAACATCTTCTCGAAAGATCATTCTCATGAATAGATGGACTATTCCATGAATGAGTAGTACAGAGATATTCTTTTCTAATTGCAGAATCTTTAATAGCTACGCTCACAAAAGGAGGGGAAAAAATAACTCAGAGCTTATTTTCCTGGCAGAGGCTGCAGAGAAGACAATTAAGACAAAAACCTCACATGTTTTTGCCTTGAAAACTGAATGTATTTCAACTGGGAGTTTCTGAGAACACAGAAGATTTGAAATCCAGCATAATTTTTAGAGCCACTTTCCCAACAGCTCCTCCAAACCAACGTTTAAAACAAATGTTTGTATCAAAATAACTCCTAGCTCCAGTGCCAAAAGCAAAGCGTGGCTCCATGCCTTAACCACGAGCTGATGGGTGTCTGTGGGGTAAAGTCAACAGCACTCATGGAGTGATATTTGGCATCATTTACTCTGTGGTTTGGGCTGTTCCATGATGGAGCTCCTGTCCCATTCAATCTCCCGCTGGCAAGAATGACATCAGAGTGCAGCAAATATTGCAAATATACTAAATATGTCTAATAGATAGCACAGTCATATGGCCTAAACAAACCAAGAAACCCTGCACTTGTTACAATAGCAATTCTATCCCGGCTAAGCCTGAACTATTCCAGGAGATCTACGATCAAAAGATCCCTGGTTAACAGAGAATCACCCCTGAAACTAAAAAGCGTGATGCTGTGTTTTGAAAAGACTCATTCTCACACCACCAGCAGCTTCCTACTGTCACAAGTTTATTATCCCACAGCCCGGCAGGAGCAGCAGTTTCCCAGCAGGGCACCCATGTACTTCCAGTCCTGAAGGACTGAGACTTTTTAGGCCATAGAAAAGCTATTTTGGTCTCCGTTAGAGATCCGATTCCTCCTGCTCATTGTGCAGTGATACTTTAAGAACCTATTTTGCCTTCCTTCTGGGGAAAAGGAGAAAAAGCATCTTGTGTAGCCTCTTGAGCGTTTTAGAACTTTCCTACGACATATGAGTCATGTGGAGGAGTGAAGTAATTCATGACAGATTTTAAAACGGGAAAAACTCGTAAGGAAGAATGTACACACTGACAATCCACTACATCCTCCTCCTGATTGATAAGAAAAACACCAAGGTAATGGTCTGTTGTAAAGGAGTGTTTCTTTTCTTTCTAAAAGATTTACATACGCGAGCCTGTACAACTGCCGCAAAGCATCACAAAAAAGGTTCTCTCTGCATCATTTTAACTTCTAATTTTACCCTTTAAATCCTATTCCCTATTACAGACATCCAATATCCTCCCCTTTTTTCAATTCCAGTTTCTATTGAAGTATAGTCAAGAACATTCGTACTCGTATTATCTTCCCACTAAAGGTTATAAGAAGAAAATCAGGTCTCTCTTTCTGTAACTACAGACTATAACCCAGTGAATCACAAATCACTGAAAACTGAAAGTTAGAAGGGTTTTTTTCTTTGCCTTTTGGTTTCTGAGACTTACTTTATGTTAAATGTGGGTCACACTTCCTTTTACAACTCTGAGATATAGTAACATATGGAAAGAAAAGCTGTGATTCTCATAATTGGCAAAAGCTTTAAATACAGACAAAACACTGTTTTGATTCTTGATTTAAATCAAAGAGCTGACACACTCGTTTTCCCCGAGATTAACCTGTTTCAAACATCTTTTGTGAGGCTACTGGATGTAGAAGTGCACTTTTTCTGGTGGATATGTGATTAGCTGGCTATACTCACAAACTTCTAAACTCCTAGACCTGAGTGAAAAAAAACCTGAGTATTATGACAGCCAGCCACAAATCATCTCTTCTTGTCTTAGCTCTAAAAGAAATAACGACAACAAAAAATAATAATAATGAATGAAGTACCTCTGAGAAAAATTAGAGGCACAACATAGAAGTTAAAACAGGCCTTGAAACCAGTGGTAAAACTGCTCCTGACTGCAGTGGCATCAGAATTTTACCCCCAAAAAATCTAAATTTAAATCATAAATATAAAAGAAATGAGAAATGAATAATTACTTACTAGCTTTAGTCTGCACTCAGGCTTCCACCCTGAGCAATCGGCTCAGATTCCACAAGCTTCATTTTTTAAGAGTTGAAAATTAAAAACTTTACTTGCGGTGCCTTGAAAGCAGGGAAAATGACTGAGAGGGTAAAGGCAAGTGGCTGAGGGGAAAAAAATGTGCTCCCAAATTATGAATATATTCCTTTGGTATTCATTCCTCAGCAAGAGTAAACCAGTGAAGATCAGATCCTCGTTATATGAGTGGACAATACATCTATATCTAAACCAACAGTAAACCTTGCTGTCTCTCTGGGGTTCTTGATACTCTGATAAAACCACCAGTTACATTATAGGCAACAGCATTTCAGCATTCTCTTAGCAGCAACATTCCTTAACAGCTTAAACATCCACAAGCAGTATTTTAAATCAAACCCGTAAACCAACAAGTAACCAGATCACACCACAGAGTTCCCGTGGCATACTCTGCCACCAAAACTTGTCACTAATGTCCTTTTTTTCCCCCTGAAAGGACTAGTTACTGTCTTCTGGCTTTTTACACAGAATAGAAGAAGTTGCTGGACATCGCTACTATAAAATCATCCACTATAATTTAGGATACAATATAATTCCAAGACTGTAAGGGTTTGGAAATGCTGAGGGCAAGGATAAACTCAAGGCAGAGCAATGAGTCGGTCGCTTTTTGCAATCCACAACAAGTACCTGTGGATTTTTAATTAGATCACATCCCACGTTTCCTTTTCCCCCTCTTGGCTTAGCTGGATCAGGAGCCAAAGAGCTACAGATAGGAAGGTCATCCATGTGCTAAAAATCATAAGACTCATCTCCTCCTAATTTCACCAGTAGCCTTTATTTGAAATAGAAAAGTTCTGGGTCTCCCAAGAAAGATTTTTTCATGCTTTGTTGATGTTAATTTTTTTGTTTTTACCTTCCAGTATTGCCAGAAACCCCAAATAACTCAACTCTCCACCTGGTAACCCTAACTTCAATCTACTAACAGTAGATCAAATTGAGTGTCATCCATTGGCATTCCATGATCTTCCAACACATGTTAGATAATAAAATAAGTTATATAATAGCTTTTTTTTTTAGTTTAACATACTGTTTTGAATACTAAATATCTGGGTGTTTTATCCTATGGCTTAACTTGAAATTACACTGAAAATTATCTCTTCCTTACACTGACAGTAAGCCATTTAAATATATTTCTATTCTGTATGTCTTCAATTCTGCACAGAAAGAGTCAGAGAGCAAAATCTGACTGTATTTTCTGAGACTATTTAAGCAAAAGCACCGAGTAACAGGCGAAGATTAAACTTCACCTGGAAAGCAAAAAGTGCCAGAAGAAGTGACAGTAGCTCACTTAGCAAACTGGAGGCAAAGTGCCATTTGCAGAATTTGCTGCTTCCACCTTTCCCCACAAGCCTCCTGGGCAAGGAGAAGCTGGATTCAGGAGGGATTCCGAGCCCTGAACCCCACACAGCTGCAGGGAGGTGGAAGGCACCATTCCTTCTGCATTGCTGCTCTTCAAAGCAACTTTGGGCATCCATTTTAGGGAACCTATTTTGGCAAGGAACGTTTTGATGCTCCTCCCCTGTCCCCTTCTCTTCTTTATTTGCAGCCCCTCTACCTTTCCCACTGTGCCCCTCTTAGTGTTACCCGAGTTGAATGTGGAGGGATCCCCAGTTTTCTTGCACTTTTCCACCTCCTGCTTCCCTGAAAAGTTGTAATTGCAGCCACTGCCATTGCTGAGAGTTTTCTCCAAAGCTTTTAATTTCCTTCAACTGCTTTGGAAGTCCTGATTTCGACCTATTTCTTTATAACTATCCTGCACAGCTTTGTCCTCGGCTTTCCAAGTATTCCTACAGTGATTGCTCTTGCCATTATATTTGAGTTAATTGTACAGATTAAAAGAAAAAATTCATTAAATAACTGAACAGCATAAGGAATGCTAAAAATTTGAGAATAATTAGCAAATTATCATTCCTTTCTATGAATGTAAAGCTTCTGGATAAGCAGGCACATTTTATGTACTGTTGAACAAGTATTTACCATCAGATCAAATGCTTAATAGTAGAGATAAGGAAATCTGGCTGCACAAATCCAATCAAAGCTGGAAAGAATCAGTCACAATAGTCATGTTGGTGACTACAGTCTCAACTATTAGCACTTTTATCTAGAGAGGAGAAAAAAAAAAAGTGATAAAACTCTGCCAAAACCTCATAGAAGATTAAGTCACATTAAATTGCATGACTAGGTTGTTGTCCTGTGCTGAGCGGCTCAGAAAAGGCAAAGTGTCTGTCTTGTTTAAAGGAAGAGGATTGTTGAGAACCTTGCAGGGAGGGGGTATTGTAATCCTGCACCAAAGTGGCGTCACACACGCAGACTGTGATCCCTAACACAGCTTCAGTTACCACCTTCCTGAGCTTGAGCTAGATCAAACATTAGAGGAGTCCCAAGGTGCAAAGGTCTGTTACTTGCCCCAGTTCCTAGAAGAGCCAGGACAGTGAAGCCAGAGTTCCTACTGTACTCTTTGGTAAATAAGGTGGAGTTTGGCATCCTCCTTCACTAACATGCCTCACACCTTTGGTGCTCCACAAGCAAGCAGCTAAAAGGTGTCCTTGTGCTGTAAAGAAAATCACACAGAACCACAGAAGGGGTAGGGCTGGAAGGGACCACAGCAGCTCACCTGTTCCAACCTCTCTGCTCAGGCAGGGTCATCCCAGAGCACATGGCAAGGGACTGTGTCCAGCACTCCCAAATCCTTCTTCCCAGGGCTGCTCTCCACCTGTTCATCCCCACCCTGGGTCGACACCAGGGGTTGCCCCAACCCTGGTGCAGCGCCTTGCACTTATTAAACCTCACGAGTTTTCCACCAGACTCCGCTGAGCTCACAGGGCCCAAGAGCATCACACGGCCCAGTGATGCACAAACCCGGCTGCACGTACACGATGGGTTCTTTTTATCCTTAGTGGATTGCCAAATTCTGAGGAATGCATCATCTGCAGTGTAATAAAAGAACAATGAAATCACAAAGACTAACTGTTCAATAGCTTCTGGTGCTGTACAAATGTCTCAGATGTGAGTTGTACACAGACAGCCAACGCAGGAGAAAAAGCAGCAGGTAGATGAGTTTGTTCTGCCTAACAGTGACAAAACACACGTTACTGCATTAGCTCCCAGCAACATTTGAGCCTTCTAGATTGTCATACTGCAGTGTAAACAGCAGCAACCAAAGCCGAGGTCCCAAAGGTGTGTGCCACAGGTGTCAGATCTGTGTGGGAGGAGAGCTTGCAGCTCACATGCTCTTAGTGAGTGCATTATTAACAAGAAATATTAAGAAAAATATGTGGGTTTTTGCCCCCTCTTTCCCTCTTCATCATTTCAAAGCAATTTCCCTTCCTGCATAAAACTGCAGAAAGATATTCACCTGAGGGTCTTTAGACAACTGGGAAGAGTTGGAAGTTTCATTGTGTCTTTAAAGACAAGTTGAGATTCTCTCTCCTACAATAACCTGCATGAGATCTGCTTAACTCCTCAGTAACTGGAACAGTTCTGGAGGGTTTAACTCCAGCTCTGTGAGCAGGCACATCACTAAAACAATAAGAATCTTCCTGGGAAAAGCACACGAGAGGGAAAAATAACTAAAATTTTTCCTACCCCCTCCATTGATTTTCCCATGTGATTGCCTGTTGTAGAAGAAAAAAAAAAAAGCTGTCTTTAATAGTTGCTGCCTGCTATATCACTCTGTCCTTCACCCTTTTAATTACCTCATCAACAGTTCTATTCTGGGCATATTTGTTAGCTTGATCTTCAATCTGTTTGATTCTAAAACTGAAAGATTGTGCTTGAAGACAAGTCACTTATTTTGTAGTTTCAAACATTTGATTCAGCAATAATGAGCAGAACTGCTTTAATGACATGCAAGACATGGAAGAAACTTCTTAGATGCAAAACAAAATGATAGGTTGGTCAAGTTAGAGCACATATTGATTTCCAAGGCCTATGTTGTGCAAACATTTCCTTTAGAGAACATAAATAAATGAATAAAAATTGACTGATGCCGTTCTGAATTATTTCTTTTGCAAATGGAGATCCCAAACCTCCAAATCACAGGCTTAGTTTCTAATGAGCCCCAGTTTCTACATCAGCTAAGGAGCCACCTTGATCCTTTAATACCTTCCCTCAGTTAACATGAGATGGCTAAGCTAACATGAAAGAAGTTAATGAAAGTATTTCCATCGAATTTAGAAGGAAAAAAATTTCTTATGACATTTTCTCTCTTCCTGGATCCTGATTAAATCACTTCCATGTTTTTTCCTTTTGGAGGAATGGCCACAACACCTTTCTTTCTCAAACTCTATAAAAAAGTCTATAGGTACAGACTACACACCCTTCTGACTGAAACACCACAGTCTTCATCAGTAAGCCATTAAAATAGATAACAGTGAAATATTTAATAATTTTAAAGACAGAAAGAAATTAAATTAAAGCATATATAATATGTCCCACTTGTATCTATTTTACATCCATTATGGATTTACTGTAGCCCATGAAAAGGAAAGTTAGAACAATTATCCTTGTTAAATTTTAGAGCGTGCATTTCCATATAAGGAAAATGCAGAAATATTCAGCCAGCCTCGTTTTATAGATTTATGAAGTGTGTTTTATAGTATTCCCTAAACTTGAAGATAATCTTAACGCGTTAACTCTTACTCTAAAAATATGCTAATGAGAAGGGTTTTGCTTTGATCTGAGCAGCACACAGCAGATTAACTCTAAGCCTCCCAAAAGGGATCAGAAGATGACAGTGACTGGTGACTCCCTCCCCAGGGTCTCCGATGGACTCATCTGCTGAAGGCACCTGCTGTTCTGAGATATCTGCTGCCACCGTGGAATGCAAGGGGTTGCCAAAACATTACCAGCTGGTATATTCTCCTGCCTTTCAACACAGGCCTTGCCATGGATGTCCCTGAGAAGAGGAACAAGGAATTGCAGCACAGGCGATGCAGGAAAACCCAAGTGTTCTTTATACAGTTTACATGCAGAGTGTTATCTAAAATAGCATCTTCCCTGTCAGGAATTCGCACAAAAACTCTCTTTATCTACTGGCTTTATAATCCAGAAGCCCCAGATTAGACTGAAGAAAGGAGCTGCCATGAAAGCTCACACAAAAGGTATTAACCACTGAGATGAGGACCTAAAATTACTTGGAATACATTGCAGAACCACAGAAGAGACAAAACCAGACAGAATGGGACCAAGCATGTGGGCCGTCAGTACATGAACATAAGAAATGTGGTATAAAGAAGGGGACCTGGAAGTTCTTACGGTTCTTGGAACATCCTGGAATCTTACAGTTCAGTACATTACACCTTATTTAGAGTTGTACTGATAAAAACCTATGAGAACATCAGTGCTGCAGTGGTAGGATGGCTACCAGACATCAACAACAGGGACAATAGGATTGAGATGTGAAGCTCTTGGAGATTTTGAGATCTTATTTCCCTGAGGGTAAAAGAGCTGATTGTAATTGTTTGAGTAATGATTGCAGCAGAACACAGGTTGTCCAGGAGGTTTATCAGAATGTGTCAGTGACATTCTGTTGATGCCATAAAATCTAGTGAAGGGAAAAAGTCTTTCTAAATTTTATCCTAATTAACACAGAGCAACTGCTTGAAACGGAGAAACACAGCTGAGGCAGGAATGATGATGGAATGACAGATTCTGTGACACCTACAAAAGGAAGGCAGAACAGGGGGAAAGTAGATTTCTACCTTCTCAATATGGTCTCACGAGACATGAGTCTAAAGGAGAAATGAGAGCTGGAGATGCAGCAGTGAAACATATCATCACAATATATATGATCGAAATAGGAAAGCCCACAACACAATGTGAAATTCAATTTAAAAAAAAACCCAGGAGTAATGAGAATTCATATTACTTAATGAGAGGGATCAAGAAAAAAGTTTGGCTTTCTATTTAACAAAGAAAAGACACTACCAACAGATTGCATTAAGGGAATGCAACACTTAAAGCCTCTTTTTGCATCTGTCTTTGATAAAGAGTCAAATATCAGCAGGCTGCTTGAACAGTGAATACCAATAATAAATAAGGAAAGAACAAATTACAGAATATTGCTGGGTATTCATAGCAGTTCTTAAAGAACTAGCTAAAACTGTCTCCTAAATTTATGCAGAAATGCGAAGACACTACCTTGCTTCAAAAAGAGAGAAGAAGAACTGGAGAGTTACTGACATATTTCTAAGAAATCTATTCCTGCTTTCAGGCAGTAATTACAGAGTCACAAGGAGTTCAAAGCCTGTTAAGAGACACAAGAGTCACCAGGGATCCTTGAGATCTACCCTGATTTCGGGCAAGCTTATATTTTAAATTATATTCCCCTCCAATCTGCACCACTTTCACCTTGCTTTCCTAGGAAAATAAGAATAATGCCACCAGCTTTTCCATCCACATGTGTCAGTCTTTCCCCTAAATTTGGTGTCCATCTGCCAATTTCAGTCAAACTGGAAAGGGCTGGGGGGGGTCTTCAGACAGAGTTATTACAAGTTTTGTGAATATGACAGTCACGAAACGGAGCGAGACTCTTCACTCTTCTAGTTGGGAAGGCAGAGACATCATTTTTTCTATTTGTTAGCAGCTAGCCAAGCAGTCAGCATATGTGATTCTCTGGGCTGGCCAGGTGCTGTGTCCTGCCCAGCTGCTACCTTGAAGTACAACACACAGAGAGATGTTCTCCTCCTACCTTCACAAGCATGACTCCCAGCTGTGTGAGACACCAACCTCGACTCCCTGCACACCTGGGGCTGGGTTGCAGAGCTCGTCGTGCAGGCCTGACAAACCTAACCCACCCATCTGTTCTGACACACCGGTCCTGGTGCCAGGATGCTGCCTGAAGGTACGGATAGAGCTCCAGATGGTGGCTCAGCAGAAGTTAGGGACTGAGATATTTATTAGTGAGGTCGCTGATTAATCCTGAATTTAACGTACTGTGTCCTATGGGCAGAGCTATATTCCACACTGCTGAGTCATCTGCATTTTTTGTGTCTTGCCAGCTCTCTGCTTTGACAGCCTTTCAATAGAAGTGGCATTGGACCTCACTAAAAATAACTTTGTGGAATTTCTGGAAGATCTTTTGACCTCAAGAACAGGAAGGACAAATTCAGCTTGCAGAAAACAAGCAGGCTGATTTCTTGACTGAAGTACAGCTCATATTCTGCTTTGCAGCCAGTCTTGGAATGCATCTGCAGGAACACTCAGTACCAAAAAAACACTGCAGAGAAGGAGCCAACCATAAGGTCTCAGACATTTCCTAGTGTCATGCAAAAGCAAATTTAGACAGAATTTCAGAAACGTATCAGCCTGCTGCAAGTTCTGAGGATTAAGATGAAGTCCATTGTGGAACAGGACCTTTCACAGGGAGGGACACCTTAATCACTCCAACCTGTTAAAGAACTTACAGGTGCAAAGATGTGGAAATACCCAGATTCCACCCATTACAGACCACTGGTCCAAAATCACCACTTCTGTAGTAGTAGAGGCCAGGTTTGCTTTTCTAGAGACCTCATGTAACACTACTTCTCCATTACTGGTCACAAATTCTCCCTAAAGAGAGGAGCAGACATAATTTGGCAAATGAGAGCCACCCAGCACCCACTATATAAAAAGAGGCAACGTTAAGACTCATAAGGATACTGGAGTTTAATTTTAGCAGTTTCAGGAGGAGAGCCAGAAGCCTTGAACTCCAGGCTTGAAGGCTTGGAAGGTGGTGGTACCAGAATCAGCTTGGCCCCAGATCACCCCTGGGACAAGAGGAACTGAAGAGAAGGTATAAATCGCTACTTATACTTACAGAAGGAGTAGCTCATGTGACAAACCTCCCAGACACTGACCAGTTTAGGAACTGAACATCCATCCAGAGATTCCATTTTAAACTTGTTAGAATGCCTAAACCTTTTTTCAGGGCCTCTTTCCTTGAGTTTGGGCTCCTGACCCCCAGAGCTCAACCTGCAGCTGCGCCCCAAGCTGCCTGCACTGAACGTGTTCCTCATGATAAAGGAGATTGTAGCCCTTGTAAAAATATCCCAGAAGGCTTGGATCATCCCAAGACCTCACTAGGAAAGACAGAAGGATTCCCAGTGCCTTGAGAGGCCCCCAGAACACGGGTAAAATATGAAAAGCGTGCTGAGAAATAGAAGGATGTGGTCTTAGTGACTAATTGATCTACAAGTGTGAAATACAAATGGGTTGGAAAAGTTCAAATCTTGTGTTTTAAGACAATTTTCATTAGTACTGGAGGGGGATTTTCTTCACTTACCTGGAATGCTGCAGTTTCTTTGCCTGAATCAGGAGCATGGTTATTGCTCTGAGCAGTTTTGAGTGTGAAGGGAGATGGAGCAGGAAGAGGAAACCTGTGGCAAGGCTGGGAGAAAACACAATAGGCACATGGGCCTTCTGAGCCATAGGAATAAGCTGCTAGTCCTGATCTGTGGATGCACAGACAAAGAAACACAAGAAGGTCACATCATTTAAGAGGAAACAAGGAAGTCTGTGGAGAATCTGGGGCAAGACAGGGCCTACTCCTGCCTTGAGAGCTGTTGATAGCAATGTGAGCTTTGCATGGGGCATTCTGTTCTACGGGATACCACCCAGAAAATGAGGGAAGATAGGCAGTGAATGTGTTTCCATAGACAGAGTAAAGCATTATCTGGTTCAAGTGAAAGGAAACACCTGTGTCCTGGGTCTAACTCCATGTGCAGGTTAGCCTGCAAATACAAGAAAAATAGTTTTAAGAGAAGCTCATCCCATTACAAGGGAAAGTTTGGGTTTTTTTGTCTGTTGTGTCATTGTTCCCTGCCCTTTGCAACCTGGGTGCCAGTACCAATGACTCAGGTTCCACAGAAGCTGGAGCTATGGCCTGCAGTGGTCACAGCCACCAGATGTGCCAGAATTCCTGATCCTCTGAGAACATTCAAATCCAGTCCCTGAATAATGAGCTGCACTGATTCTACAGAGGATCACAAGCTTACTCTTCAGATGTCTTCTAGAGGGCAAAACCTCAATTTTTGAACGATGCCATGAGATATGTAGTCCTTGTAAAGTGAGCTCAACCGTTTTTACCTGAAGCCTGGAGTCTTTGATGAATGATCCATGTGTGTTTGCTCTCCTGATGCAGGGCTTTGAGCGTTGGAAAATTTTGAATATACCTCTGCAAAATGAGAGATCAGCCGAGGACAGCACTCACCATTAGAAAAACAGCATGTATCCACAATCTATCTGAAAAAGTCTCCTTTCTATACATATTTTTGCTTTATATTAAACAGAAAATTGTCTCTAATAACAGTACCTTTTTGAAAGGTCTGTTTGCCTTTTTTCTTTTCTCTTTGTTGTTTTTCCTTTGATACATGTGAGCTGATACCATTTAAAGTCACCAGAAAGAAAGAACAGCAACTTTTAAGTCATCCAAAAGCATCTTGTAAAAGATTCTATCAGAAGACCTAGCCTTGTATTTATTGCATAACCTGGATAAAATAAAAATTTAAAATAATTTGGGAGGTTGAGAACAATACATAATACAAATGTCTTAAGGCAAAGACGATCAAAGTAATACATTTCCTTTCTATACACAGTTAAGGGCATTATTAAAAAGGCTTTCCTTATGCACTGGAAATCAGCCTTTGCAGGCTCCTTCTGTTGCCTAAAGAGAAAACAGGAGGCTAATTTAAGCACTGTATCATTACCTTGAAGAGCTCCATTGACTCTGGAAGGATCCTAGAATACAGAAGCCTCCCCTACCCACAGTCACCCTTTGGAATATCCTCCATAATTAACACTTGAATTATATGGTAGACACTGGAAAGAAACTTGGTTCACCCCACACTGACCTGTCAAATTCAGCTGCATAGGTGGAAGAGGGAGCTAAAAATCACAGCCACTGCACAACTAAATCTGTCAGAAATCATGAATGAAAGCCTTTGCTTACCTTAGTTTGAGGCCTGGCATATGAATATTAATTGAAATCGCTGGCTGCCTAACCTCAGCAGCCCAGGAGCAGCTACACTGTTTGTTCATCCCCTTGTGTTATTTTGAGGGTAACTTCCAGCTGGTAGTTCCCTGGGCCTCTTAAATTACCCTCTTAAATCATTCCTGTATAAATTAGGAGCACTCTGGAATCAGAGCTGTTGTCATCACTGTCACTGCTTTCCTCAGCTATTTGACCTGCCAGGATTTCCTTCATGCTCATAAAGCTTTGGAGCGTTCCTGGTTGAAAGCAGAAGGCTCCTGTCCCTCCGTGCTGGGGACACATGGCATTCTCTGCACTCCAGTGATTCCAAGTGGAATACTCCACTTCTATTTAGAAGACACTAAAAAAATACCTGTGGTTAAAAAAAACCACTTGTAAGTGAACATATCCAGTGCCTCCTATGCCTGTGAGAGGAGAAAGGAAATCAAAGCTTTCATGTCTTTTGAGAAATCCAATCCACACCACATATACTGCAGGGCAGAAAGTGTCAGGAGGGTGAGAGGGAAGGGAAAGAGGCTCCATTTTCTAGTGATTGTGAAGCTCTGCTTTGCTAAAACAAGTGTAGCCTTCACACAGAAAATGGCTGTGAACACTACAGAGCAACATCTGCTTTGTGAGCCTAATCCATAAAAGGCTTCCAAATGCCCTTAAAAATTGTTCCCTCTTTTCCCCAGCCTGAATGTCATCTCACAGGAAGCCATCTGGGACAGGCATGCCAGCTATTCTGCTGCAGTGACAGCGGTATTGTCCTCGAGTGCCTCCGGATGAGTCACATCAATGCAAAAGTCCAATTACAGTAGAAGCCCCCCAAAGCAGAAGTATCATTTCAAACAAATAAGACTGATGTAGCTGAACCACTGGAATTCAGAGTGTAATTCAGTCTCTTCATCACCTTTTGCTCAAAAGCCCTGCATCCCTTAAAGCACCCGTGCTAAATCCCCAATCTGGTTATGACACTCCCAGCACAGATGTGATAGTCCTAAGCCAGTGTGTGTGCATTTAGAGGAGTCAATTACCTTTTCCTTTCCTTTTTTTCTTTTCCCCTTCTTATTATTTTAAAATACAGCCTCTTTAAACCTGGCATTTCTTACCACTTTAGAGTAGCGAATGAACAGTGCCATCCACTGTTTCTCTGCATAATCCACAACATTTTCCTGGGATGGTCTTGAATAGGATTTAACATAAAAATTAATCCTACATTTGTAACAAAGAAATACAGATTGATAAAAAGACGCGAGGCAAAATCGTAGTCAGGCTAAATCACAGAACGACATCTCTAAAAGTAGATTACAACAGAGGATATTTTAGGGAATATCTCCCGTGGTTGAGCCATTCTAACCTAATTACCTATACCAAACACTTCTCCAGTCAAGCTGGGCATCTACTGCGTTGTTGAGTATAAATTCTCTGTTTAAATTACTGTAAGAATTACATTTCTTCTCCACTGGGATCATCGACTCCCCAGACCACGATCCTGATGAGTGATATTGCTAAGAACAGGTGCCTTAAGAAATGTTTGTTGCAGAAGAATTAACATGGTGCAAATGAGACCCTGTTTTCTAAACATGTCCCTGAACGTCTCTGACAATAAATGCAAACCTTGTTTGTCAGATGTGTATTTTAGATTATGTTCTTCCTACAAAAGACACCAAACTCATCCCGGCTGTGGTGTTGCACATCTTGATTTGCTAAACACAGACACCTGAACTTTTCACCAATGCTACAGCTCAATAATGCAAATATGCAGATGGGCTCCATGCTCTGAAAGAATCTCTGAAAGACTCCATTCTCTCAAAGAACTCTAAAATTGTTGTACCCACATCTTCCTGTGCTTTGCTAGAACACAACCTCAGTGTTCAGTGTTTTGATCTCGCACAATTTATCTTGCTTCTTTTTAAAACAAAAGCTAAACAGCCACAATGATGAATGAATTGAACCATAACAGTTTGCCTCTCTATACTTTACTCTATATTATTTTCTTATAGGCAGTGTTTAGAATTCCAAGTAAAGGCCACTTTTCAATTCAAAGAGGCTGTAATTCCTGACTTCTCTTACAGTACAGAACTCTCATTGACACAAATAATGGTAGAAACATTATTTAGAAAATTGTGTAACTGTCAAGTCCCAGGTAATTCAAAGGATAATTACTTGTTCATGATCAATGACTAATTATATACCACACAACACAGAGCCATAAAACTGACAAATGGTCAAAGCATATGGTTATAGCACACTGTGCTGGGAACACGACTTCCGTGAACCCAATGCATAATACCCAAAGTTTGCTCTTAAGACATTTATAGAGAGGAAAAACACACACAGTAGAATTGGTTTTACTGAGCAACGCTCATGCTCATTCGTATTTCAGGATCAAAGATTATTTTCCAAAAGCCATTTCCTATTGATGCTGTTGTGTCTGCCCCTCACACACAATGATCAGCAGGACACTGGGTTGTGGGAGTTAGGCTGGAAATGATTTCTTTGATTCTCCGATTATGTTTTCAAAGGTAGGAAAGAATGCCACGTCTTTCTGAAAGTCACTGACTGTAAGCAGAGAAAACAAGAGCTCCTGAGAGAGTAGATTATACCTGATTATAAACTGACTGAAATGTTATTGCAATAAAATGCTTAACACAATTCCCTCTTCTCGGGGCATAAATATTTTGACCCCTTGCTCCCCCTGCTTGCAGCTCTTTTGACTCCTCACTTTGGGGAGCCTCCTCATATTGAAAATTAGATTTCACGTTGACAGCGTTAAATTTCAGTTCCTTGTTCCTCACAACAATTGTCTACTGAAGAAAGACATTAATTAGTTTTGATTTTATTGTGTTTGGAAATACTAAACAATGCTCAATAATGTCTTGCATCTGCAGCACAAATCTCCTCTGTTGAAAAGGCTCGTCTCACCTTTGAAACGCTGAAATAATGTCAAAATCACAAGAATTTCCAACGTTCTGAAACTAAATAAGGCATTTAAAAGCTGATCACCTGAGGAATGGGGCATCTCTTCCACTGATCTTTTCTACATGCTTAAGGCAAAGCAAAATATTTAATGCTTCCAGCCACGGATGCCATTGAAAAGGCAAGAATAAAGTTATGGTAAGAAAAAAAAATTGCAAATATGTTACAGTTCACACATCATCATGAATTGTTGATCTGACAAAGAGGGGCAACACAGCTGTAGGACTTCTGTTGGTAGTACCAGTACACTCAGAACCATAGGAATGCAAAGCCTTATGAAAATCTTCCCAATTTTCTATGATTTTATCTGAATGGATCCCCTCCACTTAACAATTGATTTAATTAGTAGTGCTGGAAAGAAAAAAAAAAGCATTCCTGTGGTTAAACTACGGTAGTGTTACCACATGAAAAGACATACTAAAATGACAACCCTAACACTTACTGAAACCATGTTATCACTTACAGTATTACAAGCTAAAACAAACAAAGGCATAATTTGAAAACAATGGGTTTGCACAAGGGAAAATAATGACAAAATCTGGCTCACTGAATCTGCTTCAGGATCTGTCTGTAGCATTTCTTTCATAAGCTGAGTGTATTAAAAACAGAAGGTTCTGAGAAGAAACAAGAACCAGAATCACATTTTGACCAAAAAACAAACCCCAAACTCTGATAGTAATTGCAGATCTGACCAAAACCTGTGCTATGCAAAATTTCAGGTGAAAGGGAGGAGGTCGAGATGCCCCTGGGCTGTCTCAGCTGGCTGGGGACCTAGATTGGTTCCAGGTTCTGGTTCTGCCCACTGCTGCTTTTAAGATTCCTGTGACTGGATTATTTCCTTTAAGAATGGTAAAACTGAAGCACTTCCTTGAAGAAGCCGTTCTTTTTTTTGTTGGTACCACCTGTAACCTGCCTTCTGTACTGGGTGAGCCATATTGATGGAGCTGGCATCACCACTCAGGACACAAAGCAAAAGGATTCTCGGACACTGAGGCTTCCTGGCAGCTGCTTCTCATCAAGAGCTGGGTACAAACATGGTCCAGAACAACCCACTCCTCCAGGCAGCACCACTTTCTAACTGTGAAACCACAGCTGCCAGGGTAATGAGTGGCTACTGTGCCATCCCTAGTGGTATTTCATCCCAATGTGGCAATGCTCAGCATTTCCTTTACCTGCCTTTTTTCATGGTAGCATTTACTTCCCTTGGGATGCTTATTTTAAGTGACAAATACAGAATTAGTCAGTGGACATACTAATGCAAACCTAAAAGAGGATTGATATTGAAAATTATGAGCAGCTTCTTAATATTAAGAAGCAAATTTGAAAACTGAAGCTTAGGTTATTTCTTATAATAATTCCGTAAGGAAAATTATTGACTTATTTCTGTCAGTGGAAACAGGCACAAGACACTAAATATTGACTGTTTCAGCAGAGAACCTCTCTGGTAGTCAAGGTATCCACTCTGTTTTGGTTAAGTTATCTCAGTTAACTCCTGGAAATCTTTATCTTTCATTAGAAATACTAGGTTATGTAAAACCTGACAAAAGTATTTCTTGTGATCTTTCTGTCACAAGCATAAACAGGAACAAACATTTACTAAAGCAATGCTAATTTCAACGTGTCATTTTACACTGCCGGATCATCCTGACCTACAATAACTGCAGATGTTTCAATAGCCTGCAGTCACCAGTGAACGTACAATTGGAATCATTCACTGGATGGAAGACTAGAACTATGGGAATGAAGCTACAATGCCCTTGCCATTACCTTGCAGTAGATTGTTTAGTTTGCTGTGCCACAGATTAACAGAAAGGTGAACTTGCTTTGCACAAACCAGCTCACGTTTGGAGCAGTTTATCAACAGCGTTTCACTCCTTACCCGGTCTGGAATCAACATTCACACAAAGTTGTGTCTGACTGAATGCTGCTGGATTTGAGAGAACTTTGAGTTGAGTCTAAATTGCTATCAGCTATTGCCTTCAGTTCACACAAAAAAAATCCATCAAGTGCTATCAGTTATTAGTTCCTAATGCAACCTGTGAACGTGCTGAGAGTTACATATGAGCCTAAATTTATCAGTGCTCAACTCATCTGTGGCAGGACTTGCTTCCTGATTAACTTCAGAACAGCAACCAAACACTCAACTAAATATCCTGTGTTCGAACACAACTTTGTCTAAGGCTGCAGTTTTCAGATGTTGTCCATGACAGTCCAAAAGACCAGAGTAAAGACCAGAGTAAAAGCAGAGATTTCAGTTAAAGATATAACATGGTAAGCCTTGGAGAATTTTGGCTGTTGACAGTGGTGTGTTGGTCTGAAACACCTGAGACCTCCTGTTGTTGAACCCCCTCTTTCTTTTCTCGTGTTTCCTTTGCATGTTTTTGTGCATCCTTCAAGTCATCTGTGCCACTAGGCTGGGTCTGATTGCACTCCTGACCTGGCTGCTGAGGGTGAATTATGTCTCAGGGACAATGTTTATCCAGAATTTGATGCCCAGTTGCATTCTCATGCCAATGGATATTCATTTGGACTGCAAGGTAACAGGCAGTGGATAACTTTGTGCAAAAGAACCAGGATACTGTTGTTTTGCTACGCTAAAGGCATAGTTTTTATCTCAGTTCCCATGGCAAGTAATATCTATAACTTAGGTAGGTGAGTTTTACATATGGGTTTGTTACAACTCTTTTCTATGGCTGTCTATTGCATTTTATAGTTTTTAATTTGTTCCTGAAACTTTTCCTTTTTTTTTTTTAATTGTTTCTTTATTTTCTCTAAAGAAACCTGAGGAAAGATAATGGGCGGAAAGAAGAAAAAGAATAAAAGGATTTAGAACAATAAGAGAAAAATTAGGAGTAAATAGTTCCTTCAATGATTCAGTTTTCCTGGCTAAGCACTAGACAAATATCTCTCTGTTCATAAAATTCACCCTAAGAAAATTCTGTTTCCCTTTAGTCCTCCACAGAGATCCAGGGTGGCAGTAATAATATAGAGGATGAGCAATTATTTACTTCATCAGTTGGTCTGGGAAATACTTTAAAGTTTGGCAATCAGAAGATAATGGTCTTGTGAAGCTACTATCTGGTATTTGAATTTCCTTTAGAGACTGCTGTCACTGCATTAAATCATATGGAAGCAAAACCTGATAATATACCTACCTCCCCCAGAAAATAACTGAGGGAATCTGGTGCTGAAGCTACAAAACCAGCTTGTACTTCACAAGAAACAATTGTACACAACGACTAGGTCTTAGCCATGAAGATGAAATATCTCCTATGATAAAAGGAAATCACATTTTGTTCAAGCCTTATATAACATGGGAATGTTAAGGCCTACTACTTCAGGTTTTATTAAACATTTTGTACTTGGCTGCCTTGCAAGTTCAACTTTATTTAGTCAAAAGGATTTAATTCTATTGCCCAGATCATTATCTAACCCAGACCAGCATCAGTGCTGTGACTAGGGATGTACTGATCTATTCCAACAAAAAAAAAAATCATAATGTTATGTATAAATATAAACCATTTTACATATATTTCTTTCACAGTGGGAGCCTCCAGATACTGGGGATTAAATAGATCTTTTTTCAGCCTGTCTTTCCACCATCTCCAATATCTTTGCCTTTGTTAACAATTGCATTCAGTAATGCGCTGCAGATCAGTAAATGAATTAAAATCATGTAGTAAAGTGCCTTACTGAATCATGGCCTGAATGTTGCAAGCATTATTATTATCTACTGCAATGCAGGAAACTGATTTCTTTTCCTATAAATTGCTAAGTGAATTCTTTCTTTCTGTGGTCATATATATGTGCATACAGATGAAATACTGCAGAGCTAAAAAGACCAGTTTTCATGTAATTATGTTAGAAAGAAATTGTGATATATCATCTATATAAAATGATCCAATAAAAAATGCCAATAGTACTTCTAAAGTTATACCCAGTGCTTCTTTTGCTTGTGTCAACCAGACTGAGAGCTTTAATTTTTTCTTTCAGTCTGTTATTTGCTGCCTCAATTTAGAAACACAGAGCCTACAAGTGAAGGAGTGCAGTATGTATCAAATCAAAGTAATAAAAAAAAAATAAAATCCAGCTTGTCCACTAAAGGGATGATGACACAGTCCAGTGTGTGGGGCATACATATCATGGCATTCCATCAAAGCTGGCAGGAAGGCATCTTTGGCAGAGCTCTGTGCGTGGTGGGGGCCGGGGAACTGGGAAGGGCAGTTCTTATCCAAAGAGCTAACCACAAAAAAGGAATACAAAGGCTAGGGAAAAAAAAAAGTCAGATGGAAGGTACTTTGAAATCAGATGGCAAATTGCAAACATAAACCTTTTACAAATACATGACAGCACTGTGTTTATATCATATAATGTGATCTTAGAATAATTACCACGCAGATCTGATTCTCGTTAACTTCATCTCTCATGCTGATTTTATCCCTTCATCAAAAGAGGCTCACCTTGTCTGTAATTTCTCCTGTGTGCACAGGGACCACGAGGATGAGCATTCCTTACTAAGCAGTTGTACTTGGATGCACACACTTAGGACACCTCCCCTTCTTTTTCCAAAATGTCTCATGTTAAGGTGTAGCTTCCTCCTGCACATATTAATGCCTATCTTTAATTTAAATGTCAATCACAACCAATTGGTCTCGTTCCGTGTGTAACGTTAAATAGGAATTCATGCTCTGTGGTATTAAGATATAATATTAAACCTGCCATGTTCCTTGAAACTTTTTAGAGCTCTCTGAACACTGAAGTTTACTTGCTGCCATATTTCAGCACAAGAGATAAACCAGTTTTGTTCCTCTTATGAATCTGATCCATTTAAGGACTAGAGGTAGGAGACTTTCCAATACCACTCGAATTCCTTGTCCTGAGGTGAACCATCTCCTCCTAAAAAACAATTAAAAAAAAACCCTAATGATGCAGGTGAAAGGTTATAACTTGATACTGCAATTCCAGGTTTCTAAATTTGCACAAGATGCTGCAATATGACTTTGAAAGTCATTAAAAAAATGATGTCTCATCTTCAAATGACACAAATACCAATGACTGAGACATCATATATTATCAACACAAACTATCATAAAATTCACTTCATATAATGGAAAGTATAAAAACAGATACAGCAATAATATTTTTAATTTAAAAAGCACAACTAATTTATACCAAATACTGCCCACTCAAGTTATTCTAATTTTTACTTTCATTTTTAAATTTTAATTTTTGTTTGTGTCTATATATGGAGACACTTCCTGAGAATATTACAGGAGGTGAGAGAAGTTGTTTATTGCTATTTTTTTGGTGTTGAAACACTTGCATAACAATTTTTTTTTCTAGGATCTGAGCTTTGAAGTAAATCACAATCTCACAAGACTCACAACAGAATATCAAAGGGTGCTTCACTCACCCTTTTATAAAACATCAATCTAATTCAACATTTTAAAGTCAAATTCGCAGTACAGTTAAAAGGAACATTATATTTCCAGCTTGCACATTAGAAAGGTTGGAATTTTGCTTTCAGAATATGGATTAAAAAAGGTAGGGACCAGAAGCATTTTGGACTCCAACACAGCGAGAACCATTTAGGAAAAAAACATCAGTTGGAAGAAAAAGGGAGAAAACCATTCCTTGTGGGTCGGGCAGTGATGTGATGAAAAATAAGAATGACGCTGTGTGAATCTATTAAAAACTTTTAGATAAGGACATGAGTGGATTTAAGTTCTGGAACAGCAGACATTCGAGTTCAATTCTACTTCTATCTCCCGGGAGAAAAAAAAAGAGCAAGGAACTTACTTTTGTTAACTCTAAGACAGGTGGAAATGCCTCTGTTTACATGGGTTTTCCACAACAGCTGAAAACCCACTTGGAGTTACATAAATATTTAATAATGTTACAAATTCACACATGTTTAGACATCACTAGTGTGTTCACTGGAGCTCTGTTGAACGATCACAACCAGCAGACTTTCCTTGTGTTGATCACACAGGTCTGAACACTTTTCTTAGCATTCCCTCTTCATTAAGTGTCAAAGTATAACTCATCACATTTCCTTTTACCGATAAATTAATCAGCTTTTCTGGGAGCTGCCACGCTTCATGATGGGCTGAGGTAGACAACAAGAGAAGTTGATATGTCTGGGCCCAAAATCTTTGCTGAGAAGTAGAAGAGTGGGGAGAGGGAACACAGAGCCAGGTTTGGAGGTGAACCCTGCATAACCAGCTTACACTGAGGTAATCAGTGGTGCCAGTCATCATAGGGATGCCAAGAGCTGCAAATTAGCACAGTTGGATCCCTCTGTTGGAAGCAGCAGCTAACAGACACGTCCAGGACTCTGGCAGATGCAAAACAGGATTTGGGACTGCCCCCGTTTAACCATCAACTCAGCCCCACACAGCCCCTCACTCACTCCTTCCCATGACGGGATGGGGGAGAGAATCAGAAGGGGAAAAGTGAGAAAACTCCAAGATAAAGAATAGGTGAAGGAAAAGCCATGCACACATGGAAAGCAGTACAAGGGATTCATCCCCCACTTCCCAAGGGCAGGCAGCTGCTCAGCCATCCCCACCAAAGCTGAGCCCCATCACGGGTAACGGCAGCTTGGAAAGACCAACACCATCACTCCAGACAATGTCCTTTTCCTCCTTCTCCCCCAGCTCCATGTGCTGAGCAGGACCCCACATGGTCTGGGGTGTCCCTGTGGCCAGCTGGGATCAGCTGTGCCGGCTGTGTCCCCTCCCAACTCCTGGTGCCCCCAGCCCCTCGCCGGTGGGGTGGGTGGGCAGCAGAAAAGTCCTTGGCTCTGTGCAGGCCCTGGCCAGCAAGAACTAAAACATCCCTGAATTCTCAGTGGTGGTTCCAGCACAATCCAAAACACAGCCCCTATCAGCAACTGGAAAGAAAATTAACTTTAGCCAAGCCAAAACCAGCACAGGGACCTTGCCTGTGCTGTCCTGGGACAATCTGCTGCCTCACACCCTACTTATATTCTGTGATTTTGGCTAAGAAATGAGAACACTACAATATATGCACATGGCAGATATGAAACAAGTGCAACAGGTAACAGAACCAGATAACAAGCCCTTCAGGAGAATTGGAGATAATAACCCATTCTCAAGTAGGTCTGTTCCTAATGAGGTCTTGCAGGGGCCGATTTTTGGCCCTGTGCTATACATACACATATATATCTGCATAAAAAGTGTCTGTGTGTGTGAGTGTGTAGAAACAGACTAAACACATCTCTCTCTATGTTTATATAAATATATACATACAGATGTCTACAAATAGCCTGAAGAGAACCCTCTCCAAAACTTTAAAACATCAGACGACTGAAAAATAAATTGAATGCTAAAATGATGGTGAGAACAAACCACTGACACAGCATGAGTGGGAAGAACAAGCACAAGCAAAGAATAAGCTTTCTAATGAAGTCCTACAATGAGAAATGGAGAAAATAAGCCAGAATAGAAGAGGAAGCTTAATTACAAGGAGAAGTTACTCTTAAAGATTTGCAGTTCATAATATATAATCGAAGCATAAATAAATTGCCTGTATGATGGGAAGCACAGGGGACTCAGGCAGTTCTTGGCTGTAGAGACAGGGGAACACTTCGCAGTATCTGAGAAGTTATATTATTTATTTTTCTGGTACCAGTGCTACTTCCCTGAAAGCACCAATTCTCATTTCTGTCATAACATTTCATGAAATACACCAAAAAACTACCAGCAGTTCAAAGGCAGCCACAGGGATGATTAAAGAACTGGCCACCATGACTTGAAGTGAAATTGCGGGAAGTCAGTAATTTTTGGTTATCAGAGAGGTTTGTTACGGATTATTCAGTCCCCAGTTGCACATATCTGTGCTAAAGAAACTTGACAAACACCCTCCGCGTGCTGCTGTAACAAAAACCGAAGACTGGCAACCACCAGATTACTTTGAAGAAGATATGAAACAGTGTTTAATTTTAATAGTAATTAACTGAGGCAGCACCCAAAAATAATTGCTCCTACTTCATCAAGCATAAAGATGCTTTAAAGAGGGATAAACATCTTGGGTGCATCTGCGCAGCTTCTGAGGAAAAGTGTCACTGCAGAAAGCTTCATCTCCTTTAGCTGGATTTACTCTGCAAGAGGAAAAAAGGGAATCTGCAACGCTTTCATGTGTCACCCTCTTTTGCTCACTGTGTTCTTCGGGGAGCAGGAAGAATAAATCACCTCATTAAGGCATAGGGTTTGATAGGATTCAAAATAAGAGTGAACTTGGAGAAAGCATTGCCAAGAGGGTTTTTTTAACTGAATTTAATCAAGGGTGACCATTGAGTGGATACACTACTTTTTCAATAAACATGTAACCACAGGTCACACACATTAAAAAAGGTGATCCCAGGATCCTCAAATTTTTCTCAAAATTGTTGCCAAGCAATTCTACCTGTGGCTTTCAGTCCAAACCTGGTTTCTAGAAAAGAAAAGGCTTTTTTAAAGACTTCCTCATAAAAGCACGCCACGTTCCAAGAAAAATTTTGAATTAGAACCTCACATCATCGTTATAACGCCAATGTGTGCAACTCTCATAATTAGAGGAAGCTTGCATAGCTTCTCTTTGTCTCTAAGTATGTAAACTGAGCCAACTTCTTTTCTGCATTCCAAATGTCTGGCTGTGGAATTCACGTCACCAAAATGCCTGCACCTGAGTGAGTCACTGTGAGTTCCCTTTATAGTCATTGGGGAGAAACAGGCACTTCCAGGACAGGATTCATCTCATCCTAAAGTAGACATCTATAAAGAATTAGATGAATCCTGCCCGTTGTTTCTCTCCAGTGACTATAAAACTGAGTCTAAGAGGAGCAGTTCAGGCATAGACACTCACATTACAGATGTCTACAATGAGATAGTATTTAATGCATCCCTTCTCATTATTTACACATAACAGTACAGATACTAACTAAGGGGAATAGTATATTGTGCTTTTTTTTTTTTTGATGTTGTGATGTTCATTGTATCCAAATTTGAAAACTTAAAAAGCACTGGGAATGTTAAACTACATTAAAAATTCTGGGAAGTTAACTAGTATTATATTCCATGACTAATTACTTTGAAACCAATAAGGAACTCATCCCATGGCCTCCCCAAACCACTGACAAATCTATGCACTTTCAATGGTACTACAGAAAGCTCCAATGGTTAAATGAACTCCTACTTCACATGGTGCTTCGTAGGCAACTACATCCCTCATGTATTATCAGGAATATGCTGACTTGCTACAACAGACACCTCAGAAAAGCTTTTAAAACTCCTAATGCTCCTTAAAAGGGTGGCAGATGGTGTTTAGAGCATTTGCTAATCCAGGATGAAGAGGACAAAGCTAAAAAATTACCAAATGCAGTCAGAAGGATGCAAAGCTTCCAGGATCTTTTACAGTTTTTGGACTACCCAGTTACTTAAGCTCAGCCAACAAAGCTGAACAACACAAGTTATAAGAATCAGAGCATTCAGCCTTTGGTCAACTGCAATCTGATGTCATGGGGTGGGGAGGGAACCTCTTTTCTGCTTTTCTGCAGTGATCCTGCCTGTGAGCAGCTCACACACACCAGGGGCTCAAGGCAGAGCATCTCCCACTGCCCAAACAGCACAACTGCACCTAAGCCCAGGAGAGGATCTGGGAAGCACCAAAGACTCAAGATAGAGGAAGACAGAGACAGTGCTGGCATTCAGATCTCACCAGGGGAGTCATTTCACTCCCTGCAGGGAAGGGCTTTGCCAAAAATACTACCGAGGAATGGGTTATTAAAAAAAAATAAAGCTGCTGGAAGGATAGATATTTCATATCTGATTATTGTCTTGGATAAATGAATATGAAACAAATAGTATGAAATAACAGATTATTTTTAAAACTAAGGCCAAGACAACTGTTATTTTGAGGCCCCAGCTGAGATCTCTCCACACACAAATGCCTACGGTCTCCTAAATCACTCACATCACACTGTAGAGAGCAATCTTGCACTGAAAATGAGCGGCCAGCCAAAGCTGTGTCAGTCAGACTTCTCCACTCCCGCCTCCTTGCTCCACAATTACCTCTCAGACTTCAGCAGGGACAAATTTCCTAGACCCTGGGAGCTGAAGGGAACTTGGGAAAAAGCACTGCTGTGGGTGTGTGAAGGTCTGGCATCACTCACTGATTTGTGGTGCCGTTGATCAGTCCAGTGGCCTCCCCTGGTCTGCGGATTGAGCAGTGGATTGTGGAGCTCTTCCCATTCTGCCTGTGTCTGGCCAACACAGCACTTTTCTGCTCTGAGTTTTGTCATGGAAAGGGGTGAATCCAGCCCTTACCAGGGCCAAGGTGGGGGAACACAAGGAGGAACTTTGGTTTAAGATTAAGCTAAATCAGTTAGAATAAAAACAGAGAAAGGACTTGAGAGCATTTCTGTTTAATTTCAAAACATTTCTTCTTCATGGTTATAAAACTGGCCCTCAGATTTCAACCTTTGCTAGAAATGCAGTAAGTACAATATTTAGATGCCATAGGTAGAATAACTGTGGAATAGAAATGTTGTCCCACTGTAGGGCCAGAAGAAAATGTGCATCTTTTATAAGGGATAATCCAGCATTTTATCTACTAAATTATTAAAGTAATAAAAAAGTAGTTCTGTGTGGTATGGCTTTTCGGAAGTATGCTTGTGGATATGTGCAACTTCAGGAGAGTGTAATTCCAAAAGAATTGAGTGATTAGAGCCAGAACAGCATGGATAGCTGGTAAAACCCTGTGATACATCATCTCACACTGGTCCTTTACAGAGTACTATGCATTAAGAAATGTTTAATCATCAGTGCCTCAGCATCTGATACTTTTATACAAATCATAAATCAAAGAAATGAAGCACGAGGGCAACACAAAAAGTTTAAAACTAACTCTGAGCCTGAGAACCGTCCTCGTGGTTTTGACTGATATTGTGTGCACTGCAGTCCTGACCAGCAGAGCATAAATATTTACCCCATATCACAAATAATAATCACCAGTTACAAATCCTGGCAGCCACCAGAAGAGAGTCTTAGAAGTGAGGCCCTCTGTTGGCAAATCTTTCACACTGGTCATGTAGGATTTGCTCCCAACCATCAACAAGAACACCCTTCACTCCCATCCCTCTCCTGTGAGGGGACAAAATCCATAGCAAAGCTCTGAAACAGAACCAAAATATTCCTCACCGGGGAATGCTGAAGTTAATTTCTTCAGTTCGTGCAACTCCTCACATAACCTCAAGTGACAGTGTTTTATTGCTAAATGAAAGAAATTTCAACAAAAAGTTGAAATAAAAGAATTTTGAGAGTAGAAGTGATAGAATTCAGGAGTCAGATAGCTGATGCTTTTTGAATGATGGTCTGCCTCTGATGTACTCTATCATGCTGCAGTGGGGACATACGCTGAGAGATAAATCTGGTCCTAACCAGTCAAGGATAAAATTCTAGCTGAATTCTCTAGGAAAAACTGCATCAAATTCAACAGGCCCTGAATTTTATGTCATTTTTTTATCATAAATAATATGATATAAACCATAAAGTTCTGTCATGTATTATTTCTTACAAACAAGGTCCCCGGCACATGCCATCATATTATTTGAATAAAATCTGAAAAACCTTGAAATCGTGTCCCTTGCCCATCAATTACTATTACATTTATTATCAACCACAATGAAGTTACTCCATTATTAGAATTAGATGACTACCAGGAGCTTTTGCTGTTGTTCCATTCACCTGGTGGAGCTTTTGAATTGCATTATTTGAGAAATATCACCTAATAGATATGGAATGCATAGGCTTGAACATTTCTGTTTACAGCATCATTAAAATGCCTGTATATTTTTCAAATGTTAGAGAAAGCTCCAGTGGAAAAATACATGCAGAAGTCCTCCCATTTTGCAACTGCCCTTAAGAGCAAGATTTAAGATTCAAACTAACAAGTGACATTAATAGGGAAAAAAAAAGACCCTATAATAGCAATTTTTTTTGACAAAGCAATAGTTGATCATTGTTATATAACCCTGTGAACGATTAGAAGCAAATCAGATTTATCTGCTGAATGCACAAAGCAATATGGTTGCTGCAGATGACACCCTCACGGCAGCACCTGCTGCTGCAAAATGTATATTGCACTGAGCTCTTCACATCTAACTGAAGAAGAAAAAAAATAACTCAACCGATTATTTAAATGGATGGTTCTGTTCTCCCCAACAATTCAAATGGATAAACTCTGAATTATGCAATCATTAACCAGCAATTCATGTTCTGGTTACTGACCTCCTCACACGGAGTGATTTGGGTGCCTTGTCTGCTGGGTAATCTTAAGCAACATTTTGGACTAAAAATGCTGTGTAAGAGTTAAGTTGTTCTCCCTTTCTCCTCGACTGGCCATATGCCCTGAGCACTGTTGCCAACATGTATATTCTCTGTCAGTTCTCTCCTCACAGATTTTGGTTTCTGAGTACAAAAAGATTAATCATGAGAGATCCTGGGCTAGATTTAACCAAAAGCCACAGAAAAGCTTCATTCCTGTGACATTCTGGCTTTAAAAAGAAAAAATGAATTTAGGAAGCTAGTCAGAGTATGCTGAAGTGATCCTGGTCCAGGAAAACACATTATGGAAAATGTCCTGTGGCCTAAAAATCTATCTGCTGAGAAACTTGAGGCTGGGCTGGAAAGCATTTACTATCCCTTTATATTCTGTACACTATAGTGTCCATAAGATGCTTTGAGTTTTGGTCATAATACCACAAAAATGCCTGGCTAAAGTAAAATAGCACGTTGACTTGAATTCAGTAGTTGGCATGATTTCTCAGTCTTTACAGAAGTCTCAATTAAAAAAACATTGAGAACTTCAAAACCTAAGTTCGAAATATTTTTGCCTCATTTTGGTCTAAATCTAAACTTCCAGGTATAAAATCGCTTTGTGATACAGCACACAAGTGCCCCTTCAGGTATGTTTTTAGTGACTGACAGCGAGCAGTGCAGAGTGAAAATTTACATCGTTAGTTCATTCACTGACTTTAATTTCAATTCTTCTTTCCTTTTCCTTGCCACACCATCATATTTAAAATGGGGAGGCTTCTAAAGTCACACTGTCACCATGCAAATATGGTGCTAACAGTTGTGAAGCTCTTCCAGCAAATTCACACCATCCCACATCACCAGTCACTTGAATGCAAGAAAGTAATGCTTCCCTCAGGGAATTAAACACAAATTAGTGAGCAAACAGAATTAAGAAAGCAGTAACTTGAAGCTCCTACTCCATTACACCTAGATACCTTCCTGCACAAAAAAAAAATTGGGTTTTTTTACCCAGCTATATCAGTTTTTGCATCCTGTGCCTACACACTGCAGCACAGGCACGAGGAAGATGAATTAATGATGGCAGTCACAGGAAGCAATAATAAAGTTATAAGACAGCAGTGCCAAAAAATGTCCCCTAAGAAAATAATATCATTGTTACCTATTCATTAGCTCTTGAAAAGTTTCATTTGGCAAAGGAAATATAAAGCCATTTACGGCTGACTCCAAGTAATCCAAAGACACAAATCCACCCTGACTGACATCAATGGCTCTGAAGGCCTTTTCAGTGTCCTGATAGGCTGAGCACAGCTGTAATGAATACAATTTATAGTGTTTTGCTCAGGAAAACCAAGTTCATGAAGCTTTTAAAACAATAATGCATTTTTTACAAGGCCTTTTCAAAAGCTCTTCTCTGTGAACTGATCAAATAGGTTACCCTGGCATGCTCTGATGGTCAGATGTTTAATTAATAAGCTCACTACAAAACACTATTCCCAATCACACACTCTCAAATGACAAGAAGCCAGGCAAGTTTCTCAAATAATAACTCTGCCTCAAAATTCACTGCTAAAAATACTTTGCGGATCAGCCTGCTGGATAACACCTGTCTTAATGTAACTTTAAAACCATCCATGGCATAACCTTGGATCAAAGTTCCCCCTATTAAACTGGGTCATACACACAACGAATACTGGAGAACGTTAGAAGATGTGGAATAGTTAATTTAGCTGTTGTGTAAACATATCACTCATTTCTTTGTGTGTGGTTTTTTTTTTTTTTTTTAGTTTACGGGCTGTTGCAAAGGAGCTATTGGATGTGGTTTTGCTTATGGGACTTACAGAATGCCTGAAAGTTGACTTACTGCAGATTTTGATAAGGTTTGTGAAATAATAGGAATACTGGTTTGTTTTTCTGAAGCTGAGAGCATCCCTGAGGCTTTTCTCCCCACACCAGTTTTTGACAAGTACCCCATCTGCTTTTAAGCTGATTATTGTTCATTCAAAACTGCTGAAATAACAGGGTAAAGGCACAGGATTGAGACTTCAGGAAGCCCAAAATAAACAGCCAGGATTGAGAGGGCTTGTAAGGTGAGATGCACTGTGTTTCCAGCCCAGGCCTTGACCTCCCTATCAGAGATATCGCAGAATATTCTGAGCTGGAAGGGACCCCCAAGGATTAGAGCCCAATTCTTAAGTGAATGGGGATCAAACCCACAACCTTGGTGTTATTAACACCCTGTAAACACCAGCTGAGATACAGGAGAAGAAAAAGGGTCAAGATGTTGAGTGTCAACGTAGCCCTGTTTCCCCCTCCTCTCTTGTATGTTTAAGGTTGAGAAAGCAAAGTCACTGGTCTGTGTAATTGAGCTTGTAGTACAATACCCACTCCTGATCCAGAGTATCAGCTTCTCTGTTTTCAGCCAGTCAGAATTTTCATGACATAAAGGCAAAAGATTGAATTTCGGAACATTTTGTTTGTTTTCACCTTCCCAAAGAAGCAGGTGGAACACAGCTATGTTCCAGCATCACACTCCCCAACCATCTTCAGTTCAGTCCACATCAGAGGGCCTGTGGAGACATTTCCCATGCCTGTTCCAGCTCCACTCTTTATTCTAAGCCTGCCACCACATATTAAAAATGAATTTCTGCAGTAGCACCTATCTGCTGGGTAATTTATTTCATGCAGGTCAGAAAATAATTGTCAGACAATGACAACTAGTCATTACTCAGTGTAAGTCATTACTTAATTTGGGCTGACAGAGGGATCCAGCAATTCATGTTGTGAAACACCTTAGCCATCAAGATTCCAATGCACTCCCATTTTGTTTTAGCCTAAGGAATCTGGAGTTCTAGTACATACGTTTTAATGCTGTGAATCTAAGCAAGATTGAAACACAAAATAAAACAGAACTGCTGCTCTGCTAATGGGCTGTAAAAGCAAACAAGAAACCCTACGCATGGAATTCGTTCATAAAAGAAGTTCCTATAATTAACAGGCCTCAAAGCTTGGCAATTTTCTTTCCCTGTGATGCCTGGCTCAGCTTTGCCACCTGTCAAAGTATTGCAAAATATTAATGGCGCTCCCTTACCTCTTCTACGGTCCCCACCAGCTGAGTGCTCTGTGACAGAGTTCAGTCTGGGTAACACAGAGGGCATTCAGAGGAAAGGTCTTTTCTACCTCTGCTCCTTCTATTTTATTTTCTGAAACATTAGTGCTATTAAGAAAACTGTTTCAGCAGAGTCCAGAGCTTTGTCAGCTTCAAAGAAATAAAGCTGTCTAAAACTCTTCAGGGCTGCTTTTGTTAACTGGATGTATCTTTATTTACGAACAGACCAAACCAAACCCAAAACACAACTTCGTTGCATTTCTAACTTAATCAGTAATTCAAAATTCTGCTAAAACTAATCTGGGCATTTGTTGCAGTAGTTCAGCCTCCAGAGCAGACCCTGAGAGGGGACCTCATCCATGTGTGTCCGTGTCTGCAGGGAGGGGGCAGAGGATGGACCAGGCTCTGCTCGGGGGTGCCCAGCGATGGCACAAGAGGAACAGGCAGGAACTGATGGCCAGGAAGTTCCAGCTGCACAGGAGGAAGAACTTCTCTCCTGTGCAGGTGACAGGCTGCCCAGAGAGGGTGTGCAGTCTCCCTCACTGGAGATATTCCAGAGCTGTCTGGACACAACCCTGTGCCATGTGCTCTGGGATGACCCTGCTGGAGCAGGGAGGTGGCACCAGATGACCCACTGTGGTCCCTTCCAGCCTGACATAAAAAGAATATGTGCCCCAAACTCTTGCAAAAGTTACTCCAGTGAGGCTACATAAGGAAAATGCTATTCTATATGGAAAAGGAGACCAAAGTGTGGTTACTCTGTGCTTAGGGCATGCTCTCCACTCTTCCCCCAACCTCTTAGCAGCCTGCTGAACACAGATTTTCCTTCCAGTTTAAATACAGCTTAATACTAAAAAAAGAAACAGCTTATTACTTAAAATTTTCTTTTGTGTGTGTGTGTGTGAATGCTACATTCCATTTAGAACTGACCTTCAATATTTCAATTTGGGTTGACAATTGATTTTTTTGAAATTATTTTGGTAATTCTCCTCATGAAGTGCTAAATTTTGCATAGTAGAAATGAGGGAGACAATGTTTGAAGCTAATGCTCTTTCTCCTGCAAATTAGATGTAAGTCTTTACTGGCTTTCTTCAGCAAAGATAGGTTTCTTTTTAAGCAAAAATAAATGAAAAAATAATTAGCAGTTGGCCTCATGCTCATTAAAAATCTCACTGCTGAAATATCATATGTGTACATATGTGATGAACAAGTTACGTTGTTAAATACACTACATTAAATTTCAAGCTATACAACGTATTTACATAATTTTAAATTGTACTGGAAGGGCCTTTCTCACTATTTTAACTTCAGCACCTTCTTAAACTCCCATCTCCACAGACCCTCCCATCCTCATTAGGGGTAGATCTGACAGATTTTTTTTTTTTTGCTATATAACCTCTCAAAACCAGCTTTTTTCTTCCATGTACAGGGCTAAATCTCTTCACTGCCTCCATTCATCCAACAACTGAATTACTGAAACACACTTTTTTTTGTCTTTGAGGCATACAATTGTACCCTGCTTTTACTATCAATGACTTTTCCTTCCCTATACAACAAACATAAGCTACTTGAAGCCACTGTCACAACAACAAAAATGTCTTGGTGTCACCCTGACCTCCCCAACCTGTCCAACTTCACTCTTTTGACGCTATTTTCCAGTGTAAGCTGTTATAAATATTCCCTGCAAAGTTCAGGTTAAACACTGGGCGAAAATTGAGGTTCCCAAGTCGCAGCAACAAATTCTTTATCTGGGGCTTGGGAGCTTGTNTGAAAATTGAGGTTCCCAAGTGCTACAAGATTCCAAGTCGCAGCAATAAATTCTTTATCTGGGGCTTGGGAGCTTGTAATCATTATATAATTTTTCAGCCCATTTAACATGTCACCTTTTGATTTTGAAGGAAATTTTCACATAAAGCTGTTAGAATTTCCCATGCCAAAGGGAACTGGCTTTCTTTTCCTCCATGTCCTCGTTGCATCTGCCAAGAATCAGAGCCTATCAGTGCCCTACAAAACTGCAAACCCGTTTTCTCAAGGCCAACAGAAATACTTCTATTGATATAACTGGAAAGATGAAAACTACCTGAATTTCCACTCCTCTTCTGAGCACATACATGGAACTTTGCTTTCTGTTCCTCTGTCTTAAACTGTGTCTGCGCTTATGCCAAAATTCTTCAGAAATTACTTATAATCCATCACAGAGCCTCTAACAATTCCACAGCCTAAAGAAACAGAACTATTTGAAAATACAGATATTCTAGATCATACTTGTAGTGAATTGAAGTAACAGGAAATATATGAAATCTTTAGAAACACAATATGTAAAAGACCATGAAAAGCAAATAAGCACTACATTTTTCCCTGCTCTCTTTCCTCTGTTCAAGACTGTCTATAGTATACAACTTGCCTGCTTAATTACATTCAAATCCTACATACAGTGCTATTTTCTTGGCCATCTACATGAACATGAATTTTAATATATCAGCACACTTCTAATATTAGAATATTATGATATTCTTAAACAAATTCCAGTGTAGCTTATGCTAAGTCATGCCTAAACTCTGTGGCAAGTTGTCTGGATTTTACAGCAGGCTGGAAAATTTGCAGCGGCTTCATCTGGATTAAACGGAAAACTCACTTGGCAATTAGAACTCATTTCCACATGGTGTTAGCTACTACAGCTTGACTGCAGCACTTCCTTTTTAGATGTTTCCCCTGACTGGCACTGAAGTCGCTGTACACACCTTTCAGAATGACGGATTTCTCAGAAAACACTGCTCACGTTTTTATATTCCTAAGCATGAAACCCAGAAAGATGTGGTTTTAAAAATGAAACTTCAAATTCTCTTTCATAAAGAGGATCCATAAAGCTTAAAGCTGAAATGGTGCCATTACCACAACTTGTGTATCATAGGCAACTAACTTTCTCTTGGCTTCTTTCGCACTGAGCCCCATAATTAGTCTCTGAATACAATAAATCTTGTGTTTGATTAAAGCATGTCTGACAAAAATGCATCTAGTTAGTCCTGATGAATTTGTTCCCAGGACCAATAACAGAAGAATTGATTGCCTTACTTTCTAATTTAAATTTGTCTCTCTAGAAGATGCTGCACCATATGATGTAGTTACCTCTCAAACTCCCTTTTCAAAGGTTAAACAGATTGTGTGCTAACATTAAGCTCTATAGTATTCACACCATCCCCTGAATCATGATTATGGTGGTTTAGGGGTTTTTTTGCACAATTTTCCAACATCCTGGGAATGAGAGTAGCTGAAGTGAAGCTGGGATCTCATTTTGACTTCTGACAAGGTATGAAACTAAGAGTTCTATTTCTGCTCAGACTTTTTTTGGACATCTTTGGGACAGTAACCCTTCAGAAGATCCTCATAGTAGAGGCCAAGATCTTAGGGGGGGAAAACAAGACAAATACCACCCATTTACAACCCTCTACTTGCATCAACATGGGGGGCAAAGCAGGGGGATTCCACTTGCATTTTACAGGACCTTTTAAGTGATAATGAGAACCTCATTAGCCAATTGTCAAATTCCATCTGGGGCAATGGAATGGCACTGTGACATACCCTGTTGCCCTCCCTATACTTTGGGTGGTTTGGCAAAGTGGGAAGGCATATTTAGCTGCTGAAATTATCATAATTCATTGTGGAGTACTGAAAGATAAGAATTCCTGAGCACAGAATTAGATTTACTTAACCTTGGGAAGTAACTGACTTGCCTCTTGCCTCAGTTTCCCATTTGCAACAAATTATAATCCTGCCCAACCCACAGGGTTATTCTGTTTATCACAGTAAACCACACACCTGTTTCTGATCCATGTAAGACGTGGGTTTATGCATTATTCATGGAGAACTTGACTTTTTTTCCCCACACACACAAATTCCCCCACATCCTATTTCCCCTCGAGACTTCTCTTTCTGTCTTACTAGGGGGTGAGAATTATTTGTGAACTTTTTCTTTTTAAGGAAATTTCAAAGGGATTAAGATTATGTCAGCTGGGAGTTGTACATCTGGAAATGCAGAATGAACGCACAGGCAGCATTCTGACATACGTGAAGTTTGGGAGAAACATAATAAAACGGATAGATTCAGTTCCACTTTGAACAAACTTTTCATGCATACATTCAAAATTCAAGGCGTACTTCAAAACCACCTGTGAATATTTGGGGATTGACAGTTCTATTTCACAAAAATGTCGTGAGAAACATCAGGTTAATGGTAAATCTCGGCGTCAGGAATGATACTTGGGCACATTTTAGGGGTGCCTGACACTCTCCCCTTGTTTACAGTTTATTTTTTGACCTACTCAAAAACACCTAACCTACAACAAGAAGCAGATACACAAGTTACCATGGCCTTGCTAGAGAAACAGGAATGCTCAGTCATAATCCCACATTAGTGGCTGTTTTCAGCCATCCATGGGATACTCTGTTCTGTTGCACAAAAACAGCAGCATTCCTTCCTCTGGCAACTTAATATTGTAATACTCTTACAATTTCAGCTGGTTTGGAATAAAAAGGCTGGAAGGTCAATCCCATTTAACAAACAAACAGAAATACAGAAGGAATTACCAGTTCAAAATTGTACTTTTTCCCCCCTCCTCTGCTCTTTATACTCCAGGTTCTTACACAGGATCCCCATGGAAAGGCAGGGATCACCATCCTACTCTGCACACCATTATCCTTACAAGAGGGCAGGACACAACCTGGACACGCAACAAATAAGAACTGAGTTGATTTTTTTAAGCAGCCGTTAAAATCAGGCCTGTTTTCATGACAACAATCCATAGCAGACTTGTTATTGCGCTCATCTAGACACATGAAGGGAATATATTTATGTGGCATCGTTCTTGATTGATCTACGTTAACATGCCTTAAACCCCCAAACTTTCGATTCTAATCATAACAATTTTTTTTTCTTTCAGAGATTCAATGACCAAGGAATGTATTCCCAAAGACTGTCTTTAAACACAGCGGTCTTTTCCATCTTTCTCCACACATTTTAAAGCCTGGGTTCACTTTTCATTTCAATACGTATTTATTCCTTAAGCAACACTTCATCTGAAATTATTTTTTTAGTTAGCAATTTTCAAAAAAATTGAAGCTGACAACGCACACTTAATAAGCATAAAAATGGCTTCTGGTTTTCTAAGTATCAAAATATGCTAATTACAAGTACAACCATTCATTATTTTCCTACTTCCTATTTTTACACACACACAGAGATACCCCTAATTGTTAAAACTGGAAAACAAACAAATGTACCCATTATACTTTTTATGAATCCAGCCCATTGTTCAAGGAAAAGAAATCATTCTTCACACAAAGATTTGCTCTGAAATTGCTGCCAAAGAAAATAACCTTGAGTTATTTGCTGCATAACTGCCACACGAGAACATTAGAGGTGCCTGGGGACAGCTTTGTCTGGAGCATGTGACTTTTAAGAAAGAGCTTTTAAGTTCAATATTTAAAAATTGCTGCCACATACCTTTTCTTACCCTGATCTTTAAATTAAACCCAGTTATCACATACAGGATGGAGCTGGATGTTTTCTGTTTCTATGTTTTCGGTCATTTATCTGATAATGAAGGTTTGTATCACCTGGTTGCTATGAATTCAGGATATTACTGGGATGGTAAGGAAATAGGTGTGTATATATATATTTCATGATGGGTTTTCTCTACAAAACTGGAGAATGAGGCCCTGATGTGAAACCTGAATAACCTTCCTTCAGACTATATGATCAAGCTCAACTCAAAGCCTGAAAGTTGATTTGCTCTTAGGGAGAGTTATGTTTTTCACATAATCAAGTAAATCTTCAGATGGAAGGTTCATTCAACAAGGGTTCACTACTCCCTAGCCAAGGCTGGGTTTCAGAACTGTTAGATTTCTGGGGTTTTTTTCCAGAAGTTTTTTAATAACCTTTTAGTGAGGTCATAAAATAATTGCTCCATTTCTCTGGAGTTGGTCCGACCTACCTGAAAGAAATGCTGTGAGTGCAAATAAAGCTCTCTGGCCAAGTCTGTGGATCCAAAACACACCTCTGAACATGAATCTTTTCCCCACACTACATAATAAGCTTCCTCAGCCCAAAAGATATGTATGGGCAGTGCCTTATGGCAGGATTTTGACGGAAAAAAAACCCTCTTAATAATTACAGGGCTGGTCCAAAGTCCATCAAAGTTAATTGAGAGACTTGACCCTGTGTCCCAGAACAACTAAAACAGGATTATAGGGAAAAAATACTTGTTGATCCATCCAATGCAAATATTTAGGAGGCTCTGGCATGAACTAGAAACAGATGCAGAGTCCAAAAGCAGAAGCCAATTCGGGACACCACCCTGTGAAGGGGCAGCAGGAAGAAAGTTGGTGACACAACTTGAACAAGAGAACAGTATTAGGTTTGAGTTTGTTTGTTTAGTGGGTTTTTTTATAACAGATCAATGCAGAAAGAAGCATTAAGTGGCTTATATTATACTGTAATTCAAAACTAGAAACCTCAAGGACAGCAGAAACCCAGGCCCCATCAAATAAGAGGCATTTCCTCTAAAAGTCACAGCCATGAAAGGCACTGTCCAAAGAAATGGGATGCACAACCATATCAAAGAAACACGGCCTAGCAGACAAATGAGCATGTATTTTTCTGCTGTTCCCATTGGATTTTTCCAGTTTCTCAGCCATTATCAACTACTGCCAGCAGTGCAGCTTTTTTGGAGCAGTCAAGTGACTCAGTAAGGTTTCCCAACATGCAAAAAAAGTGTTGTCCTTCCCCAGTTCATCAGGAATTCAGAGGGAGACACAGATGTAACTTGAAACTGCAGAAATCATTTAGATTTGAAGTTCTTGACTTGCCTGTGCCTCCCCAGCTATGATACAGACGAAATAATTCCAGGCAACATGACCTGAAGTGCTCAGTTGGACAAGGTTCCTTTGGGGCATGATGACTGCAGGAGAAAGAGCTCATGTGCATTAATAAATATGCAGACAGAGGAGCAGAGCACACCCATCTGTTTTATCTTGACTTCGAGATTTAACGGGACCAGTGCAAAATTACCAGTGAAAAGGTGAATTTGATCCACCATTTTAAACACACTTTGAAAAAAAACCAAAACCCAACCAAACAAAAAACTAAACCAAAAAAACCAATATAAAACCAACAGCCCCCCCCACATCCCTCCTTTAACTTGGGCATTAATATCCTATTCACTGTCTTGCAACTTGTCCTTTGAGAAGAGGAATACACTTTGAGTTGCTTTAAGGTTCATCCATGAGAAGAAACTTAGGTATAGTTTCGGTATATTTAAACATTCTCAAATTGATATAGAATATCATACTTTTGATGAATCCTATCAGTAAGAAAATAAATATTACATTTTCTCTGTATTATTTCTCATATTCTCTTGTTTCATACAGGACCATTATTTTCATCTGTTAAGCTTCAGAATTTTTTTCTGATAAAACTTCATTACTTTAGAGCTTTAAATCCCCCAAATGAAAATTTATGTTCTTTTTTATTATTCAGCACTTACAAAATGTAGTAACATTTTTATAGATTTATTGCCTCTCAGATTGCAATGCCAAACATAAGGTTTATTGTCAAATAAAGCATCTTTTTGGTTTTTTGAGTGCCTGCTTTAGAATAGTATTGCTTCTGCTCTATAATTGCCTGTACCAAATTATTTAAACTGATTTTGTTGATATCTAGTTCTGGAAAGTATCCCAACCAGGAAAAAAAAAAAAAATACACGAAGTGAAATAGTGTAGCCAGGCAATATGAAATGAGAAAAGAAAAAAAAAAACCAAAAACATTTTGCAAGTTGCTCACAATGAAATATCCAAATTAAAAAAAAAAAAATTCAAGCAATAACATACCATCCTAATTTGCTTCCTTTTCTTTGAGGTCCCTATCCAGAAATAGCATCTCCAATGGTATTTCCTGATGGATTTCATAGATTCCAAACCCCACAGAAAGTCAAAATCATGAGATACTAACTAAACTCATCTTAGTGGCCTCCTCTGGGCTTGCTGCAACACAACAGAATCACAGAATGGTTTGGGTTGGAAGGGAACTTAAAGATCATCTCTTCCCATGCCATGGGCAGGGACACCTCCCACTAGCCCAGGTTGCTCAGAGCCCCATCCAACCTGGCCTTGGACACTTCCAGGGATGGGGCAGCCACAGCTTCTCTGGGCCTCCCCACTCTCACAGGGAAGAATTTCTTCTTAATATCTAATCTAAAACTACTTTCTTTTCATTTGATCCCATTCACTCCAGGCCCTTAGAAATAGTCTCTCTCCATCTTTCCTGTGGCTTCCTTCAGGTCCTGGAAGGCCACAATCAGGTCACCCCAGAGCCTTCTCTTCTCCAGGCTGAGCAATCCCAATTCTCTCAGCCTTTCCTCATAGTTGTTCCCAATCTCAAACTTCACAGGGAGCAAAGATGTGCAGTGGCACCACTTTATTTAAAATAACAGCATTCCTCTACCCCATGGGGAAAAAAAACCAGTCATATTCCAACCACCTGCAGGAATTCAGGAAAAGCACAAAACACAGCTGATAAGAGATGTTTCCTTTTCCAAGGGCAAGATTTCAGTAATCACCTGGTTATCAGGACCTTTTCTCCAGGGAGAAGCAGTGGCTCTTGGCTTTCTGCGCTCACTGACCTCAGCAGGAGTGGGGAGACACTTTCTCATTCAAAAACGACCAACTTCAAATGAGCTGTGAAGGGGACAGGACCCTGGCTCCTGTAGCTGTGTCCTACACACTCTGTCCTCTTGATATATTGATTCTGCTCAATAATATTAAAAAAAAATCTTTTGTACATCCTGTGTCATACAAAGAAACCAGAGGGGTGAAGGAAAATGCTCTCCTAACTCCTCTTACAAGCAGAGTAAGGAAACTTTTCTTCTTTTCACTACTTCTTCCTCTGGAAGAGCCTCTGGGGTTCTCACTATCTCTTCTGTGCAGCTTTCAGGGTGGAGTAGGCACGAGCACTGCCACACAGACTTCCCAGCCCTGTCCTGGATCTGAGGCCAAGAATATCCACCCTCAGTGCCACTCTGAGACTGCTGGCAAAGGGAATACACAGTCACTACAGTATCTTTACCCCCATCCTGAAAACCAAGATTTTTGGGATGAATTTTGATGCAGGACTCACCCCTTTGGAATGAATTACCACCTTATTTATCCTCGCATACCCTTGCATCCATTAGAGAAAGGCTGAAGGCTGCAACTTGCATGCAGAAGATAAACTGGAAAATTATCCTGCTGCAAGCAGCCTGCAGCCACTGTCACTCAGAAGATCACAAGGGCCCCATCATTTAGTGTTACTTTTACTCTCACGGAAAAAACAAACATGGCTGTTTATTTTCCTACTTTCAAATTCTAAGTCCTTCATCCTAAAACAGGTCAAGTGCCTCTGTATCCACCCTGCACGGCTCCAGTCAAAAAGCCTGCAGCACCTGATCCTGGTTTTCACATTCCATGCAATCTACAGATTACAGGTGATTTCAATGAGCAAGAAATCCATACAACAACTGACACAAATCTGAACACTGGAAAGATTTGCTAACATATAATACAAAATGCCATTTTATATCTACTTTGATAACACAGGACAACCTTCCCTGGCACAGCAGAAAGTGTTGCAAAGACACTCTATGAGAAATGAGTGGTTTTCACTTATTCAATGTCTAAGGCAAATTCCTCTTCAAATGGCACTGGTAAAACTTCAAGACTTTTAGACAAAACAAAGACTTTCAGATAAAATTCATATATTTTAAACAGCAGGCAGAGGATGATCTTTCTTCAGTACTGAAATCTACAGATTTGCTGGAAACTAAAGATCAAGGCAGGAGTACAAATTCAAATTCTGCAGGACATTTCCGAAGTATCACTGAGCTCCAGAATATCAGTGAATTGTTTGTTCTACATATACCAAGGGTGGTTTTTTTTTTTTGCACTTCTTCAAAAATTACCAAAATCAAGAAGATCTAGAGGTTGAAAGAAAACGCATACATGAGACAAAATAAAAGATGTATTAGCAGCTCTGCCTGGCAAAACAGGGTGAAAGAGGACAAAGCTTTTTATCTGAGTAAAGACATGAAGACAGAAAAACAGCTTTTATTCATTAAAAAAGTATTTTCCTAGAATTCTATAGGAACCTGTATCTATAGCTCCCATAATTCTCTAGGAGTATGTCTCCGCAGTTCCTATAGATATAAAACAACAAAGGACATCCAGATTCAAAGACAGGATTAGACTTCGCCAGAGTAGGCCAGGATTTCTCCCTGCCGTGACTGGCAAGGCATTTCCACCCCAAACCCAACCTCTTTTCACGGAGAAACAAACACGGCAACGTCTATTTCTCTCTCTCTGCAACCAGATTTACCCGAAGCGTACAGTTTTGACGAGTGAAGCGCAGGGTTGCCCTCTGCGTCAAGCTGGCACCAGCGGCGCGTTTCTCTGCCAGCTTGACGTGACCATTTGCCCTCAGAGGCTAGAAAAGCCACGCACCGACCGGCGCGTGTGCTTTGAGCGGAGGGGCACCGGGAGCAGCTTCCCCGTTTGTTCCCCGCAGTGCCAGTGATATCAGAGCACTTTTAGCAACCGCGGGGCCCTGCCACAGTGACTCTGGCACAGCGTGCTCTGTTGTCACTGGCACGTGCCAGCTGGCTGCTGCTCCCCACCCCAGCAGCGACTGCATTTTCGGCGGCGTTCATGCACGGAAAGCACCCGGGGATCCCTTGGGAAGGGGGAAGGCAATTAATATTTTAAGTACTTTCTTGTTCTTCGGGAGCACGTGGGATATCCACGGAAAACACAGCCCCCACAGGCACCTCGGCAGGAGGAGCTTCCAGACGCTCCCTCACACACCGCTGCAGCTCGATGTGAGGCGATTTCCTGCCACAGATCACCAAAGTTCGTCTTCCTACCCACACGGGTATTTCTAATCACCGCATATCACGGCATTTACCTCAGCAACTGTCTCTCCCATGGATCTGGGTGTGTTGCTTCCCTCTCCCCGCTTCCATGGAACTGTCTTGGTGCCTCAGGGCATTTGGCAAGAGGACATCTGGAAAGGGGCTGTTGTGCATTCCCATCACCCAAACTCCCGATTTCTGCCTACAATAACATATACCTTATTTCTGATGTTGAATGAGTCTGAAAGGACTCATTTTAAGGAACCTCTGGGACAAAAAGGCCTTGAGCATTATAGTCAGGAGAACTGTGGTTTGCAGAGAGGGATGGAGAGGCAAAGAAGTCCTGCAGATGCTCTTGCCTGTTTAGAGGGATGTGCACAGAGGAGACAGGGGCAGACCCACTGTTTCTTCTGAAGGAGACAAAAGCTGCTTGCCCCCTTGACATGAGGATCAGGAGCAAAATCTGTGTTCAAACTTGTGGTTGCTGCCCCTCATTAGAGCCGTGCAGCCGCCCTAATAAACAACATATGGGCAATCTGGGGTTATCATTCGCCAAGAAAGCAAAAATAGCGAAATTCCAATGGCAGCTTCAAGAAATATGCTGCAAGGAATGAGTTGGGGACAGAGCGGTGGAACATGCTGCCTTCCTCCATTTTTGTGAAAATGTGTCAAAAATGCATAAATTAGTAAAGAAAAGCCCATAGTACAACACCTGGCACTCTCTCTGGCAAGAGGACTAATGCTCAGATGTGCTTTCAAGGCAGATCCTGCAAACACAGGACAGCTTGGAAGCTCAGCATCCCACGAGCTGCCCCAGAAGGGACCCTGCAGCAGATCCACAGTGTCCAAAACACCCTTCCTGAGTGCAGGAGGTGGCCAGAGCAAGAGAAGGAAGACCCTCAGTCACTCCCAGGATGGTCTGACAGCAGTTTGTGGCAGTCTGTGTCTGACTGTCCCCTTCCCTTCAGCCAGGGATGTACACTTAGATTTCCTGCCTTTCACAGCACCTTTCTCCAACAGGCACTGGGGGAAGAAAAGCCCACACCTCCAAATGCCAGATTTCAATCTGCAAAGATCTATCAATCCAGCATATTGCACCCAGGGAGATACACACATCAGATTTTGTTTGTTTTGTTTGGACAAAGAAAGGAAGAAAATAAACGCCTGAAAAATATTCCTCCCTTGCTATAAACACATCAGTGCTCATTTTCTCTATATTCTACTTTGGGCCATTCTGTGTAAAATCTTTAATTAAAGTTTTTCTTTGAAATTGTCATCATCAAAGCAGAAGAAAGAAAGTAAAAAACGGAAGGACACAGCTGTGCATATATGAAGTGCTATTCAGTACCAAATGAATTGGAACAAAATAAGTATCGTGACTGTTATGCTCTTAGTTTTGGCTCTGTATTCTCAGTAGCACAGTCTAACTTGTCACTTTATATTGATTCCATCTGTTTACACTCTGCAGAGTATTGGCTTCCTACAGTGAACATTTCCTATTTACCAGCTGGTAAAGATAGGCCCAAACCAGATAGAAAAGAATTAGACTATTTTCAGTTCCTCATAAACGTAAAATCAAAAATTAATGGGGGAGGGGAAATAGGAGTAGGGGGAGTGAATAGAATATATGGCTCTGATGCATGTTCATATTGATAGTCCTTTACAACCCATCAGCAATTTTTAGAGACCTCGAAATTTTTGTTATGAGGACACAAAATAAATCAATTCTCAGTCTTTTTTGCCTTCTGCTTTACATGAACAGCCCTGTTGTAAATGTGAATCCATCACAGTAGCCCAGTAATCTTTAAATAGGAACAGTTTGGGTCTGAACTTGGCCAACTTAATATTCCCGCTCCCGCCAGCCAGCTCTGAGTGAAGGATCTCCAGATCAAATGGATGTGCACATGCAGTCCAGAGCCTTCTTTGTGCTCTGACAAACTGGGGTTTCGTTGTTTCTTTTTTCATAATTGCTGGATTCTTTTCTCAAGAAGACTATCATTTGGAGGAACTGACTCACTTCAGGAGAGTCTTTTAATTGGCATTAAAAAAAAGAACCCCAAACTGTTGCAAGCTCTTTTTGAAAAGCTGGTGTTTTTTTTAATATTCAGGAACACCATGTCATTGAAATTGGATCTCCTTTCTACAGCGTCCATATTTTCTTGAGAATATTAGGAACCTTTCTCTTGGATTTTGTTTTTTTTTTGTTTGGTTTTGGGTTTTTTCCTTTCTTTTAAACATGCACATACAAATTAAAACCCCAGTAAAAGACTTACAGATATAAGTGTATCCTTGACTGATGATGTGAATCCAAGCAGAAGCAGAGTAAGATTTGGCTTGATAACTGCTGTGATAAATACAGGTAAATATTTAAGAGTCTATGAACTCTTCAGTGTATGTGAATAGCTATCTGTGTACATCATTCATTTACCTATCTTGCAGTACTTCTTTAGCTGAATTGTTCTTGGGATACATGTGTGGCAGCAACCTTGCCTGAATTTAATAACGCTTTCAGTTAATGTACTAAAATACACACAACACCTCCATTTCACAATGCTGTTAAAAAAAAAAACAAACAACTAACACTGTAGAACCTTGTAAATTAAATCCACCTCTAATTAGGACTTTGGAGGATATTTTCAATTCATAAATTCTATAATAAGGAGGTATTTCAGCAGTTTCTTTTGTGGTAGGAGACGCTCCACATGAAAACGTAAACGTCGCTCCTCAATCAGCTGCATGTAGCCAAAGGAATAAAAGCTATGGCATTAATAACAACTATAGCCAGATATGATTGATAGGCTTTTCTACAGTGAGAAAAGATTGTCTTGGACACAATCTGTGCTACCAGCCCTGCGATATGTTAATATTTTATTCCGACTAGAGTGAGGATATATTCAGATGTCCCGCTCAGCGCAAGGCAAGCAAATGGGTTGCAAATACTACTGCAGCCCTGAGGTGCAATAACAGCTGTGAAATCAGAAAGATTTTATTTCCTCCTCCCAAATTACAGGCCAAGTCCATGCCAAGCACAGCAGGAGGTTGGATTTTCCTTGGAATTTACATCAGGTTATGTTTAATGTATTTCTTCTGTGAGCAGTAGAGCCAACAGACTGTCACACAGTGCTGTGGAAGGCAGGGAATACTCTGCTGTGTCCTTGTAAATAATAACTGTTATTAGGTGTGATATGTGACATTAGGTGAACTTGCAAATGCCCGAGTATACTAAATTATCATTATGTTTATAAACAAATTTTCATGGCTCAGTTTGTGCAAAATTAAGATAATAAAAACGTGGCTTTCCTACAGTCACACCACCACCTCCTCCTCGACTTAAAACAGCAGCTTTGTGCTGTTCCAATTTGTGTTCAGATTTAAGTAGACCAAGGTCTCAGGTATCTGGATATTTCTGCCTAAAAAGATAACAAAATGGCTAAAATACCATTCTTCTGATGTGACAGACTGTTTTACACAAGCCTTGCAAAGGGACAAGCAATTACAGAAATTGTACTGCTATGGAGAAGCTGATCTCTTAAAAAATTCAAACATCTTTGCTCAAGTCACATAGTAACTAAGAAATAAGTCACAGTGGGACTACACCAGTCCTACACCAGAGATCTGTAGCAAGACTGCTTGAAAGAGAAGAGTTCTTTGGGTTTTGATGCTAAAAAGGGATCCATAGTGTGGATTAGGGAGCCTTCTGAAATACTATTTAGTACTTCAGCATAATAAAAAACCCCCCCAAACAGTAACAACAAGCCCCTAACCATACAAGTATGACCAGCTCTTCATGATAAAAGAGGGCAACATCCTTTTAAACATGTTACTAAATTGATACCAGTACCTCAAGAGCAACACCTACTTATCTGGACTTAATTACTACCCCAGAATGTGGTTTCTGTTATTACCCTGGTCAACAAACTTTCTCCTTGAGCAGGGATTCCAGCTGACTTCACGCCACTGTTTGGCAGCTGGGGCTGGAAATAAATAAAATAAAAAGGACTGGAACAACACAAACCACAGGTGCATCACAGCACTGTGGTGACACCGTAAGGACATCAATGGGAGAGTTTTGTTTTAAGATGTGAACAACTAAAAATGCAAGAAAATGGCTTGATCCTGCCTTTGTTGTGGCTGTTCTTGCCAGCTCTGCACTGGTTTTTGTGGATAAAAGTCACCACAAATCCAAATCCCTGAGGAAACAGAGGTGTGGGAGCCACACCTCCACCACAAGTGTGATCATTGTCAGTGTAACATTTTTTTCTTGAAGCATTTTTTTTCAGCTGACAGTACACAAAGGGGTATCTGCAGCTTCATCTAACCTTGGAATGACAGTACTCATGAGCCCTGAGGTCAAGAAAGTTATAGTGGCAGTTCTCATCCCTCCTCAGCTCCCATTAAGCGTTCAGAGAACAACAAGCACATCTTCTCCCCTAAAATTCCCCTTACTTTTCCTTCTGTTTCCTCATCCTACCGACTTGCATTAAGCACCATAGCAGGTCACTTCCAGAGCCAACTATCAGCCAAGTTCACTTTCACTAATGGGCTCTACAGGTGCCAAACTGCACTCTCTGCACATCCTTCTTTATTTCCAGCCTTAACTGCTCCTGAAAAGCCTTGTGCAGGTTTGCTCATAGCCCTGTTTGTGGGGTGAAGTCGAGCTCCGCCCTCAGTTCAGCTCCCTGAGTTCATCAGAGTTGATTGAGCTTTAAAGCAGAGGGAGAAAGCAGCTCTGAAAATTCCTCCCGGCCAAACTCCTGGAAAACAGCACCTGCACTGCCCTCCCGTGGAAGTCCCACCGATCTGTGCCCGACAGCTCCAATAAACCTCCCTAACCAATATTTTGGCTTCTGTACGCTGCAGACAGCCTCAGAGAAGTTCCCTAACAAACTAACAGGCCAAAAGACCGAGACCCAGGCATGATCCTTGCTTTCCATGTTTTAATAAGTTTAAAAGAAAGCCAAGAGTAGCAGATATTCTCCCTGAACGCTGGAAGAAAATCCAACCCCAAGCGTACAAAAAGCTTTACCATTTTATTATATTGCATGTAATAAAGAAAAGATTAACCTTTCATTCTAGGAAAGATCTGTCATTTGTTATTTAATTAGTTTTCTAATTAATTAGAAGTTTTTAAGCTCCCCTGTCTCTCTGGGAGAAAGTGGCTTAGGTCCCTCCCTTTTTCTTCTTTTCTTTTGCTGCTCCTCTTCTTCCTCCTGCTTCCTTTCAAAGTCCTAATCCCATTTTTGTATCCTCAGTACTACACCCCCCTCATTCTCTCTTTGTCTCAGAGTTTCCTCAGCTTTGCACTTGCTGGGAACAAAGTTGGACTGGAATTTACAGAATATTTTGAGGAGACTCATTATCAAAGGCCAGATCATAAAAACCCAGAGGACAAACTGAAGGACGAGGAATTTCCCTGCAGATCCCTTTGCAGAATTTCACCCTTTATATTCCACTGGGGGAGGTGGGCTGAAAAATATTTAGTGTTCCACTAAGGAAGCTACCGTGAGAGCACAGATTCGTTTGGGGGTTTTATTTTTACATGGAGTATGACTCCACTTTACATTTTAGTTCATTGAAGGTAAGAATCAAGACAATTCCAGTTCACACTGAGTAGACACAGCTGGTGTCTTCTCAACTTTATTATTGGAAAATTACTTGCACTGGAAATTAAGATGAATGTGACTTATTTACCACTAAAGTATTGAATCCTGAAACATTTTAACTTTCTCATTACTGGGTCCCTTGGCTTAACTTCCATGTTCCACCTAAAGACATGCCAAGCTGAGGAGCACGTTTTCAAATCACTATTAAACTGAACCAGTTCTAACTTCTTCCCTACACAACTATCATTGTTACTTTAGGGAATGGACTAATTAATATTAAAGGCTCATTTTTATTTTTAGGGAACTTAGAAAGATACAACACAACAACTTCACCAATATTTGGGATCTGTATTTTAATATATATGGAGAAGTCCTACATTTATATCAGATTTTTTAAATACTTCATTTGGGTTACTTATTCCCTAAACAGCAACAATAAATTTATCTTATAGTTTGGTTTTGTTTTGCACATTATGCACTACTACTTTTCATCAACTTGTCTAGAATTAGGCAGAACATTAGCTTAATATCTGGTAAATCCCCATGAAAAACTTACGAGTCTTTCCATCATGCGAGATAAAGCATTGAGAAATCTTTATCTCAATGATCTTTCATATGCAATATATGAAGGTATTTTCATTCCCAGTCTCACTAATGCATCATTCTCTTATCCCAAAAAACCATTTCATGTGTTTCACGAGTATATGTGCCCCCCTAACGATAATTTAGTATTAGCAAAGAAATCAACATCAACCTTAGCTGAGATGGGCTTAACCCATTACACACTGATCAGTTTAAGGTGAAAATGGACCAGATCAGTTCACTCAAATTAAACAAATAAACAAGAGTCAAACTCCTGAGGAAAGAAGTCCATACAAAACTTAGTCACCTGCACTTTCAGGACAGAAATTTGAGTGTACAACAATGCTGGCACAGACTGCTCATCAGAATCCTCCTCTCTTTTGATAAGCATCAGTCAGGGTATCACAAACACCCAGAGTGCCTCGAGTCCAGTCTGGTGGGTTATAAGGTGATAAATTCCAAAAGCAAGTAGAGAAAGTCTCTGTGCAGACACAAAACAGCTGATCTCTGCCTCAGAGTTCACAACCTAATCTGTGCATATTCATAACACTGCCTGTATATGAATTTAAGCTGTGAGATCTTCTTTTAAAAAAAAAAAAAAAAAAAACAAACCTGCTTGCAAACTGCAACCCTTTCAAATACTGAGACACCCTCTACAGACAAAGCCTCCTGTAAACACACCAATTGTAAAATTTAGGTCACATGACTTCTGCAAGTTTTCCAAAACTTTCCCTTGAACAGTTTTTGAGCATGTCCAGCACCTTTTTAATAATATTGGTCTGGAACCTGCTCCCAGTTGGAATTTTGCTCTTGACACAAACAAGAACAGCCTCTAAATGACTGTCAACAGCAAAGCTCTGCCTGCACAACCTCACATTCAGCTTCTGTTGGACAGAAAGAAAGGTTTCAACCACCCTCCCAAATTCCCCCCTTTGTGACTGTCACAGTCTGACCAACATCAAGCATCTGAAATGCCTTTTTTTTTTTCCCCAGTTCATCTTCTCTGTCAGCTTTCTTTTGAAGTAAGATCTGCCCCATGTCCCGAGAGAATAATGTCAGATCTGGGATAGAGCTCACAGGTGTAGCTGTAAAATATATTAGGCAGCCATCCAGATACTCCTAAATTTGGCAAAAATCGCATATTACTTTTCTGAAAATTCAATATAAATCAGTTCACTTCTGTAGTTCTGTAAGTAAATCAGTTATTGTTTGTCCACTGATCTGAAAGCAATAAGTAGCCAAACACAACTGGAAGCATTTAAAGAAAAAAGATTCCAGGGTTTCTCTTTCTGATGCTACACACGAGAGAGTAAGTTGGAACACAGACCGAAGTTTTAAAAGTTAAAAAACTTTAAGTAGGGTGCACAGCTGTGTCTCATGACAGCAGAACTCCCACTTCAAACAACAGAGAGGAGCTCTACGCTCTGTAAAATTTAGAGACTTCATTCAGTTATTGAGCTGAATTTGGGTAGAGATATCATTTAATAATAATAAATTCATTATCTGTATATGGGGTCTGTGGCTGGTACATATTTGAGCAAGTTCCAGCTCCTTTCCCACTAAAAACACAACCAGCAATGGAGAGTGAAAGCACCTGCACAGGGACATCTTATATTACTTGAGACACCTCTGGCTCTTGTTGGACTTGAACAAGAACTGAAGGACCAAAGGATTTAGCCTGATGTTTCTCCTGGGTTCATAATGAGCCAAATTTAGCCATAGCTATGAGCATTTATTTACCTTCTACTTGAATCAAAGGAGGTTTTGTACAAAAATCAGAACACCGGGACTAGTTCATAGATATTTATGTTTGTTCAAGCTTAGGATCTGCTCTTAAACAAAACATAACTGCCTTCAGAAGAAGCTTTTTTTTCCTGTTATTTACAGCTTTGCTGCAGTTTCATGGGAGCCAATTTCTTTCTTATGCTCATCCCTTCCTTAAAATGCAGGTGTACAATCATGGACACCTTGCACATTTCATTTCAACTTCAAGGCATTCTGACAAAAGGAAGCATTCAAATTCCAGCTCCAGTGAAAACAATAGAGCTGTCACAGCTTACTCCTACAACAAATCTCACCCTAAATCTAAAGCTACATGGCAAGGAGAGGAGGAAAAGTGACATGAACTGTGATGGAGGGAGCCTCGCAAGATAATAATTAAAAATTACTTGCAAAAGAAATGTCCACATTGGGATTAACAGCAAATTCATACTTGATTGGAACCAACTATAAATCTTCCTTCTCCAGAAAATGAGCTTTCTGTGGTAAGTGTATAGTCACTCCAAATGAGTTCCCAAAGGGTGAGGTGTATATCAAATCCGGGAACACGTTATAATTGGAAACTGTGATCCTGGGGTGACTTCAGAGCAGAAGTGGGACAGTGGTCCAAAGGAGGCATCTCTCCCAAGCTTCAGGGGACTTCAGAGAAGGGAAGAAATTAAACACTCTGCTTCCTCAAATACAAGCAGGAGCAACAGGAGTTGGGTGAAAGGAGTCCCTTCCACCCTCTTTTCCAGAGGCTAGAGTGGTACATTAATTCCTTTACTCAATAACACAGAATTCCACCTAGAAATGTTTTGACCATTATCTTGAAGGCTGTGCAGTCTAAAAATTTTGAAACACCACCTTTAAGCCAAGAAATCCTCCTATTTTATTAAGCAACACAGTTGCTTAGATGTTTATCTTGACTTTTAAGGTTTTGCAGGAGAAAAAATGCACATACCAGACACAAGCTCATCACACTAATTACTGTTTTATCAAGAGCTATTGTTAATTTTCCTCAGCAAGAAATCTGAGGCAAACTACACCAAGTAGAAACAGAAACTGGGAAAATAACAATCAGTCATAGCCCTGCCAGCCTGGAGCTTAGTCAGGTACAATGGGGCATTTGTCTTGGCCCATGTGGAATGGGTTTTAAGTGCTAATAAAATAATGGTGAGCCAGGTGATGGTGCCATCACCTGGTCTCTTCCATACTATTTAATTGTCATTAGTCACAAAAATGTTTTCAAATATTGACAGCCTTATGCACTGGATCATGGGTTAGTTCTCTTCATACTTTTGAAGTTAACCCAATTAGACATTCAAAGGAAATAATATAAGACCCTGTTCCCTCTAGTACAAGCGTAATTTAAAATGAGAAACTTGGGGTTTCCCCAAACTGAGTGGCAGTGAGAGACATCTCCTCCTCTCTCTGATATGTGCTAATCAACTGCTCCTTGCTCCTGCCTTTCAACTACCACCGCAGAGACTCAGTCAATTCTCTGAAAAGGGAGAAGAAAGGTGGGGAAGAAAAAAAAGGCAGATATTGCACAGCCAAGGTAAAAACTGCAGGACAAGAGCACAACTCACTAGTCATCTAGCAAAAATACAGCGCTTTACACAGGTAGAAAAGCCCTTCTGCCTCACACCCTGCCCAAAAGAAAGCCACCCAAAATGAACAAATAAAACCAGGACAGTTTAAGTTGCCATTATCTAGCTCAGTACTTTGGACTACCGGGGGGATGGAATGGGAAGGGAGGGAAGACACCAGACAACTTAAGCAATCTTCATGTTATCAAACAAACTAAATTGCTCTGATTAGACCACCCCCACTGCTCAACATGCAGCAAATGAGGTGTGTGCTGGGTATTGCACCTTCATCCTCTGTACACTCAAATCGTTGGAGTTATCTCCCGCTGGATTTTGACCCAAGTTTGGCTCACGCAGCCTCCTGGGCATGTTTCAGGAGTTAATTTGACAAGGAACCATTCCCGACAGGCAGCCATCCTGTTTCAGAGGGTCAGAGGTGTTTAACAGTCTGGAACAGACCATGTCGTGCCCGTTCCCCTCAGTGCCCAGGGACAGTCATGAGCACACTTAATTTGCCAGCACAGCCCATCTACAGCAGTAACCCCTGGCAGATGTCCTGGCTCTGGAGCCATTCATTAAGAGCAATCAGCCTCCAAGCATTCTTCCTCCTGCACCATTCTGGTGGAAAGCAACTTTTTCTTCTTGTGTGATTCATGGTTAAGTGCCATCATTTCCACAGTCACTTGGCTCATACACTTGCAGTCTAAGTGGGTTCTCTAAACAAACATGGGCAGGAAGGGTCCAAGAACTCAAAGGAACAGGTTCTGCCTGCAAGATCTACCCCATGATAAACACAGGCACACAGTAACAATATCTAAGCAAACAAACACAAGATTATTTTGCTCTTGCCTCCTCAGGCACAAGAAAACTCTCTCGGGTACTGGGGGGCTGACACTGTCTCCAGGCTGTACCAGCCCAAGCCAGAGGGGAAAAAAATCACAGGCCTTTCAGTACTACTCAGCCCTTTTTACAACATCATTAGACACATTTTAACCAATTTGTTTACAAAAGGATGCTCAAACTAAGATAGCAGTGTAGCTCAGTAATTAGGCTACAACAAGAACATCCTGCTGCGGATCAAGTCACTAGCAGAGCTTTCTTTGACTTCAGAAAAATCAGAATTGAGCTCCAAAATACTCCTATAAAAATCAACTGGCATTTTTCTGGACTCTACACATTTTCTGGTGGAAGCATCTGTGCTTTTCTCTTAGTTTGCCTTTCTCACAGACCCTCCAGAAACAGTCGATATTCCACAAGAAGTCAAACTTCACTGATACAGAGCAAACAAATTTAAAGTTTCAAACACCCAGCCTGGTTCTCTTCTCACTTACATTGCCTTTACACCTGCAAAATATCAGTGCATGAATCAGGAATAACTTACCTGCACTGAATAGCTCCTGATTTATGTGTTACCTGGAATTCACACTAGCGCATGAAGAGTCATAAATCAGATCCATTGCTTATATTTTTAAGTACATTCCTACTCGTCTTGGGGCAAGATCCTCGGTTATCATAAATCAGAATAGCTCTGCTTGCTTTCCTATCTTAAGAAGAATTACAGCATTTATAGCCACTAAGGGATTTGGCTCTCATTTCAATAATTTAATTGATAAGAGTTTCCCAAGTGTCCATATAGCAAGTACCTGCAGCTGAGGCAGGTTTCACTATAGTTACAAGATGGATGGATCTTGCAAATCTTGTATTTCTGATCAGTTTAGATAGAAAGGTAGAAGACAGTTCCTAACTAAGAAAATAATGAGGGACTGTTACAGTGTTCCAGTTAGAGCCATGGGATCACAGCCTTTTCTTTTCTTGGAAGAATAAATAAAGCTTTACAATAGAATGCTTTTTCTATTTGTTCCTGAAAGCTTCACTATTTTTTATTGTGTTCAGCAAGACAGATGGAAAATCCCACCTTCATTTTCTTCCTATTTTTTTTAAGCCTAACACATTTTGTTTTATGCAACCTAGAGTAAGAGGATCACTGTAACCTTGTCCTTTATTTCATTTTATTTCCCTTGAAAGACTGTTCGCCTCTGCAATTGTTGGAGAACAATTAAGGCTATGAAATCCCCCATACAGATCGAGTTTGTGGCTCTAGCACAATTTGCTGTTCTCGTGATGAGGTTATTGCAAGCAGAGCCACACCAGACTGAGTTCCTGTGTGATCTGAAACGGGCTACCAGAAGCTTCCACAGTAGGTGGGTGGATCTAGACTGGCTGCCCGCTGATCTCACACCCTCTCCTCAACAGGATGGGGGAAAAAATAAAGTGGAAGAGATCAGGGATTGAGATAAAGACAAGAAAAATCACTCTCCAATTACCACCACAGGCAAGATAAAAATCAATAGGGGGAAAATTGACTGCCAATAAGAAATTGAACAGAATGGTGAGAAACAGAAACAAAAGCCTTAAAAAACCTCCTCAATCCTCTTCCGTGACTCCACTTCATTTTAATTCCCAACTCTTCTACTCCCTCCTCCAGAGCAGAGCAGGGGGAAGGAGAACTGCAGCCAGCCCAAAACAGCTCCTCCCTGACAGTCCTTCCTCCACACACTTTGCCCCTTCCCACCAGCTACAACCTTCTCAAACAGCTCCTGCCAGGAGCTGCTCCAGCACGGGACCTCCAGAGGCTGCAGCTCCTGCTTACCTGCTCTGATGTGAGGCTCCTGGGGGGCTGCAGGGTGGATATAAGGTCCTCTTCATGGTGGAGCACCTGCTTTGCTACAACCTCAGTCTTCTCCAGGGGAATCTGTGCTTCAGAGCCCTGAGCACCACCACCACCTCTTTCTGACTTTGGTGTCTGCAGGACACTTCCTCACACAGCTTTATTTCCCCTCGCTCCTCCCTCTCTCTCTCTCAACACACCTGTGCTGCTTGCCTGGTTTTTGTCCCTAAATATGCTTTCACAGGTGTTTCAGAGCTTCTGGGCTCACCTGTGCCCTGCAGAGGAGCCCTGGAAGCAGCTGTGCCTGCCAAGGGGCAGCCCTCTCCTCACAGGGACACCCACACATGCCACGAACACCCAGGGCAAGTCACCCTGAAATCCAAATGACGGGGGAAGCAGAGGTCTCTTCCTGGAGCTCCATCTCCCAGCCATGAAGCACCTTTGCCAGTGTTTGTTAGCCAGGGGAAAAATTCTGGAGTGCAAAAATCACAGACCACCCACTGTAAAAACGGTGTCTTCTCATTGCCTTCCTTTTCTCCCCTCCCTAACTCCAGTTGTGAAATCTTTAATCAGCATGTTCTCAGTCTGCAGTTGCTACTTTTTCCTCTTTCCGTGGCTCATTCTAGAATTATCAACTACTTACAGCCAGCCTTTGTCTCACTCAGAGGACGGCCGAGGAAGTTTTCTCCTCAATTCATACAATCCAGGGAAAACAGTAGTAGGACCTGCTTTATGGAACACGCAGAATGGAAGGAAATAACCATGAAAGCTCCCTCTAGAAAGAATGAACAATCCCACAGATCCCATGTTCTCTCTGTCCCTGTGTATCAGAGCTGTGTGACAAAACCCCTCCAAGAGGGGGTCTGACCCATTAAAAGGTCTGATGTCATATAAGTGGCTGTGCATGTCCACTCGTTCCTGTGTTCACCAGACAAGGGGGAACGGCTGGAAATAAATCTCCAACCAACCAGGCAGGGGCCTGGCACCCCTCTAATAATGGTAATAACCTTATTGCTACAGCAGATGATTCAGCAAATACAGAAATTTCCACGCCAAGATTCAATTCTGATGAGTGATGCAAGGGACCGAAATAACCTACGAGTTTATATTTGAGAAAAATAAAATTTTGTATATTATGAGCTCAGGGACTGTATACTTTTGTGTCCCAAAGGCAGAAATTCCTCCAAATTTAAAGCCAACCTACAACACATCAAATAAGGGAGTTCAATAACAAAAGGGCTGCCTTCAACGCTGCCCTGAACTTCCTGCCGCTCAAGCAGGGAACTGGGATCACCCCAGGCCCAGCACTGGCAGCCTTTTTGTTAATTCCAAAGGACTACATAAACTACTGCAGTGCAATATGAAAAAAAGAGCCTTATTCTGTGTCTGCCCCTAAGCTTTGATTTTTTTTTTTTATAAATTGAAAGAGATTTATTGGAAACTGTATTGTAGGCATTTTCTGGGAAAAAATACAGTGTCTTGCAGGATCCAGACCCACCAGCACACATCCAGTAATGCTGCTTTCAAACATCCATGAACAAGTTCAGTATGTCAGTAGTTCCTGATACAGATGAATGGCCTACAGGGCACATCAAAACTTTGATTGCCACAAATTTCACGTGGTCCCTTTGAATTCAGTGATAGTGTTCATTCAGAGACAATGACTTTAGCAGAAATACGTAGTGGGATTGCAGGGATGTAGTGGCTGCACACAGCAACATAGTTATTGCTAGAAAAAGAATAGTTTTGAAATTACTTCTTCATTTTAAAGGCTTCATGTAAATTGCTGCAGATTACTGAGTAAAAAAGAGTGACCAAATGATCCATAGTTGGTTAAAAACCAAATGTTTACAGCTTGAATTCACCCACATCATATATTTGTTTATATTCCTTTTTCATAATGTTTAGAGCACACAGGCTTACATAGATCTTTAATATTAAAAACAAAGTCAGAACGAGTTTTGGTCTCTAATCTCACTGGTATTTACTGAGGGAACATCTCCAAAAGGGTCTGGCTGTCAAGAGAGACCAACCCCTAAGCATGTGTGGCTGAAGCAGGGTGGTTAAAGAACCACATCTGGAAACTCACTGTGGATCTTCCTTTGTGGGCTTAAATCCTACCAACTATGGTTTGGTGGCAATTCCAGGTACTGAAAGTCTCCTGCAGCATTTCCAGGATTATCTCACTGGAGTTAGGACTGCCTGTTGGGGGAGGATTGCAGCACCAGAAACAGTTAGGGGACAGAAGCAAACAAGGATGGTACCTGGCAAAAGTTGTTTTGTTGTTTTTGGTTTTGTTTTTTTTTTTCTTTTGAAATAAAACAGTGTCTTCCCAGTGGAGCTTGAAATCTAAACGTTTTGCTCGGTTCTCGTTTTGTTCTAATTGGTTCCGAGCCCTTGGAGCTCTCACATATTTTGTGGGAGACTCTTTTCCAAAGCCATAAGAAAGCAGATGTAAGGCCTGCGAGGGCTGAAGTCTCAGCACACTGTTACAGCAGCTGTGCTACTGTTATCTGCATGTGAAGATTAAATTGTCGTCTTACGTTCAGTGCTGGCAAAAGCTGGGCGTGTGACAGAGACGGTGACAGTGGATTTAACGCCTGGGTGGCAGTTATTTTGAATATCACTCGTGCCACACACATCAAGCAAACCAGTGGTTGTGATTGGGATCGGTGTGAGCAGTCAGCTGCCATTGCTTCAGCATTCTTTCTGCATCTTGCTTGCTGCCACACAGCACGTCTCGCTGCAGCACTGCCTCCTGCAAAACAACATTCCTCCCAACGGCAGGTTTTAGTCAACACACTCCATGTGGCAGCATGAGGCTGTCTCTCCTTCTTGCCAAAGGGCACGATTCCACCTTTACAGACAATCTTTCACGGGTGGAATTTGTGGAAGGAAAGCCACGGAAGAGCTCTGACGAGGAGCTGGGAGGACACCTCCAAGCCAGGGCGGCACCTGAGGACCTGCTTTGGCTCCTTGCAGCTGCAGTTCACAAATCAGCCTGTTCCCTGAAGCCACCATCCCTGTCAGTGTAAGTCAGTGTGGCAGCCTGTGAATCACAGCAGCTGAGGAGCCAGCACACACACGCCTTTGCTGCCTCTCCTCCACGGAGGCCATTCCTGGCAGAGGGGCAGTGTGGACAGCTGGAGGTGGCAGCTCCTAAAACTGCTCCAGTGTGCGCTGCCAGGGCTTGTCATCTGTGCACAGCGAGGGCTCCAGCAGAAGTTGTTGTGTGGCTTTAGAATTCTGCCCACTGATGAAGTGGCAAAATCCAGAACAATGATGCTGGCACAGCACAGCTCACCAAAAGAACCTCATGGAGGTTCCTGCTTCAGCAGGGAGTCCAAAGGCATCTCCTTTCTGTTCTCTGTTCACTTGGTGGTGCAAACAGCTTCACTCTTTCTGAAACCAATTTATGGTCCTGAGTTGCTAATAGGAATTCCCATATGTAATAGTGATTCCCACACGTTGGGCTTCTAAAGCACAAAGACTTTCCTTGCATTTCTGCAAACTTGCCTCACATTCAGTTTTGAAGCCCACATAGCTCAGATGCTTTCAGAAGGACACTGGATGTTACGTGCACCCAAGTATGATTCAAACCTGAGAGCTCTAAGGGGTTGTTGTTCCAGCCTGCTTGTAGGATTTGCCACCACTCTTCCATCTTTTAAAGGGCTGGTTTTTATGCTGATGGACCAGAGCTGAGTGGCATCAGTGTTCTTGACTTCCTTGCCACTCTCTGAAGATAAACCAGCAGTTTATATGGGGCTGACTTGGCACTTGAGGTCTAAGCCTTATTACGCCAAAATCTGGGTATGCTTTATTTTTAAAAGATGCTCATTTTTGCAGACTCTCTTTCCACTGCCAGAACGAAGCTGATTCTTGGTTGCACTTATTTCTGTTCTATGTGATACACACTATGACAGCAGAAAACACTAATCTGCATATGTTCTATGATTCAAACACTAGAGGACACCAGTCTGCAGATTGTGTAGTAAAGAAATCACATGGATTTTGTAGTGAGATTACACATCATCCATTTCTGTGCTGTCCTTCCTATGAATGTGGTCACTGGGCTTGGGAATTGTTTGTTAATATTATTTGATTCAGATGAATCTCCGTTTAGCCTATTTCTTTTGACTGAAGCAGCGAATGTGGTTCCTTAATCGTCCCTTTAAACCTTTGCTGGTAGCTACTAAGTGGTGTTATTTATAGCCCAGGCATGACTGAATGGCCTATAATAATGGTGACTCAAGCCTATAAATCTTTATAATTATTGCCAGAACTACTGGAGCCATCTTGTGCTGTGAAGCTTATACAAAAGTGCAGAGAATTTTTAGTGGTTACTTATTAGCTTTCTTGTCCTTCCTCTTTCCTGCCCAACTTCACTGCAATAACAATCTTGAACCTTTCGTATACAAAAGATTTCTTGCCTAGTTTAATTGGGGGGAGGAAAAAAGATACTTGTCTTGGTTTTCTGCTACTTTTGTTCTTCATTTGCAGTGCATTTGTACCAAAGAGCATTGCTTTCCAGAAACAATTTGGGGCATGGGGCCAAGGGGCATCTGTGTTTGTACAAGGAGAGTCTTGGTGACATTTGTCCAAGTCCTGAAAGTTCAAATTGTCAAAAGAGGGAGGGACTTACCACCTATGTATTCAAATAGAAAAACTGAAATCAGACACAGCTCATGGGTTAAGGTGCTTATCTGAACCAATTTCTGTGGAATTGGGGGTGGGAGAGAGGATCCAAGACTCGTACAAAGACCACCTGGCCCGAGCAGGTCTAGGAAACAAGCAACCACAACACATGGAACACATCTTTTATTCAGTAAGCAAGCAAGCACAGAAGTATAATGTGTAGTGCTTAATATTCATACAGTACTAAAAATATAAAAATAGAAATAAAATTTCACTGAAAGCATTTTCACTCACAAATATACAAGGAAAAGTGCTGTCAAGCCACATCATGCTACACCACCTGCCAGTTGCTGCACTGACAGTTTCCCAACAGAACCGAAACACTAAAAGCTAGTCCTTTCCTCACGTTTTTTTTGGTGAGCCTGAACATTTGACTAGCCAAAATGTGCCTCCTGCATCTGAGAACCTAAAAAGCATGGATGTCATTACATAATAGAACAATTAAATAATTTGGGAGATTCTATAGTGATAGTAGCCTGCTTCAGGCTGTTTGTGTACCTGTCGTGGAGACTAAAAAGGAAAGACACAGAAAGAAACTTGCATCCTGACTATAATCCAGACCAGTCATGGCTAACAATTCCTCGAACTGTTCTGCATGGATATTTGTGCAATACTCCCACCTGCTGGCACATCCACCAACTCTCCTCCTCGGATGCCTCTGCCTGTTTTACACGGGCACAGAGATTCACCTTCCCCTGAGGGCTGGTGGAGTCCAGGAGCGAAAGCCATAAACAGAGCTAAGCATCCTCATCTTTTAGTGGAACCAGAGGCTACCCAGCACCTCAGCTCCTCTGTTCCAGTGGGAGAAATTCTCTGCTCCTAATGGGAGAAATCCACATCTACACAGGACAGAGATACAGGTCAGAGACTGATCCCTCGAGAAAGCCCCTGCACCAGATGCCTGGATTTTAAGCCCAGTTTTGTGGGACTGAACTAGACTTGAGGGCTTAAGGATCTTCTGTTTGCTGACCCTGACCGTGGAGCTGACCTGCATCCATGGGGAAGCCAGCTGTGAGCTGCCATCCGTGCCATCCTGGGATCAGGCTGACAGTCACAGCTGCACATCATAACAAGCCCTGTCCCCCAGAATATGCCAGTGCACAGAAAACCTACTCAGATCATACGGATAAGGGTGTGCAGAACCTAATGTGAACCCCCCACTTGGATCAGTTACTATTTGGGGATGGGATTTATTTATACTTGCTATACCTGCTATAAAAATAAATGTGACAATTAACCCCTGAGATCATTCTAACATAATATTTTGGCCTGTTACTTTTTTCCCCTCAGAAATCTTTTTTTTTTTTTATTTGGTTTATGGACGTTTATTTAGGTTCTAGTGACAAGCTTTTATAAAACACATTAAATAATCAATGTGGGGCTGAAAAGGTGTACATTCTAGTTGCATATATGATACATACCTCATACGTATATAATACATTCCATAACAGCTGAATGTTCTAGTATTGCCTGGGAAGTTTTTGCATGTGGACACAGGATTTAAATACTAGAAGATAAACAGCTGCTTAGGATCAAAGATAATTGTATCTGATATGGTTTACTTGGATTGTTTTTTTCTTTCTTTAAATCTTATTACACATAATAGCTACAGTAGTTTGTCCAGCAGGTAATAAATGAATGCATAAAGCACTTCTAGCTATATCTGGATATCACAGGCATGCATTTTTTATAAATAAAAATCAAATGTGAGGTCACATTTTCCCATCTTCTGTTTATAAACTAAATCAAATTTCTCATTCATTGAAACAGTGAAGATGTCTTTCCATAGCCCAACTCGTCCTGAAACACAGAGAAGGAACACAAGTCAGAGAGTGGCTGTAACAGGCCCCTGAACACCTACAGTCTAATTGTGCACCAAGTATCATCTGGGAGATTCTAACCAGTCTTGCCCTTGGCTTTCATTGAAAGCTTAATAAGACCTAAGGCTGTTCATTGTCTTACCCAATTATCCTGCTACAACCCTTTAAATAAATACCATACACCTCATCATCTGCACCAGCCCAGCATTACACAGGAAGAACTCAGTTCTGTGTGAGGCTTTAGCCCTAATCAGACATGAACACAGATTTGGGGCTGGGTATTCATTTAAAGGTGGATTTCTGGTTTCAGCAGAAACTGTGGCTGTTGAATAATCCCAACAGCTAATAACACATTTCTAAGTCACTGTGCCTCCAGCACACACTGCTTAGGGAAGTATCCAAAAGGTACACGGAATGTGGAGTATTAAACTGATGACTAAAGTGTGGTATTTTCATGGCTAATTTCTACTATTTTGTGTCTAGAGGTAAGTTCAACAGATTAATTTACATTTCTCCACATGGAAAGGATTGTTTGTTAAATATGAATGCCCAGTTTCTCTCTATGAAAGACAACAAGTGCCCCACACCAAGTCTGTGCCACTTTAATTTTGAACAATAGGAAGTTTTAGGTGGATGCAACACGGACACTGAACTCCTTCCTTGTAGGAAGTATTTATCCACTCTGCTGGACCCAAATAGTAACGCAACCTGGTGACACTCCTGACCCCTCAACAACTGTTCCAGTGCAGTCCAAAATTTATTTAACTCAAAGTCAGCCAGGGTTACTTGCGGCTGAATAAGCCCCATGGAGTAACCAGACTGAGAGGCCCAATTCTTGTCTCATTTATGCTGGATATAAAGACAAAAATCCAGGCTTGTTCAACTGGAATAAATGAAAGGAGAACTGGGACTGTGCTACCAGAGAGTTTAATCGTAACAGCAAGAACAAAGCTACATGCAGGGAGCTTAATTATGCATTTGATGCATAAAAAGAATACCCATTTAATTTAATTACCATTGCTTTTATGCAGCAACTTTATAATTGAGTCCAGAGACAAAACTGTCTGAAACGTCTACATATTACATGTTAACGTGACATGTGGCAAGGGCTGTTTTACGAAACCAGGACTTTTCTGTAACTCCTGGAGGTATGATAATATCCTGGTTTTGTTTCAGGATCCAAAGATCAAAATGACCTGAAACTGAATATGCCATTTACTGTTTTCACCAAGTTTCTCCTGTATTTAAAAGAAGAAAAATATTAAGAAAATGCTTGCAAGCATAAACATCTGATACTGACTTACATTTTGCCCTTGCAACTATAACTGCATGAAGTACAGCATGAAACACGAAACTTTCAACAATAATAATAACAATATAATATTTTCCTCCTCTGCTGGGTAAAGAAATACTTTTTATTTCTGAATCTCCCTAACAACGTGTACAGACAAATGACAAGTTTTACAAAGGACACACACAGTGGATTATTTGCAACATCTTTTTTTTTAGGGGGTTTTGTTGGTTTTTTTTTTAACCATATGAATTGATAGCTTGTCAAAAAGTCACCCACCTGGTTTCTGATTTGAATCATGCAACTGCGTAAATTAGGATGTGATAAGAGTCAAATACAAGTAACATATCTAATCACTGCTCTGCTTTCACAGCAGTTCAGGGTTATCTTCAGAGTAAAGATCAATGTGCTAAAAGAAAAAAAAAAAATGAAGAACTAAAATAAAGCAAAATAATAAAGTAAATGTAACTAATGACAAAGTAAAAATACCTGAAACAAATTACAGTAAGCTGTCATGTTATTGCCATCATTCTTTGTCACGGAAACAAACAGAGAGGGAACAAAGCACTGCTAATGAAGCTACATTCTGAAGTAACAAAATACTGTAAAAGCCAGAGACAGCAAAGAAAAGAAATTCAAAATAAGGATACTTTTACTGAAAAGCACACAGTGAACAAATGACAAAATACTACATTAACTGCTGTAGCTCCCTTCCTCCTCCATTGCAAAATGAAGCTTCCTCAGATCAAAGCAGGGAGGTGTGAGGAAGGGCTTTTGTCCAAGTATGACACTGGGAAATGTTTGTGCCAACACACAAACGGGACAAGTTACTCAGACAAAGAGTCACAGCTGAGGAACTGGGGCAGGACTCTACAAGAAAGACACAAAGGTAGTACAGAATTCCAGAGAACCTGCTCTCATGGGAAAGCAAACTTGCCCTCAAACAGACCTGAGTGCTGGTAAAATTACAGTTTGACTTGCGTAAGGCGTGCGATTTCAGTGGGCTTTTAACAGAACTACGCAACGTGAGCAAAATGCATGATAAATGGATAAAAAACTGGCTAATGCAGGTTAGGAGCCAAGAAGGACTGATGACACTTGATATTTTCCACGAGAGATTTGAAAATAAGTATAAAAGTTACAGCTGATTAGATCTGCAGGTCACATGGAAGTTGGCTGAGGGAGGTAGTGAGGAAACGGCTCCTACACACAGAGATCTGAGAGCAAAGTGCTCAGGTCATAACCCCTGAGTGAGGGATAATAACCTGGACAGTAATTCCTCTGAAAGCCTTTGTGGTCAGGATAAACACATCCCGTACACTGCTGTATCCATGTGGCTATGGATGGACAACAAGGATAAATAAAACCAGATTTAAATTAATGTATGATTTTATGTTTGGATAAGGCAGATGTGAGGCTGACATAGGAGCTCACCATCTTGATCTTATTCCCTCATTTCTAATAATAATTAAAAAAAACGCCGTAAAACAGCCAACAAAAAATAATTTGAGGGAGACTAAATTCTTTTATGCTTCTCAAAGACAACTGAGGAAGGACTTGATTTCTTAATGCTACCAAAGGGCAGATTTATCAGCAGATCAAATGGCGCCTTCAGGTTCCTAAAGAAAGGCCTCACCAGAATAAACACCTGGAAGCTAAACACACCGTAAACAGCTGAGGTAGGTACTGAAAAGCAAAAGCTCGTAGGGGAAGGGAATCTGCTTGTGATTTTAGAAATTAGAAATTAAAAGTAGGAATATCTGCTATTCTAGAAAACCTGATATACTTTAAAACAAGGGTTTAAGCCAGGATACGCTGTATGGAATTCTCTGGGCTTTGGCCAGAGAATATACACTGTTAATCTTGGATTCTTCCNGGCCAGGATACACTGTATGGAATTCTCTGGGCTTTGGCACAGCAAAGGTCAGAAGCGGCAGTGTATGTTCACATCACAATGTGAATATACACTGTTAATCTTGGATTCTTCCACCCTTTTCAGTCACTCCCATCTCCCTTTATTTCAAAGCAAACTAACCCCCAAATTGCTCCACGAGGCAGTTACCTCCCATCATTTACACAGCAATATTTACAGCACCATTTATATCATTTACAGCAGTATTTCACCAACGTCTTTACCCATCCTGGAGGTCACTAAGTTACACAGTTGCTTCTTGCAACATCTCCAAGTTGGGTTTTACTGTGGGTTTTGAACATACCCCTGCCAACAGGAAGAGCTTCTGCATTACAGCACTGGTCAATGAGCTGATGGCAGTGTTCCACCATGGATTCCAGCTGTGCCTTGTCATAGGAAACTCCTAAGAACCTCACCAGCTGCTCCACCATCGTTGCAAGGTCCTGTAAGAGAGGATTTAAACTCCAGTTTATTTAAAATATTTTAAATTAACCTTCTTTTCCCCAGCGAGTCCAAATATTTCAAAGTGAGTCATATCCTGACGAGTGTGAAAAACGCGAGCGCGGAAGTTGTAGAAACACCACTGCCTTGAAATTTTGCCACCTTCACATTTGATGGAAATAAACACATCCCAAGCAGTGAGGGTGAAACAGGTTGGCAGAGAAAACAGTCCTCAAATATGTAACTTCTACAAATATTAGAATGGGGAACTGCAAAGGAACTGTGACGCTTCCCACTCCACAGAACACCACACCCTCAACTGATCACTTTGGAATTCCAGGGCTTTTTGAAGGAATTACAAGTTACTCTGATTTTGATCTTGGTAAAATAAACGATCACAAAGGTTAGAACATCCCTTCTTTCACTGCCAGCTTCTGGGGCTGCACTCATGTAGATGGAAAGGATCTAGTGAGGTGGCCTCTGAGAATTAATTTGCATGAATCAGTCATTAATTTGCTCCTCTAGAATTCCAGGGTTCCTTAGTATGAGTAGGACTTCTGGAGCTGCACGGACGAAATAGTAATATTTATCAGGAAGCAGAAAGACACCAGCTTCCAGCAGCATCCGTCAGTGAGCACAGCTGGGAACATATAATCATTCAAAACCGTGGGGTTGAAATAAATCCTGACTAAATAATTCAGACTTTACTTAGATTTTATTAGTTTATTTATTTCAGCAGCCCACTCCATCAGAATGATAATTTACCCAGCCTTCTGCCCTGATTTTGCCTCTTTACAGGGTGGGTTTTTCCTATATTTGCATTAGTTTTCCAGTCAAATAAATATCTTTAAATATTTTCATTAGTCCTCAAAAATATCACACTGCAATAAGAAATGGAAACCAATGTTCTATGTATTATTTCCACTAGATTTCTGATTAAATTGGGTTTATTAGCCAGCATACTGTAGGCACCCAATAATTACGTTCACCTTATGCTACATGACCATATCTAATTGTTTTCAACAGTTTCACAGAAAGCAGTAAGAACAAAATAACCAGAATAAATGCCAAATATACAGGAAAAAATACAGATTATATACTTTTTTTCCCCCCCACACTGATACAGCACATACAGCAAGACATTTCTTTTAATGAATGCTCAGGGCTGAGTGTAGCAAGTGATGAACAGTTTCACTTCACTGCCTTCCCTGCAAGCAGTTTGGTGCCTATGGGTGAGTCAGACTCCTGAGTAAATTAATATGTATATGAAAAAGCTACTGAATGCCAGTGCTTTAAAAATGGTATCAGACTTAGAGAGTCCCAAATATGGCCAGAAGAAGCGGATTTCGTGCTTTATGTATTTTAAACACTAGGGTGCTAAATGTAATTAAAATATCATTTTGCTGCGTCTAACCTACCTTGTGCATATCTTCATACTTGAGAAAAAGTACATTGGCATCCATGTGATGTTCCCAAAACTCTTGCACGTGTTCAAACCACGAACCATATCCTACTACAAAGACATTAGGATTGGCATGAGGAAAACGAACACTTTTGTTATTAAGAATTTTCAAAAAGGAAAGAAAAAAAGGAGAAAACTAAATTAACTGGAGTGGTTCATAGCAGTGTCTAGTTTTGACCCATTGCCATGTACAGCAAGGAACTTAATTTAAAAAGAGTTTTTCTATCAGTTTGGGATTATCAAAAGAACTGACTTAGCGTGAGGGTAAAACATTCAGCTGAAGATGCCACGGTATCTCACAATGAACCTCTTGGAGCTCAGTATTAATAACAGAAATTGAGCCAAAATAAAAATGATATGGATAGCCTTGCAGAGGGCAAACTTCCAGCGGCTCCAAGCTGTACGAATTCCTGCAATGAACATATCCCACTGCAGCTCCCTTCACTTGTCAGGTTGACACAGCACTCATGGAAACTTCCACAGGGCATGCACTAATTGCTAACAACCACTCAAACTTTCTTAAACAAGCATTGAGGACACAGATCCATAAAAATGCATCGTGGTCATTCCCAAAAACACAGGATGGACTGACAGTATTATTCAACATTACCTCTACTACAGTCTAGGACTTATTCTCTTCTATTATTATTTTCTGAACACTTCCACACAACTCCTGTAGAGCAGTTTCATTTACAGCGTTATTGGTTCTCTCCATTACACAATAAATTCAGATTACTGAGTGCTCCCAAAAAGCTGGGAGGGCTCCTGCTCCCAGCACTGCTGAGGTTACAGGAAGCCCTAACCTTCACCCCAAAATTTTACCCATTTTTTTCCCCACTTCTCTGATTAACTCCACATTTGCACTGATTTGAGCCAATTTAAGTGTGTCCACTGGTAGTTGATACTTACAATCTAGAGAATGCCTTTGTTGCCAATATTATTAGAAAGACAACTCATTTCTTTGTTACCAGTGATAAATTCCCACAAAGCACTTGATATAATCAAGGCAGGAGTTAAGCAAATATGGTAGGCAGTCTTTCACATTCTTTCCCAGTATTTTTTTTGGTCAATTTTATCTTTTCAGCAGATAGAAAAAAAACCTTTTAAGCAAGTATTTTCAAGCCACCTTTTCCCTTGTAGAAAGAATTGTTTAACTCTGGTCACTGGAACACTGATGTGTTGACTTCATATGTGAATATCTTAATGGACATAACAAAAACGGATTTTTTCCAGTGTCTTGATAAAAACTGAAAACTATTCAGCCGATTAAAATCATTTCCCTAAGAAACTGAACCTGTCAGTCCATTGAAAGCGTTCCAGTCACCAGAATTCTGCTGCATTGCTTCCACAAGATGCAAACATTCAGCTAAATGCCAAATTTACTGTATTACAAGCACTCCATTCGCACAATCCTGGCCATGGAACCCGCTGCGATGTTTTATTGACTCTGGGAGGTTGTGAGAAATCGGCTGCTACAGGATGGGATTCTCACATGTGAAAGAGTACGCAACCTTTCTCCTGTCTTAGAAGACCTTCCAATGTGTTTTTTTCTTATGCCTCTGGTCTAAAAGTTCCTGATCACGGGCTACAGGCAGACATTCCATTTTTAGGGATTGCAAAGAGAAAAAAAATGAAGGTGGGCTGGAATGGGAGGAGAGCATTAATCCTCCCTTGCAGGAGAAAGCAGGAAAGGTTTTTAAGGCCTGTGAAGTACCCTCTAGGCTTGACTTTTTTCTCCTCTTTAGTATTATACAGCTCCTTCAGCACCAACTCCTCCAAATTCCAGGCTGAAGAACAGTTTGCTGCTGTGGACCTGGAGGAGATCCTGCTCTCGGTGCACAGGGTGAATTCTTGGCGTCACATTAAGAAGGTTTTGTAGAGAAATAAAAGGCAGTAGAATTTTTGTCTTTTCCCAGCTGGAAAGAGTGGCAATCCACTGGCAAAAAGCCAGTGCCAGCACTCAAGGCACTGGCAGCCCAAGTGAGAACACAGTGTGCCGAGCAAACTTTACAGGGAGTTCAGGTAAAGCAGATTGTTGTGTTCTCACTAGAGAGTTGCATTTTTCAGAATTCTCATTATAGAGTTGCATTTTTCAGGCAGTAGCAGCCTGCACCCAACCTTCTTACAGGGTCTCACTTGAGCTCACTGATGCACTCAACACCAGTCTTGTGCAAACTAGAGATTTTTATGTATTAACCGTTATCTTGCAAGGGACAAACCTTGAGTTTCTGCATGAAATTTAAATATTACAGGAATTACCAGAGAAATAACCCCCAAAAGTGAGGAAGAGAAAGACTCTTGAGAAGTAGTGAGGTAGAACTGAAATCAAATGGTGTTGGGAGCATTCACCATTTTTCACAAGGTACCTGGTGCCTTGCAAAAGTGAATTTTAGGAGAGCAGACCAGAGTTTTGCCTGACCTAAGTGGAACACTGCGGAGCCCACAGGGTCAAACACTGCAAAGGCAATTATTTACAAAAGGCATGGCCATAGTCTGCATGGACAAATCTAAGTCCCTGTAGCAACCTCCTTGCTGTATATGCAAAACAAATGCACCTTTATCCAGTTCACTTCTGTACTTGCAGAAGGAATGCAGAGATGAAAATAAATGTGTGCAGAGAGAACAGCTCCTTACACTTGTCATTCATAAACCTTCTGCAGAACTCCTGAAACGTTCCTCTGTAGCTCATGGTCCTTAGGGAGCGGTGGAACTGGTAATAAGACACCACCAGGTCTTTGGGGTTGCGAGCCATGTATATGACCTGTGATTTGGTGGGGGGAAAAAAAGCACCTTATTAAATGATTTTTTCCCCATCCCCCTGCCCAAAGCACTTAAACAATATAGTTAAACCAAGAGGATTTAACTCAATTTTTACCTTTGAGTTGCCATTGTGGAGGTCTGAAGGCAAGAACCGGTATGGCAGGTGGCTTTTTATGAGGCGAGGAGATGTCAGTTCCTAAAATAAATCAGAGGGAATCCTTCCTTACTGAGCACCAGTTTGGCACATCTGTCCTGAATTGTCATACCTGAAGCCCTTTACTCCACCAAGTCCCATTCACAAATTCACTTCTTCAATTAATAAGAGTCTGGGACTAGAAATTAGGTCAGGGAGTTACACCTGCTTTTTACATATAAAAAGCTGGATAACGTGTTGGGGGTTTTGTTGTTTGGGGTTTTTAAATCCTCTTTGCTTTTAAATTATTTCCATTTGTAGCACCTTCTCAGAAACAATATAATAGTTGAAGATTCTTCCTATCAAACTTTGTTTCCAGTGATGCTTCCATTAAAACTCCTCAAAAACTCTTGGAAGTTCTGAAAACACTACCCCTAAGTTCTTCAAGATGTTACCCTTGCATTTTATTTTATCCTCAGAATTAGGCCCAAAAGTTTAGCTGAGTGTGTGAATATATTTCAAACAGAGTATTCTTAATAGTGTGGAAGTCATTTAATGTAGGGTATTCCAGACTCTTCAAATTACACCTACAGAGTCTGTAGAGATCCAGGATTTGTGGATCCAAAGATTTGGATGTTTAAAATTCAGAGCAGTGGGAATACAAATCCTAAGAATTCTGTATTTGTAGTTCCTCTTTCACAAATTCAGGGAAGGAATCAAAGCAAATTGGCCTCCTTTGGGCAGCTTCTGTTTTTACATAAGCAAGAGAGGCCTGGAACTTTTACTCGGAAAACCCACTGCCAAGATATTTAGGACACGAAGAAACATCTAAAGCATTAAACAGAGCACAATAAAGCTGAATAAAAGCAATTTTAAAATAACATAATAACACTCTGAATCATTCCAACAAACTGAGCGAGTCCAGTGATGAAAAGGACAAGGACACAGGATGAAATGAAGTGATAAAGATGGAACCGAGACAAAAAAAAAAGAAGATATCCAAATGCTGAAAGGCTTTCCTTTGTAATAAATTGTACCTTGATGATGTCCAGACCAGGCTGAGGGTACTCTAGGACTGGAAGTTGTTCATCTATATTCATTAGTCCAATCTCATCTGGATCAGCTCCCTGACTCACTAGATAAACCACTTCCTGCAGCAACCCTGTGCCTGCACAAAGCAAACAATGAAAGAGAACAGACTGTATTACACTTCTTATCAAAACAGAACCATAGGGAGGGAGACCTAAACAGGGAAATAATGGTAACTCTTGCCCTCAACAGTCTGCTGTGAGCCAGGTCTGTAACTACTGTTTTAACATAGCATGTCAGCTCAATAATAATTTAAGTACATTTCTGTCTCCAAACCATTTAACCTGGGAATTGCAAAGCATTCAACAAAAAGTTCCCCCCCCCCCCTAAATGTTACCAAGGCAACATACTATTATTT
>VZRE01012139.1:158476-175887 GCA_013396775.1 Cephalopterus ornatus
AAAAAAAAGGCAAACTGAGGTCACCCAAGTTCACAAAATGCATTAGTGGCTGCACCGAGACAGTGTCCTTTATTCTAAATTGTAGGCAATGCCCCTGTTATGCAATGATTTGAGAGTCTATTTATGCCTCCACGTTATGGACTGGATAAACCACTGAAAGCATCAATAGTGAGTCAGTCATAAGCCTTAGAGCCCCCAGTTACATCTCTCTCCCCAGTCTGAGGGCACTTACAAAGCAACCATCTGATATTATGGCCTTAATGACTGCACTCTGGAAAATTAATAGCTCTACTCCAACTGGAAGTTTGGACAGCAAAACCATTTCAAATGGCTTTACCTTCAGGCAGGTAGGAAACCCCCGACACAACAAACAAAGGTACAGAGTTATTTGACAGAGGTTTATGAAGAGAAAGGCTTTTGGTGAGATGGAAGAACAGAGCAGGGAGAGATCACAAAGAAAACTAGAGTACCATTGTTCTGATATTTTTTTTAATCTGACACAGAAACGGTTAAATGAGGCTGATGGTGAGAGTGCACACAGCCTGCATACCATGTGAAACAGAACGTGCCTTCAACAACTGCTTTGGAGAGTAAGCACTTAAAGATTCCTCTGTTCCCTGACTGATTGGTGAGTAAATTTAAAAGTTGGGGGGGGGGAGAGAAAAAGACACTTTTACATTATCATCACCCACAGAGAGAGTTGTCACAGACTTAATACACTCTTGCCCCTGAGGCTGTTCACTCTGCATTTTTAAGTTCAAGCATATATTTTATATATTAAAATTAACATTCATACAGTTCTTCAGTATCGGTCCTTGTGACTCTGAATGAGCACAACCCCTGTTCTCATTAAATATTTATTCTGACAGGAGACACCCTGGTTCTCCATAATTTATTTCTCTATTTCTAATTCCACCTGCAAAGAAAAATGCTATTACAGCAACCTTGTTCCATGAAAGGAAAAGAAACGGCTGTGTGGGGATAAGCAACACCACCAGGACTCGATTTTTTTTCATTGCTCAGCTGCTCTCCCGGCAAAAAGCAGCCACATCCACATTACCTAATTCTGCTCAACCTGTGAGCAGGCACTAGGCTTGGCTTTACTGCTGACAGATCCATGGAGCACAGCAGAGATAGGAAATGACATTTTTCCATGCAAAGTGGGTCTTTGGAAGCTCAAAAGTCTTGACCTAAACGAGTTTCCATTGAAAACATTGGAAGAGTAATGCTGGGCATCCAAGGTAGCAAAATAGAAATCTCCATCAACTGCACATCCTTTAAACCAGTGTTTAAATCTGTCAATCTTTGTATTAATTAGCATACACGTATACAAATTCCCATGGTATGTTTGTAGAGCTGCACATATTCCAGCATCCTATTCCAATTCACACAGCAAAGAGAATTTCTGCAATATTTCTTCTACAAAGGGGAGGACTGACAGTTTAGAATCCTGGCCATCCAGTACATTAGAATTTCTCCTCCCTACACTGATCCTGATTTCTCTCCCCCAGAACTCTGTGCTAGTTACTCTGCTTAAGACTTCCAGGGTCCCAATGAAAATGAAAACTAGAGAATTAACTTTTGAGGGAACCATGATTTTTTTCAACTTCTCATCCTTAATCAATTATCATTTATCTCACACACACACACAACCCAAGAGCTCCAGGTAAAAAATTATCACTGACCTCATCTTCTTACCAAAACTTCACGTTTATTTTAAAAAAAAAAAAGGCTAAAAGCCTTTACACATATAATTAGATATGTATGACCTCCTCACCTATGACCCAACTGTGTTAGTGATCTCTGAAGATGTGCAAGAACCACCATTTTATGGGTGGAAGGTAAGTTGCTTAAACTGAGATTTTCAAAGGAGATTTTGGGAATAAACTCCAGTAATCCCAGTCTATCACAAAACCTAGCCAGACCTAAATGTCACAGAAATTTTCTCAGTAAAAGGGAAAATGATGATAGTTGTTGGACAGAAGAAGGCGGCGGAGGAAGTGAAAGAAAAAGACGCAGAGCTTCTCTTTATACTCTCAAGATTTCCGGGGTTTCCTGGAGATGATGGATCTTGTGCATCTCCAGTATATTCCACTGCTCGCTCCTTGTGTTGCTGAACACATGGACATGTACACCTCACTTGGGATGGCACAGAAGAGTAAATAGTCCCTGACAAATAGGATTCATCTGTCAGCCTTTGGACATGAGGCACCAGATGCAATACAAATAAGTCCCCAGAAATTTCACCTATCCTTCTCCCATCTGCAAGCAGGTCCATATTTCATCCTGGAGGAAGACTGCTGACCCTCCAAGGTCATACTGCCAAAACAGACATGGGCTTCATTTCCATCTATCCAATTCCAACTAAAACGGAGCCAGTCAGCATCCAAGGGACTCCCGTGCAATGTACCTGAGAAATGCTCTTCCCTGACAAGCTCTTCTCTTATGTCAATAAAACGCCCCGGGAGAAAACAGAGTGTTCCAGTTTATCACACGTTGTCTGGAAAGAGAGGGGCTGGGAAGCAGCTGTGATAAGCAACTGCCAGAATCTGCAGGGTTTTAGGAGGTCCTTTTAAATTATCTGTGAACCTGCATTTCTACTCGGCATGACAGCAGGGTGAAAGTGTTCCAGTTAGGATGCACTGTCCTTTCCCGTGATACCTGCCTACTGGTGCACAAAAATCAGGACTCATTAAAATTCCTTTCGCACCTCTGATGGCTGGGAACTCTTCCTTTGTCCCCCTTCTCGTGGCCAAGGCCTCAGCAGCAACAGCAAAGTCAGTTCATGGCCACGCTGCCTCTGCTTCTCCAGGAGCTGCTGCAGCAGCAACCAGACAGCACAGCAAGGCAGCCAAAATTTGGGCACACCACAGACACTCCTTCCTGCTCCTGCGTTTTAGGTGTCTCTCAATGTCAAATTTAGTCGCTGTAGGAGGGAGAAACATTCTGTAGCACAGCTGTTCTCTGGCTCCTCTCAGTATTTTCTGCCCACTGGCCTTTATGGTCCCATAAAGCCACCAAACATCACAGATTTCTTCGAAGTGAAGCGGCAGATATAAAACCGTAAGATTTCCTGTGAAATTTTGCTTCCCCACATAATTTCTTTCAGTTTCTCCTCTCCTATCAGCTAAAATGGGATAAACTCATGGCCCAAGGATGCCAAGGCCTTTGGTATATTCCTTTCATTCACCCCTTGTTTGGAAACCACATGGAAAAACAAACTAAATACTAATATTAGTATTAATAACCTCACAGTCCCAATTAGCTGTACTTTGATCTGCTGATGTTTGGTCAGGATTCAGCTAATACAATGAAACAGATCCATTATGACTCATAATTTTTTTATAGCACTGATAGAAGCAAGAGCTCATTAAAAATGAGGGCTGCTAAAGCTGTCAGATTGGTCTAGCAAGGGCTGTACAGCAAACCCCCACATTTTTGTTCTAATTCCCTACAAACTTCTTCCCCCTTCACTAATTTCAGTGGAAACCTGCAGGGAGGTATGACAGATTCATCTTCACACCGCAAGAGTGGAGGGAAAATCAGATTTTTCCATTAGAAGACAACCATTTCCAAACCCTAAAAATACCTCCTCTTGAGGTCTGTACGTTGAAGTTCTCCTACAGGTTTAAATTCCACCTGGCTTAAGAGTAGGGATTTTCATTAACAACTAGAGTTTAAAAATAAAAATAATGTATACACCTTGATGCCATATTTTCCAATTCTTCTGTTCCTAAATAATACTTGGGACTCAGAATAAAGACTGAAATTGCAATGTTATATTGACGTTATTTTTGTCTGACAATTAAATATGTATTAGAGGGCCCATTTTTCTGAAATCCTCTTAGACTAATGTCCCTTTTTACACGGCCTAAATGCCTCTCAGTCAATAGTGACCTATCAAGGGAATCTGTGGTTCATTAGGAAACTGAATCCAGATCTTCCAAAAGTGAAGGCAACAACCTAACTAAGACTGGATTTAAAACAAGTATTAAACACACACTTTACAGCAACATTCTGTAAGCTCAGTCTTAGATTTTCAGACTTAGTAACCAGTTTATTTTTCCACTTGCAGCTACCAGCTTTTAAACCACAACCAACAGGCTAAATTCTGCTTGTCTTTCACCAGACTCACATCAGGGGATGCAGACATGGGTCCATTAATTCTGAGTTGTGTTCTGAATGTGTTTTGCCAGAGGCTACAAACAGCAAACTATGAAAACTATTTAGGGGTAAAACCTCCTTTCTGTTTGGTAAAAATGCTCTCACTGAACTGTTTACACACATCTATTACCCACAGAATCAGTGCTATGTATAATAGAATATCCTAAAGCACTGCTGTAATGAACTGGCTACAAAGCAATGCTATTTTTGGCTGATGCATTAGGACTGTTTTTTAAGAAATGACCTGAGTCCTAATCCTCCCTTACATTAGCACAATAATTGCTCAATAGAGGAGAGGATGGAACGTGTAGACTTGACCACAGTGCATCTCAGGCTGCTGAGACATCTCCACTTCCACATGGCAAGGCAGGAGATGAGGATTTTCCACACTTAACATCAGCCCAGAGAAAAACACCTCCTGACACCTGGGATCCTAAAACTGGAGCAACAACAGTAAATAAAGCACACCAGATCCTGCTCTCCAGGAGGGTTTGTGGGACAGCCAAAGCCACATCCCCAGAGATGATTCCTCGAAGGAGACAACTTCATCCATCACTTCCTGGGAACAGCCCCTGGCTCCAGCTGTGTCCCACACCATGCTGGGGAGCACGCTGCCTGTGGAAGTGCAAAGCTGTCAGGGAATGTGCTCTCAGGAAACAGCATGGATGACAGCTTGACAGAGCCTCTGCCTAGAGTACTAGTTTACCAGTGGTTTGTCCGTGTTTCCTACTCCATACTTTATAAAAGCACCAGAAAAATAGCTCAAGAGTCACGTACTCCCTAACCACTGCATCTAACCCACGGCTACCCCAATCTGTCCCAGCAGACAGAGGCCCAAAAGGCAGCTGGGTCCTCTTGTTGAGGCAAAAAGTGTTCCTCTTCTATCCTTGTTAATAAGCCAGAACATCCTCATGTGTTCTGCAGCAAGGGCCATGTAAGTACTGCACAAACAGCTCCAAGAACTAGGAGTCATGTCCACAGACTGCTCAAGATCTAGGTATTAAAAACAACAAGCCACAAATTTGCCTTCGTTTTCCTTCTGATTGAAGAGTCATGACTTGTGCCTCCATGGTTTCATCATACCCAGGCGTCCCAGATTTTGTCACCGGTCCTTCCCAGGCAGCTGCTATTGGTTGATAACTGACATCTCCTGTCATCAGATATTCCAAGGGAAAAGTATTTTACTCCTCTCTCTAAGCTTTAGCTGGGCTGCCCATGTCTATGGATGCTCATCATGTCTGCACCAGGTGTCACCACTACTGGAGTAACTTCACACAAACTGCTCCAACTCACTTCAAATTAGATCAGCCAAATTAGCTCGAGGAGTTTCTATATTTGGCATCAGCTTCACCTCGCAAATTTTGCCTGGGAAAAACTAGAATCCATCCACACAAAATACTCTGCAGGTTGTCCTTCTAAGACAAATGACAAAACACAAGGCTGAGGACACCAACACCAATGCTTTTAAAGGAGGACATCTACCCATACCCTTGAATTAATTCTCTCTGCTTCTACTCACCAATCAAATACAGTCCCATGGTATAAGAGAGCACAACACCTGTCACGCTAAAACAAAAATTGTCATGTATATCATGCAGGAACATAAAAAGAACAGACTTCTGCTTGTTCCCTTACCAACCATCTGAGAGAATGACATCTCTTCTCACCCTTCCCACACCTGTTCAAGACTGATTAGGCCTAAAGGCAAGCCAGTACATTAAGTTGTTGCCTTCTTTGCCCAGGCTCAATGGAACATCTTCATAGCCCAATTCATGCACCACACCTCTCATGACAATAGTGCAAGCACATAGGATCATACCAAAGGGTTGGCCAAGAGGGCAGCAATCCACAGGGGAAGAGGATTTTTATTTGTTAATATATGCTGCAGGGCAGATTCTGTCTCAAACACCTAAAATTACCCAGCAGACTTTGGCCATGTAAACTGGTGCCTCCTCACAGTGATGGGCAAAAGCTGCATTAGCAAACTTTCATGTCTCACCTCCTCTGCAGAATATACACACATAAGAAGGTACACACCCTTATGCCAACCTTACCCCATTGTGTCCTGCCCTCCTGCTTCCCCTGGCAGCCCTATTCTCCCAACTTTTCAAAGCCCACATCAAAAAACATGCCTAAATTGCACCAAACATTACCCCAGCAGGAGCTCGCAGTCTCCAACAGAACATCTCCCCGCTGCGTCTAATTTCCCTTCATTTTCAAACATTGTACCAAGGACAAGCAACACAGAAAAGAACTTTGCTGCAATGCCAAGTTTTTAAAAATCACTCTCAAGGACTTCATTGTGTAGAAAAGAACTGCACAGTTACCCTTAGCACCGCTGATTTCCGGGACAACCATATCACTTCTGTTCTCCAGAGTCAGAACATGGTCTGTGGGTAAACACAGCCTCAGAGTGAGCTCTGCTGACTGAAACAGGATCAGAAACCAGGAGACAACAGGGCATCTCTATTAGAAACTCGTGTTGAGGTAGCAGTCATCCCGTTTGCTGTGAACATGCTCCTCTCCCCATTATATATATATAATTACCCCTATTTCAGAAGATGTCTGTCACTGCTCAAAATGCAATTCTCTGCCTGACTTTCAAACCCTTCCAGAAAAATTGTTAGGCAAAACCTGCCTACACATTAATATGCATTTGCATATATTAGGTGGTTAAATTTCAGGAAGGCAGCACACCAACAGCACAATGTGAAACAACTGCAGATAAGAGTTATAGATTTTAAAAAAAGGCAGCACATTTGCTTCAGAATTTCCAGAAAACATCATTTAACTTCTACACAACCTGTTTGGTCAGCTATTGCTGGTCTAAGGTCAGAGAGTAAAGCATTTTGCCTCACACAGAATCCCCCTCAAATTATAGCTGCACTAAGCAAAACCATTCTCCACAAGGTACCTATGCCCCCCAGTCACATTTAACACAGTCATTCCCTGCCTCCCGGACTGCAGTTTTAAGCAAGCTACCACCACTTCCATTGCTGCTCCTCAGAATTAGAAATGGAAATAGATCTAATTGGGAGCACAAAAGGGGATCAGCCAATCTGTATCACCATGGGTTTACATTATTGCAGCAAAATCATTAAAGAGACCACATTCTTTCTGAGAGAAAGCACTGGTGGTCCAACAGAAGCCCTGCCACTGATAATTATTAATGTGCACTTCAGCTATACCTGTACAGAGCAATCCAATTGCAGCAACGCCTGTAGCTGTTCTGTGCTACTCTGGCAACCCTGAGCAGCACAAACAGGCTTTTAACTGGATGTTAAACCTGTGGCTATGATTGCCTTGCACCAACAGGCAGCCAAGAAGGCCAGTGATATCTTGAGCTCAGTCAGGAATAGCGTGGCAGCAGGACCAGGGCAGGGATTGTCCCTCTGTGATGGGCTCTGCTGAGGCCACACCCCAAACCCCAGGGTCAGTTTTGGGCCCTTCACTAAAAGAAAGACATTGGGGGGCTGGAACATGTGCAGAGAAGGGAACGGAGCTGGGGAAGGGGCTGGAGCACCAGGAGCAGCTGAGGGAGCTCAGCGTGAAGAAAAGGAGGCTCGGGGGGAACCTTCTGGCTCTGCAACTCCCTGACAGGAGGGGGGAGGTCTCACACCATGTCTCAGGAGGCAGGATGAGAGGAAATGGCATCAGGGAAGGTTCAGATTGGATGCTAGAAAACAATTTTTCACTGAAAGAGTGGTCAGGTGCTGGAATAGGTTGCCCAGGTAGATGGTGGAGTCACGGTCTCTGGAAGTGTTCAAGAAGCATCTGAGGGGTAACTGCGGTTCAGGGGTGGTTATGGTTGGTGGTTGGACTTGACTTTGAAGGCCTCTTCCAAGTTTGGTGATCCTGTGGTTCTGTCACACTGTTCCTGTCACAGGACACCACCGAGCAGCCAGTGCAGTGACAGACCTGGACTGCTCCACGTACAGTCTGTGTGTGCCTTCTGGAACCAGCTCTCATCCCACCTGCGTCACACAGCTCGTTTTGCTGCCATGGAGGGATTTATTACTCATGCAGTGGATGCAGGGAAGGGCTAATTCAGCACCACTGTCTGTACCCCATATGGTGATCTAATGTCACTGCACACCATCTAGAACTCGCAGCCCTATAAAGCACGATGGCCTTCACACCCTGGTGGGTAAAAGCTGATGAAATTAGCTTTCATGTTTGAAATTATAGATTGATTTTGGCATTTAGTGACAAAAACCCCTCCTCAGCTGTTCCTCCAGCACCCTTCCTTTAAAGTTTTACCCTTCACTATCTCAGCAGCAATCTGACTTAACCTAGACCCCACGACATGCATCCTTCCTGATGTTCCTCAGCACCCCTTCACAGCAGCTCCCCTACCCCCTACAGCCCCATTTGGCTGAGACACTGAAATGATGGACCATTTCCTCTGCATGACTGCCAAACACATCTCTTGCTTCTCAATCTGCAATATATTACAGGATTAACACAGGACATAAATAGATTATTTCTTTTGTCACAGCATGTCGAAGACTTTTGTTTATAAAACCATCACTATTTCGACTCTGGTGCTCCACCTTCCTGGACTCTCCAAGGTGTTGCAGAACCTCTGAATAAGGTCAAAGTGTTGAGACAGTGGATGTTTCATATTATTAATCCTCTGTTCATTGCTCCCTCCCACTGAGGGAGGCATTATTGTGTGCTCAGTTTTAATACCCAGATGCTTAATTCAATTTTAGAGCTGTAATTTGCCGGTTTCTCTACAAAAATATAGATGGCAGGTGACATCTTTGTGCAAGGGAATTGCTTTTCTGTTATACATGAAAAACTCTGGTAGAGAAGAAATACACCCACGTGCCCCCAGTGGAAAATGCAGACCAGAAGATGATACGACTTAGCCAAGGTCACAGAATCTGTAGCCACAACGTCCTATCATGTGCCCTGTGCACCAAACCTTGCACCACTTCTAAAACAACACAAGGAGTAGTTCCTTCCCCTCAGCACAGGGTGTATGAATCCTTCATTTAATAAAGACTGCATAATAAGAATAAAAAAAAAAATTCAAGCATTTTGCTTCCTTTCATTAATGCCTTCCCTGTGACAAATGAACATTAACATGAAATGAGAACGACTGGCTGCTGGGCTTGGCTGATTTACATCGTTTTCTAGTTCTTTAGTCTTTGAGGTCATTATCATTTAACCCAGTCAGCAGAGATTTCACACGTCCAGAACACACTTTCTACCCAGGGCAAAGCTTTTTTTCTTTTTTTCCCCCCCAAACCTGTTTATAAATACAGCAGGCTCTTGAGTTTTGCACTACTTAAGAGCAGTGAAGCAATTATGCTACACTTGCAAGAGACCCAGCAAAACCTATCAGGCAGCTGGAGAATTCTTCCTCTTCTGAACTATTTGTTCTGTCTCTAGTAACATCTCTCCTCTGGTTTGACAAAAAGCTCATGATAGAAACACTGCTAGCTAGATAATAAAAACCAGTTTCCCTTAACAACGGATTTTTCCTCTCCACCTTGATTTCCTGTTAGAGGCACATAAGGACCTATTCAACCCTACCTGCGCTGAAATCAAGTCAAATGCATCAAATGCAAACTTTACATTGTCTTCAATTACTTAATATTTGACAGCTTTAATCTATCATTTCTTCGCCTAGCAGTATGTAAGACTGAGTCAATACCTGAAGGTATTTTGAGCTATATATGAATAAAACAAAAGACAGGCCCATTTCAAAAGGACTTTCAAAGCACTGGAACCCAGTGGCTCTAATTCCCAGAAATATTTACCCACAGGTGTTGCTTTCTGCACCTCAATGGTCCGCAGTGGAGTGAGTTTAAGCCATGGAGTGTTTACTCTCCTAAATGGTGGAAAGAACATGACTTCAAGCATGAAATCAGGTTCAAATATGGGCCCTGTACATCAGTCCCTAAATGGACAGCTCACAAAACATATCTCCATCACAACGCAGTTTTCTGTCCCCTTTCTGTTTGAATAAAAATTCCATCCTTTCTGCCCATGAGCTGGTATGAGAACTGATGCACATTCTTACATCATTAAAACAGCACGATAGCTGAGCTTTATAAATTACTTAAAGAAACAAGATAAACTGTAAAAGAGAAAAAGTTAAATACTATATTCTGATTTTAAAGAGATTAGGTTGTTCGTCCATATTCACGAGACTAACAGGTTTCCTATCCTTCCATAGGGGAGGGTGTGCAGGATATTGTCTCAAAAACCAGAGTGAAAGGAAAAGAATCTCAAATGTATTTTGTGTAAAAAACCTCTTGTTTTTGAAGCCAACCTCATGATTTCTTGAGGCCATGCCTCTGGGCCAGTGATATTTGCATTAGTTCTTTAAATGAAAATGGTTTAAGCTCAAGGCACCAAAATCCTGCAGAGATAACAGGGCTATAAATCCAGCAGAGCAGAATCTGCCTCTTTTGCAACTGCAAAACTCTTGTTACAAAATAATACCGACAAAAGGTCACATGTAGCCACCTAATCTTAGTCAAGCAACAATACCCTTTACATTGAATAATAAGAGTATTACTGTGAAGCACAAGGACACCAATCTTACCTGTAAATATAACCCTACTGCCAAGAGATTTTCACGGTCTGGGGGAAACAGGAAGAGTAGGATTGCACTAGACTGCCAAAAATCTTGCTTTGTTTCACTCATTTGGTACATTTTCTTTATAGTTTATTTCTTAAAACAAGATTTTGCCAGTGTGTTTTTATAGCATGGTCCCACATGGTTCCACTGATTGGAAGAGGAAGGAACAAGAGGCCAGAGATAATAAATCCTTAAACCAACCTCACAGCTAAAGAAAAAGTACATTTGTCCACGTCCCCAGTGGTTCAAGCCTCCCTTTGCCTGAGGTGTCACTGTCATGGCTCTGATGGCCAATGGATCCAACAACTCTTTCCCCATAACAGAAGAAAACCCTGGGGCACATAAACATCCCGGGCTTGGAAGGATTAACAGGGATTACAGCAAAGGGAAGTGGAAGAATTCAGACAGAGCCCCTGTCAGGTGGCAGAGAAAGAGGAAGAACAGAGCTCCTCCATCAGCCAAAGGGACTGGTGAGCCAGCAAGTGTTGGATTCAGGAGTGGCAGGAATAAAAAGAGGATAAAAGAGTGGCATGCACAGAGTGGGAGAGGCTCACAGAACAGGGGCAGCCAGGGAACACACAGTGCATGACAGGCAATGAGAGGCACAACCTTTTGTACACACAGAATCTTTTAAACAAACAAGGGACAACTGAAAATAACTTTTTCTGTGGGTCATTTCACGTAACACCAGGGGTAGGTGGGAAAGAACTTGAAAGAGGAGAACTCCGTGAATGTACACACACAAAAGCTGCCCTTGAACCCATCTGCAAATTCCCTGTTGGCACTGCATTAAGCCAAAGGCCTGGAGTCAGCCATCCTATTCCCTACCAGCCAATGGGCAGTTAAAAAAAACCAAAACCAGTGCTATGAGGAAAATTGAAAATCTATGAAAAGTGACACCAGACAGGTAAAGGTCACACGCAACACTTGCTCTTTTGACCCATCCTCTGGCACCAAATTCAAGTTCTCATGAACTGGCTGGACTTGAAGCTGATATTTGCTGAACAATTGACATCTTCCCACACAGAACTCCATGAAATTACGTGGCAAAATAATCAACACGGGGGAGGAAGCTTCATTATTAATGTAAATAGCTCACTTTCTCCAATTACCAAAAGGCATTAATTTGTGGGCTTTGACCCAAGAACGCAAAACACACGTTCATTTAGAAGACATGCAAGATGGTGTTGAGAGAGCTGCTGTTACACCACGTGTGTGTGAAGCAAATGCACAGATCGTGCACAGTCAGGGCTGGCACCACAAGACACAACAAAACACTGAGCGAACCTGAATTCAATCCTATCATTTAGGGACCGATTTAATTCCACTGAAATCATCGCCCCTAACACAGACAGCTAATCTAAGTCTTAGCATGGTGACTGAGGGAATACCCCGAAAGAATTTGCTAATTCATTGATTCTGCAATTTAAGTCCACAGAGGAGAATTTTAATTTTCAAGCAGGGTGCAAAACAAGTCCCCAGCATGAGAGGGTTCAAGGCAAGTTGTGACAGAGGCACAGTGTTTGCTATGAGCAGTGCATCTGTATCTTATCTGTGGAGCAATCTGTTGCGTGAGCTCCGGTTATTTAATTCTAGAGAGAACAGCATTCTGGTGTACATTTGCTCCTGTAAATCTCAGTGTGTCCCATTCAGCCTGTCCATCCTGCACTACAAAGTTACACAAAACATGAAGGTTCTCACTCATTTCTGCAACATCAATAGCAAACCCAATTTTATTATGCATCATGATAAAAAGGTTTTCTATAATTAGAGTATAAGCAAATATGCACATTCACATATTTGCATGTCTGGGTGAATCTCTGGGTTTTAGGCAAAAGCTTCTCCCAGTCCAGCAGCTCCTAAAAGCTGTTATCATTAATTGGACACAGGTGTTAAGAATAATTAAAGATATAAGGAGTATCATTATTCAGCCATCTTTCAGTGAAAATCACATTAAAGCAGAGCCATTTTCCATTAGGTTTATTACATTATTCCCAGTAAGGCCACTGGTATATTTGATTTTCTACCATTATTGGACGAGCTTTTTCCTGGATCAGTCCCAATTTACCAATAACTCTAACTATTTCCAACCACTATACCTCCATTTCCTATCCTAAAATCCTGCTGTCAAAAATATTCCTGGAATATTGTTCAACTGCAATTTATTAACAGAACCTAGATAAGTGGTCTCGACCATGTCTTACCTCCAAATATGACCAGAATAAGCCAAAGCATTGCATGCCAAATAGTTGCATTTTGTGCATTAAATCTGTTTTGTGAACCTACTTTTTTTTTTCATTACAGCAACATTATGAAAATTCTGATTAGATCCAGTACACAGAAGTCTTTGTCAATGCTACTGAGACACAAGAAGATGAAGTTGTACTTATGGGAATGCAGAGGTGCTTGGAGTTCTGGATTTAATCCCTGGCTTTGCTGTAGACTACCTGCATGACCTTGGCTAAATCAATCCCAGGGCAGCCCAATTCCTACTGATGTGCCTGTTCCTAGTCAGCAGGCCCTCGATAATTCATTCAGAAGCCCTAAATGAGCTTTAAAGCCACACAGGATCAGCTGACAAAACAACTTCCAAGGGTCTTAATAGACTTCAGGCTACAGAAAGGTGGAGCTTGAAGATGTTATTATTGTCTAGAGCCTATTCCCACAACAAGGGCATCAGACTACTCACCACCCAGGTATTCCCTTTCGTGGCAAGTAAAACACTGTGGCACCTATTTTGACCCCAAGGTTGCTCCCCCAGCTCCTCCCCCAACACTGTACCTTCAATTTTGGTGCCCCACTTCTCAATTTTCTTTTCCTTCTCCCAGTGACCGTCACTAAATCCTCTTGTTCCACTGCCACTAACTTTCTACGTGGACAGTTCCCTCTCACTGGCCTCAGCTGGGGCCACAAGAGACCTAATATTCTGTTGCTATATTCACAAAAGAGCAAATTAAAGATGACTATGCGAGCTGGCTTCCCACAGCCAAGTGTCTGGCCATCAAAATAAAGCTATTGCCAGATGTATTAATGATACTGTGGCTGGCTGCTGAACCCTGGGGTTAGCTGAGGATACTCAACCATATGCCAATATGAAGTCGGGGTGCAAGGCTAACACAGGAACATTGTAAACACAGGAGTCTCCAAACTGAAATCTTAAAATGGAAGGAATTAAACAGTGGTTGTGCTGCATGCTATAAATTTTTAAGAACAATTTAAAAGAACAATTAAAACGTAGCTGTCTACTCCTAATCCTTGTATTTTGGGGGCCATCTACATACTACCCCTTATCTAATGGATTATCTGTGAAGCTCTTGCCAGTCCTTCAGCAGCATCATTAGCAATGAAATACCAAAAAATGTAAACACAGATACTTGCAACTGCTGGAGAAATAACATAATAGATGCAACATCACAGGAAATATGCCTGCTTGAAGCAGCACACCAAGAAATTGATAAGCATTAGCCATTCACACAACAAACAATGAAGGAACTCAGAAACCTACAATACTGAAAACATCATTTCACAAGGGCATTTACAGAGCTCACATCTGTTATCTCCAGCGGACTTTGAATTTTCTAGAAAGAGATTGCCAGGAAGAAAGTCACTCAAGAATGCGCTTAATAATTAAGAGTTTATCTGATTTTATCAGGTGGGGTATAAGGCTCCCATATTGTCTGTCTCTTTGCAGGCAGTACTACATCCATGTTAGTTCTCCGCAAATATTTTTGCTTGGAAGCAGGGAGCATAAGAAGTCAAGGAATATGACATTAAAAGCAGACACACGAATGGCATAAAACAACCAAAGGAGGCATCTACTGGAGCAACACGCACTTATACTGCGAACGGGGGGTGTTTCTGGTGATTCAGACAGTGCAGCAAGGATGCACTTGGACCACATGTTCTCCCAGAACGATCCGGGCGGCCGCCTCGGGAGCGCAGGACGGAGGGAAGGCTGGGGAGCAGACGGCAAACCTGTTCACCGCGCCAGAAACCGGGATTTATGCCCAAGACCTTCTTGCCACTCCGCACTCCCCTCGTCCCGAGCAGCATCTTTATCCTCCAGGGCTTCGGCAAGAGGGCACCGGGACCACCCAGGCGGGGACCACCAGCTTGGTGTGTGCCTGAGCTCCGGGGGTCCCCCACAGGGTCCCTGTGTCCCCCTCCGGGATCGGCCGTCCCTCAACTCTGCGGAGGCCGCAGGGCATCATCCCCGAGCGCAGGACATCCCTGAGGGCAGGGCATCATCCCCCGGGCAAAGGGGCATCATCCCCGCTCTGCAGGACATCATCCCACGGCAAAAGGGCAGCACCGCCCCTCTGCAGGGCGTCAGCCCCCGGCCGAAGGGGCATCATCCCCCGGGCGGTGAACGGGCTCAGGCCTCGCCCCGACATCCCGCGGGGGCCGCGGAGCATCTCCCGCATCCCCCGCTCCCGGCACCGCGGAGCATCTCCCGCATCCCCCGCTCCCGGCACCGCGGAGCACCTCCCGCATCCCCGCTGCGCCGCGAGAAGGGAGAGGACAAGGAGGAGGAGCCGCCCCATCGCCCGGGGCAGCCCCCGCCCGCCCGCCTACCTGATTTGGGGTAGGTGACAATCCAGACGTCGCTGTCCCTCACCGGGAAATTGGCGATCTCCTCCATCTTCCCGCGGCAGAAGGGCGGCAGCCGCACCCCATTGTACTCGAAGTACTTGCTCTCGAACTCGCAGGGCGTGCTGGGGGTCTCGGCCTCGCTCTCCGCCATCCTCGTCCCTGCGGCCGCGGGGGAGGCCGAGGAGCGGGGGCCGCGGGCGCTCCGGCGGGAGGGAGGGAAGGAAGGGAAGGGGAGGGGAGTGGAGAGGAGGGAAAGGGGCGGGCGAGCGGCGGGCGCGGCAGCCCCGGCCCCCGGCACAGCCCCGCGCACGCACGGGCGGGGGCTCCGCGCACGGTGATGTCATGGGCGGCTGCGGGCGCGGGCGGGCAGGGATGCAGGGATGCGGGAAGGGATACCCGCCCGCTCAGCACCCCTTCTTCTCTCCGAGTGGGCAGGGCAGGGATGGAGGGATGCAGGGATGCCCTGCCGGCGTCGCCCGCCCCGCAGCCCCTCTCGTCTCCCGGTGGGTAGGGGAGGGATGCGGGGATCCAGAGAGGAGTACTCGCCAGCCCCGCAGCCCTTCTTCTCTCCGGCTAGGCAGCGGCAGGATGCAGGGATGCCCTGCCGGCCTCGCTCGCCCCGCAGCCTCGCTACTCTCCTCTCCAGGCGAGCAGCGGAGTGATGCAGGGACGGAAGGATGCAGAGATGGATGGAGGGATGCCTGCCCGCCCTGCCGACCTCGCCCGCCCCACAGCCCTTCTCCTCTCCGCACATGGTCGGGGCAGAGGCAGGACCTGCCGCAATCCCCATTTCCACCTCAGTGCCAAGGCCCGGCCCCAGAGCAGGCAGGGGGTGGCTGAGGGGACGCACAGAGGAGGGGGACGAGCAACAGCAGCTTCCAGGTGCACCGGGGGCTCGTCCTCACCCTCGCACCGAGCGCAGGCACGACCCATGGCTGGGAGGGGAGATAGAAGAAAGGGCACGCACCTACTTGTTCAGCAACACAAATCGTTTGCTCCTTGCAATGCTCGTGTTCAAAACTATACCTGTTTTCCACACAAAAGGCTCTCTATCCTGGTCCCTCGTCCCAATCTCTTGGATGCCACCTCTTTGTATCTGGTGGGGTAACAGCTTCCATAACAGCCTGTGGAGTATTTCATGGGAGTCCTTAGGTCTCAGCAGCTCCTCGGCATATTCCCTGCCTGTTCCAACTTATGCCTTGGACTTTCCAGCCTGGCATCAGAGCTAACTTATTACCATTGTTTGGTGGCTCTTAGGCAGCAGAAAACATTCCCAACGTTGGTGGGGACTAGTTAGGGAGGACACAGCCCTCTCTGCCTGCTCATCCCTTCTCCTTCCCACTCCTGCAGCACCAGTGAAACATGGGATACAACTCCATCAGCACTCACACCTGGGTTTATAGGCAAGACAGCCCAGGTGCTGCTGTTCAGGGTGTTTAAGGCCTATTGGCACCTGATGGGAAGGTATAAAAAGGCCTCTAAGCTCCTTTAAAACGTGTTTGTTCTACAGAAATGAAGGGTGGCCTGGCTGCCTGGTCTGGCAGGCATGAAAAGCTGGAAGTGTTTCACCAGATTTAAGACTTCTGTTAGTTCCAGAAAGGTCAGTGAAGAATTTTGGTTTATTTTACTCTTACTAGTCTTGTAGCAGCTGCTTTATTTTTTGTTTAGTGATGTATCTTTCTGTAACAATGTTAAAACATAATAGAAATTCTTTAAAAGTTCTCAAGGGTCTGTGACAGCTGTAGATTGGAAAGAAATAAAATAAACACATAAAGAAGCGGCAAAATAGGGGAAAGGGGTACAATTCCATGGAAAGTACACATTTCTAGGTACTAGGGAGTATGTCATAGCTAATTTCAAGTGAGTTTCCTGAAGGGTAAACAGCAACCAGCTAGAGGCTGTGTGTCCTGTTAAACTGTCTCTTTTATAGAAGCAACCTCAGGAAAAGTACCAGCTCGAACAGCTGAGGGTAGTAACTGATTTCAGGCTTTATAACTCTGTCTGCCGGCATTCAAAAATCAATGCTCTTACTGTAGCTTACTTCTATTTGTTCATG
>VZRE01012140.1:0-38649 GCA_013396775.1 Cephalopterus ornatus
AACACAGAAAGAACCATGTCCTGTCAGTATAACCTGGGGAGTTGTTCTGCTGTGCATTTTGCAACCGGACATGTCTATCTCGCATTGGCCTTTTTAGCCATCAGCGCGCTTGTAGCAAGCGTGGGTAAAGTCCTTCACAAATCTTCGTTCGCGAAGCCTAGCCATAATGATGATTACATACAGATCCTCTGGGAGGCTTAAAACAGAACAACATAATAAAGTTCTAATTTACACCATTTTTCCTTCAGACATATCATGGACCAAAGTCTAAAACAACAAGGGGAAGTATAAGCCAGATTCTGAAACTTACAAAATAAAATTTTCCTTCTATGTGATTTGTTATTTATATTATTAAAACCAAGCATCACTGTACAGCCCATACATCTGCTGTTCTTATTTATACAAAAATATCTAGCAAATTGTCAAGCTGTCAGTTTTAAAACAAATGCTGTAGACAAATTGTATCTGTAACTTGTGGCAGAGTGCTATCCCTATACATAAAAAACCTGAAACACTCATATTCTAAAAAGGTACTGCTAACATACATCTGACAGATACTTCTAAGACTTAATATTCCAATTTCCTATAAAATGCTTAAGGAACTGCCTTAAGTCTGTAACTGTATAAACAGCTCAAGAAAATATTTTTTTCCTTTTATTTGTGGACCTGAAATCTGAACATTTAAAAAATGGTAAAGCTTTTTTCTAAATGAGATATATGCCTTTTGGCATGAACTTCAGTCAGTGCCTTTGTCCAGCTAACCAAGCTTATAAAGAAATTGCATGAATCTTTATATTTTAAAGGGAGACATGGAAAAGTATCTGCAAAAAGATCCACAAACAGTAGCAAATCCAATTCTATAACAACTCTAAAATAAATCTAAATCTTTAATAACTGATTTCATATAAGGTATCAATTTCACCTAACTTTAAACTCCTCTAAGTTAGATTTATGCTAAGATCCCTCTTTGGAAATGAAGAGAGATAGGCACATCAGGTGGTTGATTCATCTCATAATAAAATAACTGTTTAAGATAGATGGGATGAAATTCATTATTGAAGTGCCTATTTTTTCCATTACTTTCAGTAATCATCTAGCTGCTTGACTGGAATAAGATGCCCAGCTTTTAAATTGCTACATATAAGCAAGATGAAGCCCAGCCACACAGAGACTTGTTTCTGACAGTAACTTACGTTTCACAGTAAGGTATGAATTAGATGACTTCGCAAGTATTTGGATTTGCTGGGACCTAATATACAAGATAATTAACTAATAACTTTTATATCTAGCAATCACATTCAGTATGAATTAAATGGAAAAGAGAACAAAAAAACCCAACACCAAAAAACCCAGAAAGAAAACAGACAGCAGAGAGATGAAGATTTCACCTGAATAAGACAGTAACTTCACTGTCTTCTTTTACATAGAATTTAAAATTCCCAAATCTAAATAAAGGCCATTGATCCAAATGCCCCCCAAAACCATCAAGGAAGTCAATAGATGAAATATGCACATGGGGTCATAACACAATAATCTAGGCAAAATTTGCGGGTTTTTTATATTATAAGTGTATTATTTGATAGATCGCTTATAAACATCAGCTGAAAAAATAAGGCTACATGGAAAACTGAGAAAAGACTAAAGAGAAGATAAGGTTTGAGACATCAGAGGTTTGAAATCTGGCTACCATGAAAAAGCAAACAACTGAACAAAGGTCATACCAGAAACCAAAGCCCAAACCACAAACAAACAGAGCAAACAGCTTTAACTAACCATCAAAGACACAGTAAAACAGCAGTCTATTAAAGAAACATCAAAACCAGCAAGATGACATATAATGGCACTAGAATTTGAAACAGCACACCATATACTGAGCAACGAATTAAAGCAGAACACAAAATAGTAAGATTTAGAAATAGTAAGGTTTTGCCAAGGTATCAATAGACCTGACATCTAAGATAGAAGAGAATGGGAAAAGCAGAAATAAACCCACTGGAAGTATTTTAAGTCCTGTAGTTCAGATGTCATAGGAACATAGCTTATCTAATTGTAGCTCAATTAACATTACTTAAAAGAAAAAGGAAAGAAGACTTCTAGCAAGCAAATACCAGTAACATTGGACTAAAAGACATTTAAAAGCTTATAAATTAGTTTGATAAAATGACTAATCTTATTCTAATAAAGTGTTCATCCATTATTATTATTATCTCTTCCAAAGAGATAACAACATAATAATTATTATACATTAAAATAATTGCTGTACAATTTATACAAGTTCTACAGAAATAACTATTTCCAAGAAGTACACTGTTGGTTTAAATGTGTTATGGTGGTAGAATAGCACTTTTTTTTTTCAGCATAGCAGTTTAAATTCATCATGGAGTCTATAAAATTATTACACACTACACCCCAACCCCCAAGATTAAAGTGACTCTTTAGAAGCCAGATCAGCACCATTTACTTGTTAGAAAACAAGTACAGAAACTTGTTTTCACAGTCTCTTTGAAATTAAAAACCTATGCTATGACTTTTAGCTACTTATAAGCCTTTGTGAGTAAAACAACTCTCATCAGGAGAGAAAAAAAAAAAATCTATATGGGCTAGTCCATGTCACTTCCAAAGCAGGCTGTTTTCTTTTAGTTCCAGATTTTTTTTGCATTCTCTCCTGTCTAGTATTAAGTTATCTCTTATGGTGGGGACTTCTATGATTTCCATTGAAACATTTTTCTAGAGATAAACACAGATATCTTCATCCTTTATTACTTTGTTTTGCATCATTTCCAGTTTTGCTCTCACGTACAATGCTATGTCACACTGGATGTTGTATTAAGTACATTTCAAATGTGACGTGACAGGAAACTAGACAAACTTCTTACTTAATAAAAAATACATAAAATTAAATCATTTGGACATCTTTTTGGAAGGCAATCTCTGTCAAGTACTTATAATGTTCTTTCTTGAAGTTAATCCAGCTGTCTTTTTAGTCACAGTATGTCCATAATGAAACATAATGTTCTACACATAGTTGTACTATTGGCTTATAGATAGACACAGTATTGCCTGCCTGTCTGCAGCTATATTGTCCCTGTGGATTCCACCTCCAAGTGCACCAGACTTTTTGCTGACACACATTATTATAAACTTATGTCTAAACCACAACCACATTATCGCAATTAGATTTAATTTCTACCTTTCACTCTCAGAGTGAATACTTGTATTCATCAACTTTCAGAAGTTCCTCTGATAAAAAAAATCTGTATTAATATACTGAAAGGACTATTTAACTTCTGTTACCTTTCTAATCAAATCAGCGAATCCTCTTCAGGAGCCATCTGTTCCATGAATGGCAAAAGTATCACAAGACCAGAGTTTTCCTAGTTTTCTGTTCTCCCTCATCATTCCACAATACCTTCAGTTTCCTATTCTCTTGGTTATCTAAACACACCAAACTTCTGTCACATGACAGCATGTATTGCAGCTTATGTGGAAGGTAACATTTCAGCTGAGCTTAAAAACTTTTCTGACCAAGATTGAATCGTGGTGCTAGTTGCTATCCATCACCAAATTTACGCAAACACTGAGAGAACCTAACCTCTCAAGTTTGGTTGAAATTGGTGAAACGTTTCAGATACTGTTTTTCAGGAAGAATGATCTGCTGAGAAATCTGGTAATCAGTTTGACCATATAACATCATAAAGGCTAAAAATTTAGTATGTATGAAAATACAACACACTCCTTCATCCTAAATTACATCTTATAACGCAAAAATGCTTTAGATAAGTGAAAATATTATCATCTCACCAGAATAAGCAATGCAGCTACTGCAGATCTCTACATGAAATCATATTACAATACTGATTTATGCAGTGCTCTCACAAGATATGGCCATAAACAGAAGCAGTGGCCAGTACTAGAAAAGAAATTTGGTTAACATAACACAGTATGCAGACTGACTGTGTAGTCATAAACAGAAAGTAATATCAAGGAATATTTTATCCTCCACAGCAGAGAAGATGTAAGTAAAATAGTACCTCTAATTACCACTAAAATGAGAGTTTCCTTAAAACACTACAGCAAGAAAACTCCTCAAGTTTAGCACAAAAAGCCAAATCTTACTTAACGTGGTTTTGTGCATCAGTTTTCTAACATTTGAGAACAGTTTTGTTTCGGAAAGATCAAGTTAGTTTGCCAACTAAAGTAGAACCTTCTTGGCTACTTCTTAATGACTTCTGAGGGGTCTGTTTACAGCTTCTCAATAGCTTTTCAAGATCAGTAAAGTTCTAAAGGAATTATGATGGGATCCTCTACTCCATCCCAATCTCAAAATTTATTTCATTTCCAAGAGTTTATCTAAATTTTTTCTAAACATATCCCGTTTTATACATATATATATATATATATATATATAAAACTTGATCTGCTGTCAATATAACCCTTTCGTCCCAATCCTTTTTGTGAAACAAAGAAATGGAAGGTATAAGTGAAAGGAAACATCATTCTCTATAACCACGGACAATTGCTGTGTCTCTTCTGGGAAGGCCTTCAAGACAGCACTATAATAAAGACTGTCACCGTTAACTTGGAACAGATTGTTTCTGGTGACTTATGAGTTGGGAAAAGACTTCAGGATTCATTACAAATTCCCTAGAGCAGTCTTCTCCTCAAATTTTAATGTATTAAGTGTAAATACATCAATTTAATACATTTGGTATTCTAAACATACACATTGTTGGATTCTTTAATTCAGGAATATAACCAATTAAAATGAAATTTAATTATCATGATAGTAGAATACAACCTAGTATGAAGTAAAATTAAAAACCATCACAAATACAAAGCATAATTATATGAGGCTCTCTTCTAAACATAAAACACTGTCTGCTGTTACTTTATGATGACACAGGGTTTAACATATTGCATTAGCAAATTGATTCAGTCAAGCCCAAATACAAATACGTTTGGTACATATAGTGATACGTTTTTATCTGAAACACTCTGTATAATGCTGCATTGACAAATTTAAACAATAAGCATCAACACTACTTTTAATATTTACTGTTTTGTTTCTGTACCACATCATCTGCTGCAAGAACGGTGGGTTGCAACACAAAATACGCAGAACAATTATCCTGTCAATTCAGAAGAAAGCAATTTCTGCCATTCTAGAGTGACAATGCTGTCTCATATCTCTTTCTCTTCCTCCTTTCCTTTTTTTTTTTTTTTTGGAAAAACTAATATTGGTAGATACGCAGTCCCAACGTTTTGATGTTTATAGCCTTTCACATCTACTTAAATCATACCAAAAAAAGAAACACACAAAAAAAAAGTTTAGTCAAAGCACTGATTAAGTCTATAGGTTCTGACTTCAGTTCAAGACGTGTTAAAATACTCAATCACCTCTTTCATTGTGAACAGGTTTCCATTTCAAAAAGCCCACTGTCATACACAGTACTAACCAAGCACCTTGAAGGTGGCATCCACTGCCTTTAGCTGTTTCCAAAGCCTTTTTAACATTCTTAAATTATTATGACATTGGAAAGGCTTTAATATTTTAGCCTGTCATTTTAAATATTACTCAAGCATATATTTTAGATACAAAGACATCTGTACTTTACCCTTGTTCTTTTTTCTGACTGCAGACAGACAAGGATCACTGCTTCTATGATTTTGCTTGTGTAGTAGAACTGACAAGTAATGTCCCAAAAGACCACTTACTTGAGAGACTGCAACATGTAAGTGACATTTTATCCTCAATCTTGCATCCAAATAACTGGACAAAGAGGTAGAAAGAGAATTGCCAAAGTCCTAGCTCTGATGTGAACTTCCATGTACAAAGACAGGGTATGAGAATAATAAATACAGTATAAACAAAAATTATATATAAAAAGAGAGTATTTAAATCTACAGAACACTACTTTCAAACAAAAATTTCCTACAAAATATTAAAAGACCAAAAGACATCAGTGAACAGAAAACAGGCATCTAACATGGAATAAAAGGACTTGAATCTAGATAGCATAAGAAAATTACAACTCAGTGACCCTGATGGTCACTGGGGCATGGTTTTGACACATCTGACACCTCTACTTTAAACTGTTGTTTAGAAGAATACAGTAACTTCTCATCAACAGCTTCTCTGCCCAGTTATAACTGAACAAAACCAATTACTTCAGAGAAGCTGAAAAAGATGGCACATAACTAGTACACCAAACTTTTATTACTCTTCAACTACCCAAACTATCACTCACAGATTGAGCTTCACTCAGGCATGTGCTATGCTTAGGGAATATTTGGAGAATCAATTAAGGCAGCCTTGCCTTTGCTCACTATGAAGAAGCCCAAGCATTAGTCTTCAAGGTATGGGACTTGAATATTTAGCATATTACAAGGTCTCACTCTTGAAGCCATTTTAGGATTTAGTGATTTCTGGGGAATAAGTGTCAATCATTATCATTCTGGCACTAGGAATTCAAAAGCCACAATTCCAAAAGTGGCATCATGAATTATGTTCAATTGCCAAGCGCCTAAGTTCTTGATTTCTTCTTAACTCAAAGCAATCAGTAGCTCTCCTGATAGCTTGGAACCTGTACTTATTACAGCACAGGCCAAGCATTCTCACAGGTATAAGGCCATCAGATGGGGTCATGATAATTGATACTGTTTACATGTATCTTTTTATATTTTACACCCACATTTCTTTATCTATAAGGATATTCTATATATATATAGGTGAATAAGTTACTACGCAACCACAGTTAGTTCAGTTTTGCAACAACTTAACCCCCATTAACCACCATGTGCAAGAACAGACAACAAAACAGGCATGCAACCAATTATGCAGAGTAGCTGTGGGTGAGTAACTTGCACCTTGTTCCTTATTCCATTGTAACTTGCCTATCTGCTCCAAAAGAGTACCCATGCAGAAGGAAGTCACTGGACTGAATGCTGTATGCAGGAGTACTTACCATGAGTATAGAATGGTTCCTACTACTGATGCAAGTTTGCAGTTTTCTTGCTTCTGCTTTGCAAGCCCAAAGTCAGCTACGATAAAGAAAAAAAAAAAAAGATTCACATCTCAATAGCCACCCTCTCTGCATGACAATCAGTGTTGATTCACAACAGCTGAAAAGTTAGGAAATGGCTGAAGGGAGGTTTGGGATTTTTTTTTTTTATCTTTTTCACAGAACTGGACCATGGTATCTTTCTATCTCTACATTCATCAATGACTTATGTTTGAATCAGGCCTAACCGCTTTAAAAATATTTAAACACACCTCTAATGGTTTCAAACCAAATTGTATGACCAGTTTCAGGTTCCTATTAATATATTTCAGTAAACTGTATGACAATGGTAAGTATCTAATAAATAGTGATCTAATGCCCAAATTAATGCTAATTATTTCACTCTTCTTGAAATTATGACAGCTGGGAAGGGCAGACTTTCTCAGAAATTTAATTTCAAATGAGTTCAGGGGGATCTAATAATTTGATAGTTCATGTTCAAAGACTGCATTTGGTATGAAATGATGCTGCATCTTAGCCTTACCTTATGACAGAAGCTGTAGATTTAGATGATCACACAACTATGTTAATATAAGTGCCTTTTGTGTAATTATTAGGTAGTCTTTCACAAAATGTCACACAGAGTCTTTAGAGATTATATTTTTAATCAAAGTTCCATGCAAGCAGTTCAAGTTTATTCTTTTCAATTCAACAGTTTACTGCTGTCTCAACAATGCAGCTAAGATACATTACACTTCATTAAGTCCAAGCACAAAGAGCAAAAGAAACTTATCGTACTTGATAAACCCCGTTAATAAATTTTGTATGTTTATACTACTTCAGAAGTGGGAAGATTTGTGTGTAACTAGCATTGTTTAAAACATTTTAAGACTCCTATTCTACTTAGACGGAGCCCATGCCATGCCTATTCCAATTGCTTTGAGTGACATAATTCACAAAAAATTTATTTCAGAATGTTACCACTCATCAAAAGCTGCAAATCAGAAGAAATACCAGTAAGAAAAATTACTTTCTGTTGGTTCTTGCTCAGTGCAAGCCTTCAGGGTCTGAAAAAGAGTAGAGCTCTAATTCAGAAAGGGCCTTTGATAAGAAACCCACATCTAGACACCCAAGACATAGATCATTTTTCTTTGAACGAAATGTCCAAAGAAGGACTAGCTCTGCAGTGCTTGGGAAATAAAAGAAGAAAGAATATTAAATTAACAGGGTCCCTGAGAAGCCTCCTTTTGCTTCTGAGTTAAGGCAGTGTTCAGGCAGTTCACTCTGGGGAATATTAATCCCAAAAGGACCAGAGGTTTTTGCAATGTTGATACTTCCTTGAATTAATTAGGGTGAATCATTCTAAATTCCCTCGTTTGGAATCCTTCAAATAATATTCTATGAAGAAAGAGTATTAAGACATTACAACAATCAATGAATTCAGTTCCTGGTGCTTGAAGGACTTAGTAAAGGAAAGAGGAAAGCTGGACATCTCAGTTCTGGAAGTAGTCTATTTTAAAACAACATTAGTGATTATCTGGGGAAAGAAAAAAAAAAAAGGCAAGAAAATCAGCCAGATGGAGTAAATATAGTCTCTTCTTTTGAGGCTCAGGTCCTCAGAAATGGAGGGGAAAAACCCCTTTCATTGGCAATTACTTTTTCCAAATTCTGTCAAATTGTCTTGACACCAGCAAGAAGCTCCTACATACAACTGGTGCTGCCAGAGCTAAGGAATGTAAAGCACAGGACAATTAGCTTTACATTAAGCATAAATATTTTTTCTTAGCTTTTCAAAGCCTTTAATACAGAATTTAATGAAAAAGAACTGGCAAATGTTGAACAGCATCAAACTAGTGAAATTGCTTCTTTTAATTTATGTAAGCATCTGTCTGCAGCTTATAATTTGGTCAACAAGTTTTAATATTCCATGACTATTTGGTATTTGATGCCAAAAGTTGCTACAATACCTAACAAACAAATGAAATAACTTCTGAGAACTGTGAGAGGCCTGCCTTGCATATCATTAAATGAAGATATGACCACATAGAAAAATGCCCCCGTTGACTGGTGTGCATTGTTTCATTAATGAGCACCCACTGCAACAATTTATATGTATCAATGTCTTGAAACAGGAATTGTGAGAGAAAGATAACTCAGTACTTGCTCAACTTCTTATGAACTTTACCAACACGTCACCTTTTAGCCCAGAGAGAAATCTACAAAAATCCTTGATCTGATCTAATGCATCTTATGATTTTATTGGTCACTTCTGAAATTCAAAACTCTGCTTATTAAAGAAAGCATTCTTCCTGAACTATCTCAGTTTGCCTACAGTTACTTCAACTAATGGTACACCAAGCATTAAGACATAGCTCTTAAGTATGGGAAGCTAGACCTAACTTTCCAGAGGCTAGACTTAATTCACACATACCTGTGAGAATTAAGATGCATCTCATCACAAATCTCAGAAATTTCAGAAAAAACACAAAAACTTACAGCTTGCAAATATTTTCCTACAGCTTCTGTTCTTGCACAAAAAAAACCAACCTACCAATTAACAGAAGTGTTGTGAGCACTTGCTGGAACTGTATCAATGCTGACATATAATAAATATCAGTAGAATAAAGGTGACCAGAGAAAAATGGAAAAGAAGAGCCCTTAGAGAATCATACTCAGAAGGGAAGTGAAAGCTTTGTAAACCACTAAATTAGATGAACCAAAACAAAGTCTGGAAAGAACAAAGACAAAGGGATAGCATAAAACAGGAGGAAAGGAGAGGGTAAGCAAGCCATCCAGCCACTGTCAACATCCGGATGCAGAAATGCATGCTGCATCAGTCCATCCAAAGGGGAAATAATAAGCTGACCTAAGTGATTCAGAGCAAGATGAACTGGTAGCCCTCTGATATAAAAAAGAACTATTCCTGCATCTCTCTTTCACTGTCCCTGGAAACCAGATCAGATGACACTTGTATCTTGATACGTTTACCTCACTCTTTTTCTAGGTGTAGTGGTTGCCCGGTTGGCAAGGTGCATGGGTAAATTTTAGTAAATTAGTAGGGCGTGTGGCACCTCCCATTAACTGGGACTTCACTCCAGAACAAGTGTCTGATCCTGATAAAATAACCCGTCGTTTAAGAGAAAGGTGTCTTTCATATGAAGATCCAAATGTGCGACTTTCTATTTTGTTCTGGGGCCTGGCTAGTGCTTATCGAGCTTCCTTAGACCATCCTCAAAAAGCCAAGGCTGAAACAGAAACTCAAACTGTGCCACCTAAAACTAATAATGCCCCTACTGAGTCTACAAAAATGGAAGTCGAAACGCAACTTGAAGTCAGCGCCGTCTCTACTAAGTCGATTGAGTGTGGGACTCAGACTCAACTCAAAACCAGTATGGCTTCTGCTAGTCCCATTGAAACTGGAACTCAACTCAGACTCAACTCGAAACCAGTATGGCTTCTGCTAATCCCACTGAAACTGGAACTCATACTACGACACTAGGCTAGCTCCATGCTACTTTAATCTAGTCCCAGATCCAATATTGCAGTCCTAAAATCATTGACTTGTCTGACACTTTTTGCTCTCTGTAGTTTTGCAATGCAGGAATAAAACTGGCATTAGTGAGGCAAATCCCTTTTCCCCCCAAAATAACAAACCCCCTCATTTTGACTTTTAGCTTGTCCTACCTTCCTGAAAATTAAAAATTACTCCTTTTGCACTAAATATAAAACAAGCAATGGTTATTCTATAGTACAGCTGAAATAAAAAAAAATCTAGTGGATGACACATTTTCCTGAGGAAGCAGTTTTGGAGTTCTAATGGTACCAACAGAAAGATCTATCTGCCAAAAAAGAGAATTGTCTGTTGCTGCACAATAATGATTGCCTTTACCTGCATATTTCATTCTGGAAAAATGATACATTTTCCAGTTTTAAATACTACTTTAATTTTTTTCAAGTTCATGTGAATCACATGCACAACACCACTACAACTATTTGCACCATCCTAACACAAGAGTTTGTAAACTGAGAGTAATGGTAAGTAAAACAACCCAGCCAATAAGTTTTCTAAAATAAGATTTCCATGGGAATAGTTTTTGGTGCTTTGTCTGCTGTGCAACTTCAACTGATGCAATTTCTTTACAGCTTATTTCTCTAATGGTTTGAAGCTTGGCATCCTTAAAAATAAAATATTATTTTTAAGTCTATTCAAAGACAATAAAAAACTAACAAACTCTCACCATTAGATGGATTTTTATTCACTATGGCTAGATATGCAATTTCAGCAGCAGTTCATTACCAATAGACACATCTCTCCACAGTATCATTAAATTTACTACATTTTGTACTCTGATTGTAAACATTAAGCCTTGAGAGTTTTTCTACTCTGTATCAGGAATCTAGTAAACTAAATGCTAATTTTTTTTAAGTTGTTAAAAATTAGTCAAACAACCACGCCAGACAGTCCTCAAATAGGAAGAAAAATCAACACAATATGATAGTCACAAGACTTTAGATTTTGAAACACTTCTCTTCACTTGTTTTCATTTGTGTTTAGAGTAGCAGAGTAAGTGATAATGAAGTAAGATAGCTTCCAAAAAGATTAACACTCTGTGGAAGAGGGCATGAAGGGAAGACAGAACCATGAAACAATGAGTAGGCTGACTTGACTAGTATCTTAACCTCCTACAGAATGATCTCTTCAGTTTTCATAATAGGCAAATTACAAAAACTTCCTAAATCTTAGCAGTCTCTTTAAATGAGCATTTTAGGTATGTGCAATTCTTTTTTCTCTTTTTATTGACAAATAAATATCTATTTTTTTCATTTGCCATTTCATTTCCCAGTGGTTTCAACTAGTAGATTTATCTTTTACAGTAAAAACAAGAGGAAAATTATCCAGATACTACATCTTAACAACACTGATTTCATATTTGCACATTTGTTGCCTTAATTTATATTCGAACCCTATTTGAAAACGCCATTAATTTCTCCTGAAATTGAATATGCACACAAAGACCAAAAGCACAGTAAAAAAGGAGGATGAACGGAATATCAAATTCACCACACATGTGAACTTCAGACCTGTTCATGTCAGATTTTCATTGTGTACCCACTGAACAGTTTCTTTTTCTAAGCTGAAGGGCTCAGGATCAGGCAAAATCCATTTGCTTCTCTTCAGCAAGTTTGCAATTCTAATCAAGAAAGTTTGTCAGCAACTTATTGAGTTAAATTAAGTCAGAGTATAAAATTAGAACTTTATTTTCCCTAAAAGTATATGCTAAAATCAAGATAATTTGCAATTTAATCAACAGTAGTACATACTTACTCTACTCTTTCCCATCAATAGAATGGGAACAGAATTAATTTCTCCTCATTCCCAAATAAACCTTCTAGCTATTCTGTCATTCTCCTTTCTGTATGCTGTTATCAAATATGTCTGACTTGGTTAGAGCTTGGTGCCAGTAACACCAAGGTCTGCATGTTCAATCCCCGTAGGGGCCACTCACTTGAGAGCTGGACTCGGTGATCCTTGTGGGTCCCTTCCAACTCAGAATAGTCTGTGAATGCTTTGTTAGCAGTCTATTGTCAGTTTTGTGAAGCTTGTAACTTCTGCACTAAGAACCTGAGCATTTGTCCACATCTAGAACTGAGATTTGTAAAGAGAGATGCAATCATGCCATTAATCCACCAAGAGCTTCCAGAATGTTTGATTTACAGTGTCAACATAAACAAGTGGAAGATTCCACTCATCCTCTTCTGAAAATAGCTTTGAAAAGAAAGCATTTCCTTGAACCTTAGTATAAAGGGTAGCAACTCTGACAATGACTATTAGTTAAATGAGGCATACAACCTGCTAAAAAACTAGCACTGATTCAAGTGACTTTGAAAAGTAGTGACTAACACATAACAGACACTGGTTATATCCACTTTATCTCATGCCCACTGCTTCTCTGGGCATGGCACAGAATCCAGACCCAACAGGTCTTCTAAAGCACTAAATAAGCAAGTATTCTGAATTTCAAAATTAACAGGTAGCCGTCTTCCAGCATCTAGCAAATATTTGAACTTTCCAAGTCTCATTCAATTCACTGTTCTGACACTGCACGGCTGCCTGCTATGATTAGAAATATATCAGACAGATGCCTTGTCTCAAAACAACTATTCTGCTGCTATATAATCCTAGGTTTCTGATCCATATAGATCCTTTCTGCTGCTATTTTATAATGTGTACTTAACATTAAACAGAACATGCCGCCCCAAAGAGAATATGGTATCGTTCACAATTCTCCTTGATATCAGCTGTGAAAGGTGTCAGTGATCCCACACAGCCCTCTGACCACCAAGGTCTAAACCTTGCTGCAACTAAATGACGCAGAGGAAAAGTGATGATCTACAGAGTCTTCTGTCCTACAAACAGATGTGGCTATGAAGCTCTAGACAGAAAAACACTGTAATAGAAACAAAATACAGCTGCAGTAAGATATAGCTGCAATAAAAGAAGATACACATTTTCAATTCAGAGCTGTAACTTCGCAGTGTCTTCCATAAAAAGGCTGGGCAGATTAAACTGAAAGCCACAGACAGTACTGGTTCAATGAATCTCTAAAACCCTATACAAAACAGCTTTCATCCAGGCTTTGCTTAAGATTCTACCTTTTTTTTTGTGAGTCAGAAACAATAAATTAGACATTCAATCTGACCAGAGATGTACAGGTTCAGTAACACTTTTCTATCAACTTAGAAAGAGGTATTTTATGAAACTGTAGGTGAGCATGATCCAGTATTTATATTTTCAAGCATTTGTAGCTGAATCAATTATGATTAAATGCTGTACCAACATAAAAGACAGTAGTTATGGACCCCTGCCTATCAAATTTATGCCAGAAATGAAACAAAAAATTAGTAGGGTGGGCAGTTCCAGAGACTACATAACGCCTACATGCTTAAAGTTCTCCATCATCAGAGACAGCCTGGCTAGGATCAGATTGTAAATGTCTGTTTTCATATGCAAACTTAAGAGAGCCTGAAAAAGATTGGATAATTCAGATTTAACTGATATGTGTAAATGATGTCCTGGGAAATACAAAACAAGTTATATAATCTTCACATTAGAATGAAGCACCTCCTGGGCTTAGTACTTTTATTTGTACCTTGCATAAGTTCAAAACCAAAACAGTACAGAAAGACCTGAATAAGAATAGTATTTAACCACACACATTATTTAAGAAAAACACAGTGTGACTACAAATATTCAAAAATTCTTCATACTATTATCATAAAAGGGTTTGATTTGGAAGGGACCTTAAGGTCATCTAGTTCCAACTACCCTGACAAAGGCAGGGACACCTTTCACTAGACCAGGTTGCTCAAAGCCCCATCCAATCTGGCCTTGAACACTTCCAGGGATGAGGCATCCACAACTCCTCTGGGCAATCTGTTCCAGTGCCTCACCACCCACACAACAAAGAATTTTTTTCTCATATCTAATCTAAGCCTACTCTCAGTTTAAAGCCATCACCCCTTGTCCTATCACTACATACACTTTTAAAAAGTCCCTCTCCAGCTCTCTTTAGGTACAGGAAGGTTCTCTTAGAGCCTTTTCTTCTCTGGGCTGAACAATCCCAACTTTCTCAGCTTTTCCTCACAGGAGAGGTGTTCCATGCCCCTAATACTCTTTATGGCCCTCGTCTGCACTTACTCCAACAGGTCCATGTCCTTCTTGTGCTCAGAACCCCAGAGCTGGAGACAGTACTTCAGGTGGGGTCCCACAAGAGCATGAGGTATTAGCTCAGGCATCCTTTTTCAGTAAGATCTATAGACATGATATTCAGAGACCATCACTAGAAAAGTTCCCTCAACTTAATCTTACATTGTGCCAGGTCAGTTGAGGAGTTCTCTACATGAATTCTTGCTTTCAACCACCTTTCTCCATAGCTCCCTGCTGGAATTTTCTGCAAGGACCACCTGTAGAACTTTTCTTTATGAATTCAGGACTAACAAGCATAATTCTTTAGCAGGTTTATTGTTTTCTGCTCTGACAGCAAGGTAGGAGTGTCTCTCACACTATGCACTCCTTTCCTTTGCAACCAAATGAAGAAACTGCGTAAGAGATCTTCAAGGTGTTTGGAATGTGAGTGGTCCCATTGTCACATATATGGTATGAAATGCCTATTTGTGGGTTCAAGAACTTTCTTCAAGCAATTAATTGCTGGGACTGCTGCAAAATTAAAGTCTTAATCTATAGAAACACTTTGCTCCAGTGTATTGCTCACTTCATTTTTTTTTAAATAAAAATATAACATGAGAGTCTGAAACTATGGTACCTCTCTAAAGACAACATTTTTGAAGACAGTAGTTACAGAGGAATGAGTTGCCTTTGTTATATTGTCAAGCCTGCAGAGTCTCATAGCAAGAGATTAACAAGAGTTACTATTTCCAGAAGAACTGATTGAGGAAAAGAAAAAATAGCAGTATTGTAAGATATACAAACTTCTTTTATGGAACAAAATAATTTGGGTCATAACTTCATTACATAGTCCCACAACACCACTTCATAGGTAGTCCACAGGAACATTATTCTAGTTAGATCAAGGCAACTTCTGGATCAGTTTTCAGATTTGAAAGACTCCAGAAAATTGAACTAACTCTATTTAGGATGACTGTGAAGCTTGTATACAGAGAACTACAGTTTTCAGTAGATCTTGGAGCACACCTTCTCTTTTTATAAAAGCTGACAGGATAAATTCAATGCAGAGATTTCTTAATATTTTGGCATATCCTTCATATTCATCTGACATTTTGTATTAACTGTCATGGTTTAACCCCAGCCAGCAACTCAGTACCACACACCTTCCCCACTGGGGAAGAGAATTGGGGGAAAAAAGGTAAAACTGGTTGGTTTATATAAGAACAGTTCAATTATAGAAACAAAATAAGATATAATAATAATGATTATGATGATGATGAGAGAGAGAGAGGAATAAAACTCCGGAAAAACAAGTGATGCACACTACACTTGCTCACCACCAGCAGTCCAGCCAGTCCCAAAGTAGTGACTAGCAGCTCCCAGCCAACTCCCCCCAGTTTATATACAGGCCATGGCGTTCCATGGTATAGAATATCCCTTTGGCTAGTTCAGGTCAGCTGTTCTGGCTGTGCTCCCCCCCCCAGCTGGTTGTGCACCTCCCACTGGCACAGGATGGAAAACTGAAAAGTCCTCGATTTAGAGTAAACACTACCTAGCAACAGCTAAAACATCCGTGTGTTATAACATTATTGTCACACTAAGTTCAAAACACAGCACAGTACCAGCTACCAGAAGGAAAATTAACTCTATCACATCTGAAGCCAGGACAAACTTTCATCAAGAACCACTTGAAATTCTCAAGTGGATAGTACACTTACCCTCAAAAACTCTAAGATATAATTATCAAGATCACAAATGCTCCAGTCTTTGGCATACTCATAAACTGTATGAGTTAAGGCACAATAGCACAGCATGCACCAATAGAGTACAGATTTACTGTTGTCAGAAAGAAAGTAAATTATTCTTAATTTCGTTACAGAAATTCAGAAGCAACAGATAAAAGGTCTTCAGCTCCCTCCAAAAATTCAATAGTTACTACACTGGTACTAGCTGTAGGACTAAATAAAGTGTTTGTTTAAATATTGCAATAATTTTGAACTAATCACTGTAGAAATGGTCTAAATCAGTTCTTCCAATTTCCTCAACTCCTGTAAGTCTTTGACAGAAATATAAATGCTTTTCAATGGCAGTTTTGAGCTTACATTTGAAAGTATGCTTACACTTCTTTATATTGAGATTGGACCAGAGACAAGGAAAAGTCGTTAAATCAAGACAAGAGTGCCCCTCAGTGGCAGTATGATGATATAAAATACAATTATACGATACTTTAAAATAATATTCTGAATATTTATTTTCATCACTCAAGGACAAATGCTCCATTAAATCACCTTCTTTCAAAATTATATCATTACTAAGAATCAGAGGGCTCTTGGAACATACAATTTAATAATGAACGAATTTAAGTATGTACATCATCAGGTAAAAATATTTACTATGAAACAACAGTTGCTAAATATTTATAGCTGAGTGTTTTGTGCCTGGGTGTGTGCATACACCTACACCTCCCTGTTAGATTTAAAGAAGAGAGATTGAATTTTGCATAATGACTTCTCACAACAATTCTGCAGCATTCAAATTGTTTATTTTCTCCTGTGTCATGAGCAGTAAGAAAGCAGTAGTTCTCTGAGAACTTTAAAAACTACAGGATCTGAATAGCCTGTAAGACTTGTACCAGGTTGTATCGATTCACTCAAAGACCAAAGCTATGCCACGCTTTGTACTGTTCACACATGTACTACTTTCAAAGCCTATCCTGGAACCTGCCTAGGCTCCCTCCTCCACACTGTGGTGATTACAGAAGCGTACATCAAGAATATTCACTAGTCAGGTTAGACAAATAGCACCTCACTGCAGCTGATCACTGTGAACAAGTGAGGGATACTAAGCAACTTCATAGTAGAATTGGAATAGAATAAAATTGACAGCTGTTTTACTTTGTATGTTCATTAGCACTTGCTATGTAATCTATGTAATATATTGCAATATTCTTGCTGATGTAAGTAAAAACAAGCACTGAACCATAGCTACAGTTTAATTTTTTTAGGGCTAAATAATCTCCTCCATCATATTTGACATATATACCTGCAAAAAAATATAGTCATGGCTGATGACACCTGGTGGCAATGAACACAAAATTTGTATTAGTAATTGTTTTACTTCTGTGCCTGGGAAGGTCATGGAACAGATCCCCCTAGAAGCTACGCTAAGGCACATGGAGGACAGGGAAGCGATTCAGGATAGCCAGCATGGCTTCACCAAGGGCAAGTCCTGCCCAACCAACCTAGTGGCCTTCTACGATGGAGTGACTACATCAGTGGACAAGGAAAGGGCTACACATGTCATTTATCTGGACTTCTGTAAAGCCTTTGACACAATCCCCCACAACATTCTTCTCTCTAAATTGGAGAGAGATAAATTTGATGAGTGGACTGTTAGATGGATAAAAAAGTAGTTGGATGATTGCATCCAGATGGAAGTGGTCAATGGCTCAGAGTCCCAGTCGACATCAGCGACAAGTGGTGTCCCTCAGGTGCCCATACTGGTACCAGTCTTAGGTAATATCTTCATTAATGACAAAGATGAAGGGATCGAGTGCACCCTCACCAAATTTGCAGATGACACCAAGCTGAGTGTTGCGGTTGAGACACCTGAACAATGGGATGCCATCCAGAGGGACCTGGACAAGCTCGAGAAGTGGGCCCATGGGAACCTCATGAAGTTTAACAAGACCAAGTGCAAGGTGCTGCACCTGGGTTGGGGCAACCCCCATACCAATAGAGGCTGTGGGATGATCGAGAGCAGCCCTGCTGAGAAGGACTTGGAGGTGCTGGTGTATGAAAGGCTGGACATGAGCTGGCAATGTGAAAGCTAAACATACCCTGGGCTGCATCCAGCAGGTTGAGGGAAGTGATTCTGCCCCTCTACTCTGCTCTGGTGAGACACAACGTGGAGTACTGCAAACAGCTATGGGGTCCCCAGCACAGGAAGGACATTGACCTGTTGGAGTGAGTCCAGAGGAGGGCCACCAAGATGATTAGAGGGATGGAGCACCTCTCCTACAAGGAAAGGCTGAGAGAATTGGGTTTGTTCATCTAGGAAAAGAGAAGGTTTCAGGGGGGCCTGATTGCGGCCTTCCAGTACCTGCAGGAAGCCTACAAGAATCATAGAATCAAAGAATATGCTAGGTTGGAAGGGACTCATCAGGATCATAGAGTCCAACTTGTGGCTCTGCACAGGACACTCCAACAATCACACCATGTGCCCAAGAACATTGTCCAAACACTTCCTGAACTCAGACAGGCTTGGTGCTGTGACCACTTCCTTGGGCAGCCTGTTACACCCTTTGGGTCAAAAACCTTTTGCTGATATCCAACCCAAACCTCCCCCACCTCAGCTTCATGCCATTCCCTCGGGTCCTGTCACTGGTCACGAGAGCAAAGAGACCAGCACCTTCCCCTCCTCTCCCCTTCATGAAGAAGTTGTAAACTGCCATGAGGTCTCCACTCAGTCTCCTCTCCTTCAGGCTGAACAGATCTCAGCTGCTCCTCATACAGCTTCTCCTCCAGACCCTTCGCCATCTTCATTGCCCTCTTTTGGATACTCTCTAAGAGCTTTATATATTTCTTACATTTTAGTGCTCAGAACTGCACACAATATTCAAGGTGAGACTGCACCAATGCAGAGCAGAGCGGGACAATCCCCTCCCTCAACTGGCTGGCAATGCCCCCCTGATGCCCCCCAGGACACAGTTGGCCCTCCTGGCTGCCAGGGCACTGCTGACTCATAGTCAACTTGCCACTGACCAGGACCCCCTTTCTGCAGCACTGCTCTCCAGCTTCTCATTCCCAGTCTGTACAGACAACCAGGGCTGGAGAGAAGCTTTTCACAAGAGGACGGAGTGACAGGACAAGGGGGAATGGTTTCAAGCTGAAAAAGAGTAGGTTTAGATTACATATTAGAAAAACTTCTTTACTGTGAAGGTAGTGAGGCACTGGAACAGGTTGCCCAGAGCAGTTATGGGTTCCCCATCCCTGGAAGTTTTTAAGGTCGGGTTGGATGGAGCTCTGAGCAACCCGGTCTAGTGGAAGGTGTCCCTGCCTACAACAAGAGGGATTGAAAATAGATGATCTTCAAGATCCCTTTCAACCCATGCCATTCTATACCACAGGATCACAATGCAATAATTTACTAGCTTCCAAGTATGGTGACCAATGGCCCAGGAATCTGAAACCTGAGAGTTTCAGTAAGAAACGCTTCTCAGGTACATCACGAGAAATTGTCTTTAAGAAAAGCAGTCCTACTTACTAATCGTAACTTTGTCTTTATCCCCCAACATGACATTGTTCGGAGTGAGATCTCGATGAACAATCCTCTTCTCTTTATGCAAATAACGAAGAGCGAGACAAAGCTTAAAAACAAACAGAAAGGACCTTACAAAGATTCTTAACTACAACCTTAATAAAGGCATATAAAATTAAATTCATAGCTGATATTAGCATCTGATAGAATAAACATTACTTTGTCATTTATTAGCCTAAAAAAAATGGTGCTACTAATTACATGCAGGAAAGTTCTGGCAAAAAGAATGGAGGCCCTTACTTGGATAAATATATGCCATATTCTGTCTTCTGTAAACTGTTGTTGTTTTTCCTTCAAAGAGTGAAAGTGCTCTCCCAATGGCACCCCCTCTATGAGCTCCATGACTATGTACAATCTGTCATCTACATAAAAGAAAATTAATAGAACATTATACAGAAGGCATGCTCCTTGGTATTCCATTTTTCCCTCAATTTATGTCACACCAACTATACGGAAATCACTGTCTGATAATCACTCAGGGGGCAGGTGTATGCAGACAACTCTTTATAAATAGGAAAATTAAGACAATATGGCTGGGCAATCTGTATCTTTCATCCTACTACTCACTATAGCTTTTCTCCCTATTTAGCATTTCAGTTCTAAATTTTGCATCTTTTTAGGAGAAGAATGATGCTTGCTACATGTTTACATTGCATCTAGTTTTACTGATAGATAAACAAATATAATTTCTCACCATTTTCCCAATTTTAAAGGAATATAAGCCTGTCTGAACTGTAGCAGTTCTTGAAGAAAGATTATTGCTCAAATGTGACTCCTGACAAGCTGTAAGTGGTTTTACTATATATTTCTATTTCTTCATTATGTAAAATGTGGTAATTCTCTGCATTTATACTTACTTTCCAAGAAGGTTCTATAATACCGTACAACATTTGGATGACAAAGCTACAATGAGGAAAGAAATGTAAATGCTTAGAATAGTTAAACTGATGGCACAGCATTTATAAAGTTTAGCTACACATTGGAAGGAAGGATATCACAAGGATTCTACTAAGTTGTTTATGAGCTGCAGTGCAGTAGACCTTCATTGCTACCCCAAATACAGAGAAATGCTGCACATTACTAGAGCAACCAGAAGGAAAATACAGTATGATTCCTATCCTCTCTCCCCTTAATAATTGAAAGAGAGTAAATGAAGTTTGAAGACAAGTAATTATACCTGCATCAAAGTATTGGCTTTCTTAGCATAGGAGAACTAATGATTAGTCTGTTTTTTCAGTTTTCAGTTACAAGAACACATTTAAATATTTAAAAATTTAAAATACATTGTATTTTAAAACCAGGACTTGACTGAATGGAGCAAAGACTCATCAGTTTTTTATCACAATCTTAATTTACAGAATCTCTGAAAAAAGTTCAAATACTGCCAACATATGAAGTAAGAATCTTTAGTAAGAAGCATTTGCACTGCTGCTAACACTACAGTAAGCAGATTTTCATTATCAGCAGAACTCAGGTAACGGGGGCCAATACTGTACTGATTGAACAAAAAAAGTAAAAGCAGCTGGGAGCCCTGCTATATAGAATCATTTTTATTGGAAAACACCTTCAAGATCATTGCATCCAATCGTTAGCCCAGCACTGCCAAGTTCATCACTAAACCAGGTCCCCAAGTGCCACATCTGCACATCCTTTAAGTATCTCCAGGGATGGTGACTCCACCATTTCCCTGGGCAGCCTGTTCCAATGCCTGACTACCATTATGGTGAAAAACTTTTTCCTAATATCCAATTTAAACCTACCTTGCCACAACTCAAAGCCATTTCCTCCTGTCCCTAGTTCCCTGGGCCGATCCCCCACCTCACTACAACCTCCTTTCAGTTAATTGTAGAGAGTGAAAATGTCAACCTTGTTCCTCCTTTTCTCCAGGCTAAACAACTCCAGCTCCCTCAGCTGTTCTTCACATGACTTACTCTCTATATCTTTCACCAGCGATATTGCCCTTCTCTGATCACACTCCAGCACTTCAATGTCTTTCTTGTAGTGAGAGGCCCAAAACTGGACACAGGATTCAAGGTGCAGCCTCACCAGTGTCTCGTACAGAGGGAATATCACTTCCCTGGTCCTGGCCGCACTGTTTCTGACACAAGCCAGGATGCCATTGGCCCCCTTGGCCACCTGGACACACTGCTGGCTCATGTTCAGGCAGCTGTCAACCAGCATCCCCAGGTCCTTTTCCACCAGGCAGTTTTCCATACGAGAATGTCCGCACATCATATTAGAGTTTGTGAGACATACCTGCTCTTTGATGATGGTTAATTCAGAGACAATGTTTTTTACACTGCCGTTTCTGCTTTTTTTGTCCTTTCCAAATGCTGGATTGTGTAAATTGATTTCTTTCATTGCTAGGAGATTTTGTCCATTATGCTTTCTAACCTATAAATAAGATAAAACCTTTGTACAATTGATATACGATGGGGATAGGAAGAATGTTATTATGGCTACCAGATAAGTTTTCAGAGTCCAAGCCTTTCTCACAAACATTATAATCATAGCTTTTTCTGTGTATGATGTGATTAATAAAAGAAATGGAGTCCCACAACACAGGTTAGCTGAACTTGCACTGTTTGAAGTGACATTACCTGTGTTCAGTGTTGCTTTTCAGATAAAACACGCTTGAATTTTTGTGGTTTTACACAGATTTATTAGCCTTTGTAACAGATAGAAATGCTGTTTGTGGAAATGAACTAAAAGAAAGTAAAAGTAGAAAACCTAAGAGATATACTGGTCAACCTTATAAACACAAGATGGGACAAACAAAATCACAGTAAACGCTAACAACAAGCCCAGATCCACAAAGGCCTTTCTGCACCTACATTCCCCTACTGAAATTCAAAGGACAGCTCTGCCTAAAACAGGTATTAAACCCTTTTCCTGAAGCCTCCCCTCAAACCTGTAAAATAATAGCAAAAGGGAAGTTTACCTTATATACGCTTCCAAAAGCTCCACTGCCAAGGTGCTCTAAAATTGCATAATTTCCTATATGTTTTGTGGGTGCCTTATTCTGATTCATACTCTCAATACTTTCAGCAATTTGCTTCAATACATCCTCCTAGTCATAAATTAAATGACAAATAAACAAATATAAAATATTTCATGCCTTTCTTGTGCTAAGAATGTGTGAGAATACAACTTCTTAAAGCTATGAAAGTTTAAGGTTTTTACTTACCTTTAACAAATTTAGCTTCGATACCAACCCTTCATAAGCTCTGATATCACGCACATAATGTCCAATATCAATGAAGATTTCAAATAAGTCAGTTGGGAAAAGTCTACAAAGGTGTAATTTTTTTATATATTTTAGAAACAGTGTACACAGTAGCTATTAATTTACAGCAGAGACTTTTCAGTGTTTACTATTACAACTTACTTCAGAACCTCCTAAATAATACACTTATTTTTTACTAATCTATTGAGACATTAGCCCTCTAACATTACAGACACAGGAGTTAAAGGACTTTTAAAGTCAGACTTCAGCCTCCACTGAGTTTCCAATGATTTTTCTATTTTTTTTCTTACAGTACTTTCTATTATGCTTGTTGTCACAGTATCTGAGCTTCTTCTTGTAATGCATTAAGTGATAGGATTAACATTTCTCTGCATTGAAAGAATGATGACACTCATAAAAGAATTTTTGCCCAAGAAGTCTAGTCTAAAAGACGAAAAGGACTGAGAAAAGCAATAGTGAACAGATAGTAGGCAACAATTGATTAGTTACATGCTGAACTGAAGTTGTTTCTTTTTAATGTGCTGGCAGAAGTAGAAATGCAGGAGATTAAGGCATTTGGGAAAATCAAGAGGGCAAATTAGCCCAGATTCTTTAGAAACCTGTCACCAACCATGACAATTCACTATAAACTAGGGCACTTTCAGTACAAAATCCACTTTTAAAAAATAAAAATATAACACAAAAATTATAGTTGAATTTTAGTAATTTTTGCTACATACTAAAAACATACCAGAAACACTACTGACAGGCAGAGCTCCTAAGCAGTATGACTACTATTCTAATACCACAAATCATACTGTTATATTGCACATGGCCTTTGTAGCCAACCTGGCGAAACTATCATCTTAGGAGTAAAAATGGATAATTGATGAAAAACATTTTGTCCTTATTGATCAAAACCTTTCAACAACACTCCTAAGTAAAACAGCTTGATGCAAAGTCATTCCCTTGTGAAGGAATTGAGGGCTCAGAGAAAAAAAATGTTACTGCTCCCAGTTAACTGCTACTATCAAGAGCTGCAACTTGCATCTGCTAATCTTCAGGGTAGAAGTATGTTTTATCTTCAACAGTATTGAATCTGTTCTCAACATATTTAAAATGTTGATTCACAGGGGGAGAAGGAGCCCATGCAGAGCCAGGTTGTCTGGCATGCACACAATACAAGTCCCCGCACCGAATATCTAAATCTCGTAGACTGGCGCTGATGCAGTGCAGGGTTGGCTATCTGTAGCTCTGGACAGGAAAAAAATTGCCCATTACTATTTCTTCGTGTTGATAATAAATTACATTTAAAAAACAGGTCTTTCTGATTGGACTTTTGAAAACTATCCTAAAGGAGTTTCACGAAACATTTGGCTAACGTACCTTTTGAAAACATGCCGATACCTTTCCATACTGAAGAGAAATCTCAGGGCTCTGAAAGCATAACACTACAACAGCAAAAGTACTTAAATTAATAAGAAATTTATACACAAATGGAAAAGCCACTGATAAATAACAAGGATTCCTCTTGACTTTACACACTAGCATACTTTGTATTTAAACGACTAGACAGATTATCTTATTTACCTGATAACAAAGGGAATAAAAATATATTAAGCTCCTCTTTTATTTTAAAAGTATGCAGGGACATTTAGGAGAAAAAAATGTTAAAAAAAAAAAGTTGGTGATGATAGCACATGCTGAGGAACACCTAAATATCAATCACCTCTTTTTGTTTGCAGATAGCTCAAGACTTGATCTCTTCTCCAATGCTGAAAAAGGTAAATGTGATCAGTAGGTTTGTAATGTTGCATTAGAAAAAGTATTTTGCATTTTTTTCTGAAAAATACAGTGTAGAACACTGTAAGTTTTAACAGGGGACAAAAAAAGAAGAGTGAGAAAGAGAGAACACAACTTTTTGATCCTAAATCAATCATATTTATAGGGATCTTTGTGTTTCTATATTTATGTACTTTTTTCCAATATGATTTCTGCTAAAGGAAGGTTATTTTTTAAAACAGCCACTGGCAGGTAGCTAATATGTATGCTTTTATGCAACTCTTCTTTAGTTTGGCTGAGAAAAAAAGATCATCATGCAGTAAGATTGCTAAGGTAGCATGGCAGAAAGAAGCTGAAAACTTAATCACTGAAAACATAGACAATGGGGCAGTGAAGAAACCAGATCAACATTCGAAGAGTTCTAAGAAAAATACCTAAGAAATTCAAAAAGGATATTTCAATAGCTGCCACTGTATTTCATAGCAGTAACAATGACAAAGGCAATTCAGATGGCTGTGTGAGAATATGAATAAGGTTTCATAAAAATATACTTCTTAATGTTTACCCAAAACAGATTTAGCTTTCATATGTGATCATGAAGTCCATTATTAATTCACACTGGCTTCATGGTTAACCCAGCTACAGTTGCTTAGTAGCTCTTGTGAGTTACTTCCAACACGTTCTGCTGGAATCTAAAAATCTCAGTGGGCATAAATTAAGATCCTTACAGTTCTGTGAGGCAACTGTACTGTGCGTATGCTCCAGTTTGTTAGACTCAACGTTAGTTTCATATACGCTTTTAGGAAGACTTTCATTTATCTCATCCTTAAGATGATTTAACTGAAGTGCACTATAAAAAGCTGTTGTAGTAGAAAGACACCTACTGCACTGAATCAGCTCCCCAACTCTAATCTATAAGAACTGCAACAAGAAAGATGACACTAGAATGAAATTCTTTCTTGTGGAAATGCCTTCCCTTGCTATTCAAGCATGCCTACCTGATTAGAGAGTTGAGTAGCTATGTAACCATGTTAGTGTAGGGCTATGCCAGAACAAAGACCAGATGAGAGGCAGGATCCTGACTGCATCCACCTGTGCTAAGGACTTCTCACACTTGCCCAGAGAAGGACAACCAGAGCAGCAGCAGCTGTGTTCATCCCTGAACCCCAGCCCACTACTTTCCTATGGCTTGGAGAGACACCCACTGTTTCACAGAGCCTGAGAAAAGCTACCAGATAATTAATTACTACTGATAACCTTTAGCCTAAATTGACTCAAGCCACTACATTTATGGGTGTAATGACATGCAAACCCAATAGTCATTCTATGCTTAGTGGGTCTATATTTATCCTACACTTACATTTTCTCTACTTCATGTGATTGTTTTCCCATATTTCATGTAATAGCTGCAGCAGGATGCTAGATGTAGGATGTAGGAAATAAACAGATTTAGCACAGTGTCAAATTTACACTGAGTTTCAATAAAGTTTAAGGCACTATAAAGAAGATCTGATGCTGGGCAACCTGAAAAGCTGGAAGAAAGGCTATCACAAGAAAAATATTCACTTTCTTTTACACTATATAAGGTGCTAGAAACAAAGTAAATCAGAACAGAAAACCACAAATTGAAGCACTATTTAACTTTTAGTTCATGGGCCATTTGTTATTCCTGGGTTTGTTTTGGTGGGGGGGGTTTCCCCTTTAAGTATGATTTTTTTTTTTACTATAAAATAAACTTTTATTCATAAAAAATTCTCAGGAACTGTTCGGGGCTTTCAATGTCCGATCATAATAAAGGAAGTTACCTGTAATAAACTGGCTTTTTCAGCATTCCTTTCTTTGTTGGGTAAAATCAGCTTTGCTATTGTATATATTCCATTTGCCTGGAAACAGAGAAAGGTCAATATTAATAGTGCTGCTTTGCAAAGAAACCACCAATAAGAACCAGTGTTGCTTCAGATATATAAGAAGCTAATACCAATAGACAAGTTCTCAACATCCTATTGCACGCCTAAAATATAAGTTCAAATTACTTTAATCTACATAAGAATTAAACCATTGTTCCATTTAAACTGATACCACAAAGAGAGCTTTTGCACAGATAATGAAGCAATGCTTCTACCTCTGGAGGTGAAGGAAATTGCAGCAACATATCTCCTGTCACCATGTGGATATTTTGAATTGTCAGGAGCAAAAAATCCAGTCTCCATAAATATAAATTGGAGAAACACCAAAAGAGATAGCCTGAGGAGTCTGTGCCTTCAGCAGGATTTTGTGAAAACCACACTGCATTCAGCTTCCATTTTCATACAACCATGTGTCCTCCATTAGTGTATCCACTGTCTTGGTCTGATAGATGGGTACTGGTAGATTTAGTTATGAGTACTGCTCCCAGTTACTTGATAAGCTCCCTGTTGAAAACTACTCTCCTCTCTAGCAGAGTTGAGGGAAATATGTGCCAGCTCTGCTGAGGCTCTGCTGCAGTTTTCTTCATGTTTTCTTCGATTGTTCATGAAGGCAGAGTTAAGCTAAGGTTTTAGACTGTGCAATAGAGCCATTGAATCATAAGCACATTCTATCTGCTATCAGAATTACTGCAGACGGCTACCAAGGCTGTAAGTTGGGACAAGGACACAAGAGAGACAGGTAGAAGGCAACTACCGCAGAAGCAGAAGGTTCTCAAATGCCTGAACCAAGAGTCCTTTGACACCAAATGATACAAATCTTTAGAGGTCACTCAGATCTACTCCCTCGACACATAGCTGAATGAGCTGCAAATCTTCTTCCTCTGTTTTTAACCCAAGTGAGTTCCTTCATCTTGTTCCCCATGCAACTCTCAAAGTCGTAAGAGAAAGACGTGGGATTTAAAATTACAGTGGCTGTTGTAGGGTAGAACTCCAATGGAAATGAACATGCTTGAAGGTATGTCCTGATCTGAAAGGGGAATATTGGCTGGTGTTTTGACAAATGGAGAAGTCAGTGTCTTAACAGAATGAGTAGGAGAAGTTAAGTTTGAAACACCTTTTCCCAACCTGCACATTGTACCATCAATTTTTAAGAAATTTATTGACTACAGTTACCATGTATTGCTAGAGCAACACAGAAAACCCCTATGTTAAAATCATTTAATTTAAGCAAGTGATATTTTATTTTGATGAAATCAGACTCAGCCTAAAATGTATGCAGTTACACTGTTCAGATAAAAAGCTGTCTAAATTGTTTATTGATGTTATTAGTGCTTAAGAATCATAGAAAATATTTTTTTCTAAACTTACTTTCCTTCCTCTCCTGACAACCAGTAGTTTTGAAATATACACAAACTTATTTCCTGGTCATATTTAAGGATTCTCAATTCCTTGAGGAATACTTCTAGTTGGATTTTAGGCTAAGTTGAAGGCTTTGATCACTGAGTTAACATTCAGAGTGTAAGAGCTGACTACAGGTTTTAGCTGGTATTTATGCTCTAATTATTTTTATCTTTGATTAGGTCTGAAATACAATCAGGGATTTTAAGAATGGTTTATCCCTGGAGATGGAATACCAGGAAGCTATCTCAGAAATAAAATACCCTTAAGAAAAGATAAATTGATGTGAAACAACATGTCAATTTTAAGCTGTATAGTTGCTTTCATAAACTTCATGTAATTCAGAATTTGCATTTCTCACTTAATTCTGTGATTACTCTTATTTACTATCTTGTTTTGAATATGACAAAAGCACAGCAAGAGATGCCAACCAAAATGAACCTTGTCTGAATAAAGCTGTTTATTCTTCCAGACAACTAGACACTTAGGTTGATACCTTTGCGTCTATGTCTCTGTAACTCTATAAAGAAACAGAAATACTAAAGTTATAGAAAGGCATCTTTTGCAATCTCTTAAATTATGATAGCGAACAACAACAATTAATTGAAATTATAAACTATAATACCTTACTTAACTGAATCAAATCTTCCTTCCTACCTGTACAACCTGGTAAGCGTTAGTCTCATTGAGCACCAGTTCAGTAATTGCAGCACAACAAGCTAGAATAAAAATTCAGAATGTAAAATTTAGGGCCAGATTAATAAAAGTATTTGGATAATATGGTGGGTTAACCTTAGCCAAGGGCCAAACGCTCATCTAGTTGCTCATTCACTCCCCCTCTTTAATGGGACAGAGGGATAAAATAGGATGGAAAAGTGCATGGGTCAAGATAAAGATGGGGAGATTGGATACTAGATTTATTTCACATTGCCAACTCTTCAGAGGTAACATTTATGATAAAGTATTCAAAAACAGTTATGTAGTATGTTACAGCTTTCAGGAAGATACTGCAAAGACTTATGTAATTCTAGTAAGGATATTTTGCATTGTCCTTTTATAGTGATTGGAAAAAGACATGATCCTCCAGAAGGCTTTCAGAATGGGAAGTTGACTTGCTATTGAGAACTCTCCTCTAAAAGGGATTTGGCTCCATAACTACTGAGGAATCCTAACCTGACTGGTAGTCTTTAGAACACCACTTTGCAACAGAGTTCCATCACAATCAATTCATGATTGATTTATCATAGCAAATTTGAATAGAGGGAAAAACATGATCAAATAAAAATAATCTCAGGCTAATCCTAAAATCATATATACAAGATGTTTTTACAGGCGAAAAATATATCTAATTCCCATATACTTAATATTTCATGCTTTGCTTCTTTCTAACAAAAGTATGCTTTTTGAAAATAAGTGCTGGTATTGCATATATGGAAATAAACACATCTGACTTGGTGCTCCTACTCCCTAAAGCAGGTATAGAATTTACAATTTTGAAATATTTTGAATCCTTTTGCGTAAGAGTATATAAAAACATAACAGAGGATTAGCCCTTATAAACCTACCTGCTTGAAGTGAGAAAGTATTTTCTTGCATCTCCTCAGGACTCAGATCATCTGACAAATGAAGATCCCGGATTCTCCCTGCTGCATTTGCACTACATAAACGTCTAACTGAAGAGTGATCAGAAACAAGGTTTCTTTCCCTGGAAGAAAAAAAAAAAACCAAAACAAACGTCAAAGTGTCTTAATATGTCTTTGTTAACCATTTCTGAAGTTCTGAAAATTTGTATGTTTTTCACTAAATTAGCTAATACACTTTGAAAAAGCAAACAAGTCTTTAAGCAGAAAACTCCTTTACCATGTTCATCAATTATATTCACAATTCTAGCTCACTAAATAGGTGTCTGATTAATTGGGAAACTAAGTAGACAGCAATGACATATTTATGATTTATTCGTTCTTGAGTTTATACACCAAAAATATTAAAAACACCTGAAGGATGACAATGAAACATGAAAAGCTGAAAAAAATATTGCTCACTCATTATGTTCTAAAAAGCCTGTTAAATTCTGCAGGCATCACATAGAGCTGAACAAACCAAAGATGCTATTTAATGAAATAGGGCTTGGTCAAATATATCTTAAAATATCAGTCTGATACAATTGCCATGAAGTTGAGGACGGAAAACCTACCCTTGTAATATATGAAGGAGCTGCTTGATTCCACCCCAAATCCGAATTTCCACACTAGTCTCAGGATCTTCACAAACCTGTACCAGAATCCAAACTATACTCCACAGAAGTTTGATATGATCAGAATGGAGTAAACTGAGCAAAACTGGAATTCCTTCGTACATTTTTACTTGCTCTTTGACTCGTGACTCTGCACAAAGGAGTCGTAGCAACTCTGCTGTGAGCCTAAAAAAAAACAAAATTAGCTAGAAATTTTAACAGTAACTCCATAATTACTTTGTATTGTCAGATATCTAAGGGGAAAAAAAATCACATCCAAAGTTCAAGAAAGAACAGAGACCTCCTATAAAAAAGAGAAGTTAAAGAAAACCGCTTAAAGTCACTGCAAATGGATGAAAGTCATTGTTTAAAAAAAAAAAAGACAATGGTCCAAGTTTTCACAAGGGATGAAATTATATTTACAGTGAGCATGACTGTCGGCATGGGCAACCATGCATATACAGCCAGGATGGGAGGTGGCCAGGGGGACTGCAGTCGTCTGTGGTACCCCCTTCTTGTTAATGGCATTAGTACTGCAAATAGCACTGACTGCATGAACTTGTGGAACTCACATAACCTAGTTCCACAGATAACACAAATTAGCATGATTCTTCTCTAGCATGGTTTGAACATTATGCTTAGAAAAGTGATTGGATATAGCCTTTAAAAGGCTTATACAAGACTTCATTAATTTCACTTCAATTAAGGTGGAATTCCCACAGAAAATATGCTTAAGGATATCCATTTTCATTTGAAGCAAGAAAGGTGCATGTGATGAAACATATGAGTTCAGGTTCATATCTGAATTTAAAATTATCTTTACCTACCAATGAACTTCATCAGCTTCCTGTGTTCATTCAAATTCTAGTTTTTATATCCAACTTTTGGTTTACATATAATCTAAATAATTTTCAAACCCACAGACTAAATAAATTCTCTTGATATATTCAATTTCTTTATCCTTAGTCATATACAAAATCATTTATATGTGCAAAATAATTAAGCATGAAATCTTAAGAATCTCTTCAGAATTTTAAATGTGGTGACATTTTATCAAATTTGAAAGTCTTTTACTGAAATACAGATATATGCTGTTCAGCTAGCAGTCTTAGATGAGATGAAAGGACATTTGAAGAGTTGAAGGGACCTTTACGACCTTCTGAACGAAGGGATGTGGAGTCTGACCCAGCCTCTGTCATAAACTACAGCAGCTACAAGTCTTGCAATTTTACTTGTTTGTATTGGGCATCCCAGGGACTGTCAGAGTTCAGCATGCTTTCCATCCAACCACTCAGGACTGCCATGAGCAAAGAGGAGATGCAGCAAGAAAAGCAACTGCTATCGCTTTATGGTAACATTGCAACTCATTTGTACTGCACTGGAGGCCACCAGTGGAGAGAGAACAGATGGCTTACAGCCAAACTACTGGGAAAAGATTTTGTTATATCAATATCTGACTGAAAATACACAGATATTTCAATGTCCTGGGTAAATTAAAGTGGCACATTATCTAAGTCCTCTAAATAAACGTGTCCCTAAATGAAAAAGTCAACATAGTTTTAACACAATTAATCCACAAACCAAGTCTCACCTTTTAGAGAGAAAATCGTATTCATGTAATATCACCAGCAAGTTCTCAACAACGGTGAGCTCACTTATCTTCTCCCTACATTCTGGACTACAAATGATTATTCCTGGCATTTATATCAGATGAAATTATACAAAAAATATGCATTACTCTTTAGTCTCCCTCCTTATACATTTGATTAATAATTTTTTATCAAGTCTTAATTAATTATATCATATTGTGCGCACAAACACTTAAAGCCACAAATATATGCTGGGACAAGAGTAACAGTTCAAAAATTTCCAATTATACCAGTACAAAAAGAGTAAATGTAAATGCATAAAAGTAAAGACACAAATGTATTTTGTTTCTTACTAGAAATTAAACATATTAGGTACATTTTTAGAAACAACCATAATTTGTAATATACTCCAAACACTTTCTTGCCCAGTCCAAATGTAACACATTTAATTCAGTGAAGAAACTAAAATGGAAGTTGAAAACGTATGTCTGACATCATTTAAGTTAATATGGGCATTTAAAAAAAAATTAAACTGGATCAGAACGCAAGAATTTTGGGAAGTCTGGAAGACAACAGAACAATAACGTAGAAGAAGCTTTTTTTTCTATAGAACTATTATGGATGAAAAATGCTTTATCTTTCTTTTCCTTTTTTTCCCCTCCACATCAGGATAAAAGTGTTATCTTTATTTAAACACTAATTCTCGAAAGGAGGGTACATATACATGGATTTGAGTGTATACTTGCATACTTTTATTATTTACTACACTGAACAATATTATACCTGATTATTGTGAGGCACTGCTAAATTAACCTCAGGATAAAAGAGTTCTATATGCAGGAAGTCAGTAGGAATTCCATAACCCTGCATAAGGATCTCAAAGACAGATCCTATGACCCCAGTCATGCAGAGTTCTCCACACGAGCAAGAAGTCTGCTGTGAGGACCAAAGTTTCTACTTAGTTTCTAATGTTTCAGTAGAAAAAAAGTAAGAACATTTCATAGATCTCCACAAAACAAAGACTCATTTTGGAAAAAAAAAAAAAAAAAAAGTCTTCTGCATAAACAGCAGTTTCAATATTGTGTCAAGAGAAAACATTAAAAAGCTTATTGTAAATTACAGCACATGAAGTTGAACCTACCTTTCTGCCAGGCTAGTCAGAGCAAGGAGGGCACCCAAAAAGACATTGCTGTCTCGGGCAGATAACAAATTTACTAAGGTCTGGAAAATAAAACATGAAACAAGGTAAGTAAACATAAAGTATAATATTTTCTTTTACAACGCAAACACATATAGAAGTATTTATTAAAAAGTAAAAATTAAGATACCAAATCCTTTCACAATATGTTAAAAGTCTTAGCTACATTCAAAGTACATTTAAATATACATTTAAAGGCTTAGAATACACCTAGTTTTAGGACAAGCAAGGACATCTCTTCTCAAACTGTAAGTTAGCATCTCTTTTGACTGCTAAAGCATCTGTCCAACTTACTATACCATTGTAAAAATTAGTTTCTGTGCAAGACACTTCAGATTTCTAAATTAGGCCTCCTGAAGCCAACTGTTAATATTCAGCTTATATTTAAACAGCACAGTAATTTAAGGCCCTGCATGTATTTCTGTTCATGATTTATATACAAGTAAACTTCATATTTGTCTAGATTCTCTAAAAATAGGTTGTCTTATATTATCTGATCACAATTGCCTATGTTTTTCTGTTTCATGATAAAATCATGAAACTCTAGTTAAAATTATTTCGATCTCTACTGTTTCTCAGTTTAGCCACAAATCAGCAATGGTTAAATACAGATCCTTAGACTAATGGTAATGTATAGCATTATGCCTGGGTTGTCACTGTCTAGCTTGACACTATTCTATTTAGAATACCTTACAAATGAAAAATCATAGCAGAAATTTATATAAAAAATAGCTTTAAAATATATTTCTATTTTAAAATTATGTAAAACTATTTGTATCATAGTAACGTGTAGCTCAGGACAGTGTAAACATGAGTATCGATTTTTATACGGAAGAGTTTAGTCCAAACATTTAAAATCTATTTATCTCAAACAACCAATAACCATGTATCAGACCAATCAACTTACATAGAAGAAATTGTTTTTATGATATTACTAATACATCTCTAAAACACAGAGATTATCTTACAAGCTTGACAAGATAAGGAATTTAGTCACACCTAAGTCAAATCTGAAAAGCAAAAGCATTAAGTAGCTAATTGCATATAAATAGCAATTTTATAAAGCACTTACTTTATGTGCTCCACTTGCTATAACCCATTCTCTTTGATTTTTAACAGCAGCAAGCTTTTGGAAAATATCTGTGGAACAAAAGAAGTTAAATAAATCAAATCTTTACCACTTGATATTTTCATTGTACTAGTTAGATAATAAAGCAAAACACTGCATAAGATCTTTGAACTGTGATTAGCTAATTTTACTCTGTCATTTCAATGCATAAAGAGCTAATAATTTCTCAAATATTTAAATGTAGAAAAACAAGATGTATTTTTCCACAGGAATCTCAGTTTTTATTTGTGTGCTGATGCCTAAACGATTTTCATAATATCTTACTTAAAGACCACCTCAAGTATTCTAAACATTTTAAGCCTCACACAAAAAGCTGTGAGTAGCCTTATCATGTCTGTTATCAGCTATAACACTTACACATCATGTTGACCAACTTGTCTACATTATGCTGTTCCTCTCCGTAATTAAGACAGCTATTTGCTACTGTTTCCATACACTAGAAGTAGAGAAAAAAATAAAGGATACAATTAAAAAAAAAAGTTTTAAGACTTCATAAACCCAGAATGTCATGCATAGAAATAGCCTGTAGGTGGTGCATCTGTTTCATTAAAAAAATGTTCTGTAGTGCAATAGTATATAAGGACAGTTGCTTTGTACACTTTTGTACACTAGTGAAAAAGACCACACCAACTGCTTATGTGCAAACAGAGTAATGGATTCTCTTCGTTCCATAAACCAGGAATATATGTACACTGCTTTTTGCAGCGTATTTCGTTCCAAATGTAAAAACTGACATGCAACATAATGGGCAAGGGTACTATGAGGAATTCTACCTGAGCTAGATTTTCAATTCCACCCAAGCTGTGGAGCATTTCCTACAGGAAAATGGAAAAAAAATTAAAAATTAGCCAAAATATGGAAAATACCAGAAAAAGAGAACACTAGAACATAAAGGCTTAGTTTGTCCTGGAAACAAACTTTGTTTGTTTGTTGAAAAGTTCTGACTCACAGTGGTCAAAGTCAATGAATGCTTGAAATGCTTAGCACCTTCAGAGTTAAGAATTACTTAAAATGAGTACATAAAAACAGAGAAGTGAAATTTTAAATGTTCTAAAACTGTGGCTTTCAGTTTTCTTCACTTACTACATTATGGGAATTTTACATGTTTATATGGTAAAGCCTAGTACAGAGCCTAGGGCTCAGTGGAATGACCCATCCAGATTTATAGTTTCTTTGTTAGGGTTAGCAACAACAGATGCTGCATAAGAAATACCGGAAATTGAGCAAGTTATGCAGTAACAGTGCAAAAGCACTCTTGGAATCTGTTTGTTTGCAAATCACATCTTCACATACAGAAATATATACACATACATATAATAAGTATGCATTCATAAGAACAAATGTCTTTATACATAAGCACCAACACAGCTTATATGCACGATGCTTATATGCATTCTCTTATCCAAGCAAGAAACAATATTTTCACATACTGACCTGATAGCATGGATCCCTGATTAATAATCTCAGGCAGATTAATACTCTAAGAAAATGGATGGATGGAGCTTGAATAACCCATTCCCTGTAAAAGAAATATTCAAAACATAAACAAAATGCAATAAAATAGTGTTTAAACAAATAAAACAGTTTGATTCAGGAATCAATTGACTAGAAGATTAGTGAGCTACAACAACTGTTCAACATACTATACTATAGAACTTTTAATACTGCTTATATTCAAACCTAGCAGCAGCTATAAATAAATTTATTTCATTATAAGAGCATTGCCAACCATCACTTATTATCACTGAACTGGTACAGGAAAGTACATGCTTACCTCTAAGAACAAACTGAGTGTGCTTTGATATAAAGATACTTTAAGTGCTTGGATCAAGGCCCAAAAGGGCAAAAATAAGCGAGAAACCACACAGCAAACTTCAGTGCACAAAATACACTCATGTAAAAATATGAGTGCTATAGAACTAAAAGCAGCTATAGTTCAAATGTTCTTGAAATAGGATCATATTTTCACATAGAACTTCCTCCTTTATATTCCTCCATACAATTCTCCAGCACAAGGCTTGGCAGAAAACACGGCCGAATTTTCAGATTTGCACAAAGCACCCAAGGGCAGTAATCCTGCATAAAATACCAGTAACAGAATCACAGTTTCCATTGTCTGTTGAAGGTATATAATCTCATTTTTCCATTTAAAATAAACCTAAAATTAGACATCTTTGCTGTGTGTTTTTGTTGTTGTTTCAACTGAGAGGATAGAATCTGCTTGGATAAGTTTCCAAGAAACATAAGAAGTTTATGGGACATGTCAGTTCTCTTCCTATTTTATCATTTGCAGTTGGGAATGATGCCAATAGCTAAAAATACTTCGATAAAAATAAATGTTTTACAAATAAATGCTAACAAAATCTTAGCCCCTCTGCCAATACTCTGCCCCAAGAAATACTATTTTTCATTATGATTCCATAATTGGCATCTTCAGAACAGCACAAAACTTTCATGGAGAAAAAACAGCAACCATATACCTGCGTGCAAAATTTGCAGGTCAGGTTTTAAAGTGACCTGAAGGTATTGCCACTGTGGACAGTCATTCTCCGAGCCTGGTTAACATCTGAGAGCCTCTTCTACTATGGTTTCGTTCACAATACACATTACTATATATATATATACATATATATACACCAGTGTATATCCAACTTACACCAGCAGGATTTTTTCAACCTTAGTTATGCACCTTATCCAAACTACTTAAGCTAAGCTGATAACAGCCTTCTTGTCAACAAGATTACCTGTAACCAGGACTTCTGCACACACAGAGATGCCAGTAAGGAGGGGGGATTTTTAATTGCACCCAAAAAACATTGTTATGCCAGCCAAAGCATGTAATGCAAATCAAGGTGAAAGTGTATGGCTCTGACACAAGGAATGGAACTAGTTCCAAAGAGAAGACATATGAGTTTTACATACCTACTAATATATGCTTGTTTCATTAATCTTGCCTGGGTGCTTTCATTTTTAATACAAGAGGCTCATTTTGCTACATCGTTATTAACAACAAGAATCACCAAAGACAACCAAAATATAAGCCAAGCATGCCACAATGTAAAATTAGAACTTGGGAATTCACAGTATAAGCTATTCTTAGATTTTTTGGTAAATGAAGCTGAGACACTGACCTCCCACTTGTGAGTAGAGTTCAGGTGCAAAAAAGAGGCACTAGATTTATAAATCACTTAAATGATCTGTTTTAAATTCCCTGGCATTTACATAATCAACAGTGAGATCCCTACTTCCCCAGCTAGTTTTGAATAAAGGTCTAAGCAAGCTATGCGATTTTTTTTGGTTCTTCTGTCAATTCCAGCAGTTACACATTAATACTTTCAAATGCTCTAGGATTCCTCCTTTGAGCTTCTGTACCATTTAAGGTTTTTGTTTGGGCTTTAAAAACTAAAAATACAACACACTGCAGTGGAGTATAGTAAAAGAAATCCTGAAAAATGCTTTTTTTTCCCAGAAAATATCTTTATCTGCCTCCACTATCTTTTTAAGGTCTTGCACTTTTTCCTCACTTAAATGAGAATAGAGTAAGAAAGCGATTTCTCTTTCTAATCCTATAACACACACAAGTACAAATAAATACGAACGAGTGGCACAAACTCATCTGAATTTTATGAAAGCCATTGGCCTGTCTATAAAGGTAGAGGTTCACAAAATACAAATAAAATCAGTAAAATAAATTAGGAAAGCAAACCGTAGATTACAGATACTAGATATGGACAAATGATCAAGGAAATATAGCAGTTGTTAGAATATAGCAGTTGTTAGAATTTTGGTCATCCAAGTTTCATGATATACTCAGTCCTTCCTTATTGTGTCCCACTAACCTGAGCATTTCCTCCCCAAAGCCAATACAGAAGTGGTTGTTTAAAACTGAGATTATGAAGAGATGTGCAGTGGGTGGCTTCCACACAACGAGTCATATTGTTGAAACATATATGCCATATACATTGTTGAAACAACATGAAATATTATCCATGCATCTTCATTCTTTGCTTAAGGCAAGAAAGAGTGGACCTCCTTCTTGGATACGAATGTGTTCGATATACTGACCTGTGGGTAAGTCTGTTCTTGACTAAAGCCATAAAGATATCTTGAAACAGCCTATGTTTGGGATGTTTGCTAAAATTTCTCTCACTCTTGTAGGTCATACTAATGAGATCCAAAA
>VZRE01012140.1:38669-139401 GCA_013396775.1 Cephalopterus ornatus
AAAAAAAAAAAAAAGTAAAATGCTGAATTGCAAATTAACTTGCCACAAGATCATTTTAGATTGCCAACACATAACATTAGCAAGAAAAATTAAAAAATATCATATCAGCAGTTACCATGGAATAGCACAATTTCAGATTGGCAGACAGTAACAGTATGGAAGAATAGTCTTTCTCATGCATACTTTAGGATTATTATAATGGCATAAGTTTTCCAGATAAAGAAATGATCACTATTTAAAATTAGTATATTAATTCCCAACAGTATACTCTGTTGAGTGGGAGTAAGTGTTTGAAACTTATAAAGGCAGAAACATTCACAGTTAGGTTTAGAAAATTAAAAATACATGATTCTTATCTCAAACACCGGGTTAATATCAAAGTAACAGACATAAGTATGAATATAAATGCCTTCAACACCTCAACAAGCTTTAGATACAAGGATATAAAGATACTCAGAGAAACAACTGTGTCATCATATTAGCTTTTTTTTTCTTTTTACCTAAATTTTTCAAGCTCAGCAACTTCTGTTGATTCTTGCCATTGACCATTGGGTTTTTGTTCATTGTGTTTCACATTTTGACAAGCTCTTGTCACACTGGTTTGAACACTTTCAAAATATATAGCTGGAAGCTACGGAGGAAAGGGATAGTCGTCATTAGGCAAACACTTCATTTTAAGTTTTATGAGAATATTATCAAGCTCAAGCACCTTTTCTCAAGTTCTGACCTGAACTTCAGACCTCTAACTTCCCATTATAAAATACGCACAACCCCTGCAAAACAAAACTGAGGTGGTAGAAAACTGATGCAAAGCTATACCGGAAAACAAGTACACAGAGATAAACAAAATGTGAAGAATGGTGTCTTTTAAAATTGATAATAGCAAAACTCATCATAATATGCAACACACACTCATTATCTATGCTCCTTACCTGTCCCAATTCTACAATTGCACAGTCTTCACATTTATTTTAGGTTGTAGAATTCATGTCTCAGCTTTTGGCTCAGAAGAAACTCCAGGCCTCTAACCAGATAGAAAGTGCACAACTCCTACCTCACATGGATGAATCCTTAAGTCATTTTATCATATTTTTTTACAGAATAGAAAGGGACAAAATGTTCCAGCATTCCAAAGACTCACATCCATCATCACATGTTGGTTTTCTTTGCTTCAAATGGCAAATACAAGCTTCACTAAGTGAGTTGAGGTGAAGGAGGCTTTACTGTGTCCTGTAAGTTTCATGCATTGATATTTATGCCTTGAATATTTTTAGCTGAAGTGTTATTCTCTAAAGACAAACTGTTCATGGTTAAAATGCTGATCTTATTTTATGTTCTTTAACATTCTCGCCTTTGTTGTAACTCACACATCTCTAAGCCTATCTTCCTGTGACATTGTGGAAGGGCACAGAGGAGAACAAATCTGTTAGACTACTTGACTATATGCAACAACAGCTGCATAAAACCTGCTCAAGATACAAAACAAAGCCATTTTTTCCCATTAAAATTAAAAAAATATGGCACAGTGAGATGGGAGGAGGAGCAGTTTCATTCTTTTACCTGTTCTAAATGGGACTTGTCCCACACAGTAGGTGAAATGTTGGGAGAAAAAAAAAAAAAGTTTAATCATAATAGAACATGACGTTCTAAGTATACGCCACAAACCATAATCGCCATTAATAATAATTCTAAAGCATGTTTAATAACAATTATTGAAAAATACCTGTTGGTTTCTCGACTGAACATTCAAGAGAGACTGAAGTCTTTTCAGGTCAGAATAATCCCTAGGAAAAAACACAATGGCATAAATACATGTGCCAGTAGTTACATAAAAGTATTTCCATAAGAGTAAAGAAGGTCAACAAGCAACAGTGCTACTGGCAGAAAATAAAGTTTTCTGGTGTTGCCTAGTGTCCCCATTTTGTGAATTCACAACTTCTCCAGAATGCCTTAAATCAACAAAGGTGTAAATAAACTTTGTGACCAGAGTAACAGTTGTCATGTTTATATTGCATTTCAAATTAAAGCATTCTGCTTTGGCAGCCAGTGCAAATTCCACACGAGTCCTGCTGAAGTTCAAAGTAAAACGCCAGTTACTATACCTCATAGAGATCCCATGAGTTTTTTTGTCTGTTGCTTTTTTGGTGCTCCTCAGCTTTTTGTCCTGATCAGGCATTGTGTATCACTATTATCATTATGTGGCTAAAAACAAGGAAATGTCCTTAAAAATAAAGTAGATACAAAGAATTATATCATTGCAGCAAAAGGAACACATGTTTACTTACAGAATCAACAGATAGAACTTTAAGAAAAAAAAACCAGCTTTACCATTTTCTCAGCATGAAACCTTGGGCATTATATCACGATATCCTTTAGAATTCCACATATTAACACATGGGTAGATAATACTGGCTGTCTTGATGTTACATGTATTTTTATTAGGATTTTTCCTCTTCTTTCATCTTATTACCATTATTTCTTACCATGGATTGGCTATTTAGGTTACAGCAGTGCTTACAGGCTAATGTCAGGGTTGTAAAAAACAAGCTGTTGTCCAGACAACAGAGAATATAACAGTTTTATCATCCAGATAAATAGGTTGAACAAAGGGTAAAAAAAGGAGGTATCTGACAAATAAATGAGATGCATACAGCAAGTCGAGAGAGGTGATTATCCCCCTCTACTTCGCTCCTGAGAAACCCCACCTGGGGTACTGTATCCAGCTCTGGGGCCCCCGGCAGAAGAATGACATGGACCATTGGAGTGAGTGCAGAGGGGGGATATGGCGATGATTAGAGTGTGAGACACTGGATTATTACATTATTATTGGCTCAGATCAACTCAAACGTGGGGTGGAGGGGTGGAAGGGACAGGTCAAATTTCACAAAGGTGGTGTCCCATTCCACACGCCAACCCCTTCCAGCCTCCTTGGACAGCCCTGGAGCACTGCCCAATACCACACTTCCTGGAGGCCTTAATCCAGCCCCAGAAGAGCTGCACACCAGAAGTCCTGCCCGCCAGGGGTGCCCACAGAAGCTGCTCCTTCCCAAAAGAACATATTTTTTCCAACTACAGAATTTTGCATCACAGAACTACCCAAACTGCAACCGTTGACAGTATGAACTCATGCACTGTATCCAATCACTCTGGGAAGTGGCCTGTAAGCTCAGTTCATTCATTTCTAGTCTTCTGAACAAGCCTTTATCCTACCACTAGACCCCACACAGAGAATGGCTGCTCTGGATCCAAAAGGAACATCTCTCTCTCCCACACATCTACTCAAAAAGCTTATTAAAAAACACCCCAGAACACTTCTGTGGCACCAGTTTTTACCAAGGAATGAATATAAATAGGATCTGTTCTAATAATCAGTAGACAAAATTCCTGAGTTCAGATTAAACCAAATGCAGCTAGCTCAAAGTATTTATTTCCTCTGCTTCGAGAGCATTAAAAGTTAAGAGAAGCCACGTACACTGCTAAGCATGGTTAAGAGTCCTCATGAGTAGGAATTTCCATGTATTTTTTTAATGATATTCTTATATCATCTCCCCAGTACATCAGTCTATTTGGGACATTACTGAGGCATGACACAATGCAATAAGCACCTTACATTTGTACAGGAGGAAAGAGTGTGAAACCCACAAATTGTCAACTTGATCATGAGTATGTGTGCACAAAGAACAGATTTCAACCAATTAAAGAACTACCAAACAAAACCACACACAAACAATTTGTCCATGAAGAGAGTTAAATCTTTAAAATTTTCGGCATCCCACGAAAAAAAGTAATCCTTGGGTTAAACCTGTAAACCACAAACAGCAGGATTCCCAGTACAGCTAGGATTTAATCCAAAATTTTTAAGTCTGTGATTATTTACATTTTGCAGCTGTAGACTAACCTTGCTTTAGGGCTGCCAGTCCAATGCTCTTGCTGTTAGCTGTACCTTGGTAAAGATGAAACAGAGTAACAGCTGACTAATATTTTTAAGGTCCATTGCCATTACAGATCCAAAAGTCTCTATACAAAATTGAACCTGACAAACACCAAGCCAAATTCCCTGCACTGCTGCCTCAAAATGAAGGGATGCAGCTCACTCAAGGATACAGCCCACACCCAGCCCTGAGGACTCACCCTGGGGTTACCTCTCTATTTCCTAGAGACAGACCTCTCTGGTTTGTCAGCACAGCATCACCACAGATGCACAGCTCACTGGATTGGGAAACCTGATTCAGGTTACGAATAAACTCTCCTACTTTAACCCCTATTACCTTGCAGCTTGTCCCCAAGGACTTCTGCTGTATAAGGGCAGCAACAACATGCAGAAATGAGTATTTATCCATGCAGCTTAAAGTGCTGTGCCCCCTTCAGCTTTACTACAAAGATTAAACTAATTCATTAACAGCCAGCTGTTGGTGAAAACAGCTTTCCCCTTTCCTTCCCCTTCCCAGCCTCAGCCACTGCCCTCTTCTTCAGCTGATTTGGCCCAACCTGAGCCAGTTCAGAGAAAGGAAACAATATGCCTCGCTTTAAGTATAGTAACTCTTCTACCATTTTAATTCATTGTTACAGTAGCCTGATGAGTACCTCTGCTGATTGGGCAGGCATGCACAGATGTAAATCGAGAGAGAAGAGCAGAAAGCCCATTTTCTCAGTAGCCAGTGACTAAATCAGGAAGGTATATTAGCACCACACCCTGAGTGAGGGGTAGACAAAAGGAAATAAACCCCTCTTTTCCTTCTGTCAGCCAAAAACCTGAGAGAAAGCAGACATTAAATATTCCTTAACTATTCTCAGAGTTATTTGACTTTCTTGAAGTCACTGGATAAGTTCCCACCTCCCTGTTTCTTCTTTACTCATGCCAGCAGAAATTTCCATGAAGCCAGGCTATTCACTATCCTCATAACTATCCCCCTGCTATTAAGTCAGCCATGAGTAATGTGTAAGAAACAAACCGAACAACACTTACTTAGGTTGCGCCAGAAAAAAAATGGGATTAGACAAATCTTTAAAAAAACAGAAACACATTAAAAGGAAAATGTCTTTACAGTCTTATTCCATTCCATTTAAAACAATGAGAACAATATTAATTCATTCATTTTAACTGGGGATAATTACATCTAATTAGTTATGTTCGTTTAATTACACAGGAAGAAAGATGTATTCTGATAGCACTGGAATGCAGGATAGAACAAGAAATGCTCCAAGAACCCTGACAGAAATAAAAGAATCCACATGATGAGAAACAGGAGACAAAGGAATTATCCCAGACTTGATCTGTGGCCCAATCCAGTATCCGTCTCAGATTACTTAAACACATAAGCTTCAGAAGGTGAAAACAAGCCCGAAAATAAACAAAAACACAACAACACGTTGGAGGATAAATCTACCACCAACAACTACAGTGTAATGTTCTCTCCAAAAAGAAGACATCTTACCTTGTTTATAATCTTTATTAGCAATAACTACTGGCTATGGACAGTTTGTAAGCCAACTAGTTGCTTGATTTACCCTTGAACTCCTTCCTTAATCACTCCAGTGGCTCAGTTCCACTATCTAATCATACACAAGATAATTGGCTTAAGGTGGATAAAGAAGCAGTAGATATATTGTATCTTGGCTTTGGTAAGACTTTTGATGCTGTTGCTAGACAGGAATGTATCTAATACCATAAACTGTGTCATGTGAAGGTCAGACGAAAATTCACTCCCTAAAAGAGCAATTATCAATATATTACTGTCAAAATAGAAATTGATTCCAAATACAGTCAAAGTGATGGCAAAGGAAGCATCAAAGATGATGAAAATTTCCCAAAAGGTATACTTTTCCTTTCTAGTCTGATGGAAACAAAGGGAACTCTGGATGGCTTCCCTTTTTGTTCTCAGAGAACACAGCAGTCAGATCCCCACCAGTCACAGCCTGTGTTTACGAAATTGTACTGAAGAACCCATACAGACAATGTTTGAAGAGGCTTTCTTTCATTTTATTGACTGAATTAACATGGAAATCCGTGTGTTTGCTATACATGACAACTTTCACGTGCAGATATATATTTATCGGAAATTTTATTTAATAACTCCTCTGGGGACTCTCTAAAGTTTAACTAGAATCCAATGTAAGATTTCTGCTTTCCTAACAAATGAGAATATTCAAGCTTCTACTGGTTTGGGTCTGGTTGGTTTTTTTGTTTTCCCGCTGCATCACCTCAGTTCCACCGGAGCCATAAATGGCCAGGCCTGTTCTCAGATTCCTGACCTCACGCAATGTTTGGGCTATTTTCCACAGCATAACTTCTATCTGTAGAGTCTGCTTAAATCCACCCTGTTAATCTGCAGTTCACAGATCAGGGCGGGAGGAGGGGGGAGGGAAGGAAAAAAACCAGGATTTCTGAGGTCTAGTGAGCAGCTCCGTATCAGCTCAAGGATAAAACGTAGCTCTGTGAAGTTCATCCTCTCCGCCCTTGCTTACCGGGCAGACCTTTACGGGGAATTACATCGCTGTGACTTGGAGCCTCTGTGAATCACGAGAGGTTGTCTAACGCCTCCCGAAAGCTCAGAGCTGGTAAGGGTGCAGGGCTGGGGAAGACGTCATCAAGTGAAATGGGAGAGGGACGGGGCTATGGCCTTTCCTTCCCCCTTCCCTTCCCGTCCCTCGCGCTCCCTTCCCCGCGGTCCCTCAGCGCTCCCCCCGCCCCTCTCCCACTCACGCCTTGCGCACGCTCGGCTCGGCTCCGCTCCGCGGACCGGCGACGCTCCCTCCGCCCGGACGAAACCCCGCGGCCAATCGCCTCCCCTCTTCTTGGAGCGAGGCGGCCGGCCCGCCTATCGCCAGCCGCCGTGCTGCGCAGTGCCGGGGGACCCTGGCGACCGCTTCCGCCCCCGGCGCCGTTGCCATGGTCACGGGGACGCCCTGGCCCGGCCCCACCCGCGGGGTCAGATCCCGGCCCCCCCCGGCCCCTGGTCCCGGGCAGTAAAAACACAAACGGCCTGAATAGAGTCCAGGAGATTTTTTTTTTTTTATTGCTTTTACCAACTTTCTGAAATGTTACAAAAGATAATTTTATTCTAGCGGTAATTAAAACAACACAAAGGCTGAATCTTTCACATTAAAGACGAGTCTGAGAGTTGTGTTTTCTGTATAAACTGAATGTTGATTCTACAGTTGGAATAATGTTTTCATTTGCTTTGGATTTGGTTATAAAGTAAGAAAACGTCACTGTAATTAGAAAAGCAGTTGTAAAAAATTCAAACCGTACAGTATGCAATCACATTTCAAATAAAGAGTATTAAAACCAAAACCTCAGTTCAGCTGCAGAAGCCGAACCTGGAAGACACTTTTGCACAGGAGCATCAGCAACAATAGAAAAGAAAATACTATAAATGATGTGTCTTTCCAATAAAATAATTTAGAAAAGTATCAATTTTCAAACTTATTCATTATTCCAAATAGATGTCAACAGATACTAAATTTAATATGAAAGTGTCTTTAGGTTAACTTCAATGCCAACTACAAAGTTCTAGAGGTTTTCACTAAAAACATTATAAAATAAAATCAACTTAAACGTACTGAGCAATCTGCTTTATTTATAGCACTACATTTATGCTGACTCAAAGCTGTGTGCCTCTATAGTCTTAAAATTTGCCATAAAATAAATTACTGTTGGTATAAAGAAAATATTTCACACATTTGTACTGTACTTCATAATTTTGTCCTAGATGAGTAATTAAAACATTACTAATCATAAGAAAGCAAAAAGAAAACTAAGCTCGCTGTGGTGCTCGTCTGACAGACTAAATTTGTGATTTGAAAGTCATGAACCATTTATCTTATGATTTACAGAACATATGTACAAGACAAACCCTTTAGAATGGTGCAGGCTCTGTGATGTGACAGATATATTTTACAGCCTGTCGAACCTGCCTTTAGGAAGTTACCGTATAAAGACAGAGATGCAAGTGAATGAAGCAAATGCTAACTTTAGGGGAGAACTTTCATTATGAGTGGAAAAAATGGCCAAGATACTTGGTTGGAAAAAACCACCCATTAGGGCACCAAATTATACCCTAAAAGGTTTTATGATGACAAACTTGGCAATTCAGAACATTTCACAGAATAATTGTAAAAATATTATGTTATACTTGCAAAATTAATCTAGGAAGAAATTGTCATTAACTTGGGCAGATGTAAACAGAATGAGAAAAATGTCACTGTAATACATATGAAAACAGTAAGAATGAGTTGTCTAGAATATAATTTACACATGCAACTGCGTTTTAAGTGATAATTTTAGATGATAATTTAAATGGAGTGGTCAAAATTAAGACCTACACTTCATGTAAACATTCATATTTTTAAATAAATTAGAAAAAAAAAAAAGAAAAAAAAAGAAAAAAAAGGAAAAAAGAAAATAAAAAAAAAAAAAAAAAAAAAAAAAAGGAGGGACTTCCTGAGGTGGCTCTGCAGCCAGGTACACAGTAGCACTAAGCTCCATTCCAGGAAACCAAGGCATCTAAAAAAAGTGCAGGGTTGTTTATTTTCCTCTGACTGTTGGAATGGAAATACATTGGCGTAGTTTTTAAAGGGCTTAAGCCCTATGAAAAAGAATCAGTGCACAGCAATTATCACTGCTCTTTTGCATCCATTAAGGCAAAACATATATCTAAATAGAAACTACATCCTTAGCCATTTTATTTTAATACCGTGTGTGATTTTAAAGCAGAGAAGGTGTAAAATGAGCAGCAAATCAATTAACCATGTATTATCAATAGGGATTTATGCATTTAATAACAGATCTTCTCCTGTTCATATGGGGGAAAAGTGGAAGTATAACATGCTACTACTGCCCAGGAATACTGAAACTAAAGATTACTGTAAACTGGTTTGCCAAGTTATGGTCTTTCTGGCACTGATTAAAATATCTACACAATTAAATAAATACTGTGATTAGACTTGTGGGCCTTTGGTTTTGTTTCCTTTCTACTTTACTAGAAATATATCCACTTCCTGTAATATTGACCTAAACTTAACCCTCCCAAAGTAGAAGCCAGATACAAGGTGTGCAGCACCACAGAACCCTGATTTACAGCATCAAAGAGTTAAAAATCCAAGAGGCTCATAGTATTTTTTTGTGTCTTTGGAAACTGTTGCAGAACTGTGAACATGAAGTGTAAAATACTACTGGGAGGACCGGAACAAAAGTAATGTGTTGCCGATGATGCTACCTAAAATGCTCAAAATATCTTCCCTCTTTGATTCAGCAAGAGCTACTTAGTAGTCAACAACTGACATGCATATATGTGTTTTTCATTTTTTTAAATAATGTAGAAAGTATTGGGAAACCATCTGCTGTAGTTTCACTGTTATCTCAGTCTGATCGGAGGGACAACATGGGTTATTTTATAAAAGAGCACAAACTCAAACTAAGGCACAAGCTACACTATTATCTAAGAACACCGGTCATTACACAGTATTGGTCAAGCTGCTACTGCAGACCTCACTTGCTTTGCCACTGACCTGAGCCTTTGTTATGACAGTTTGGATACCATTATTCATATTGCTGTACACTATGATTTCCTTTCTTTAAACTGTCTTCTTGGAATTCAGTCAAATGAAAAAAGAGGGGAAAGAAAAAAAAAAGAAAAATGTTAAATAATTACATTACATTTCAAGGGAACAGTAATAATTACATTACATTTCAAGGGAACACGTAATGTAAATGCTATTTTTAAAAGTTTCTATTTATTCCCACTGATTGCTTTATTTTTGTAATATACAATTACCTTCTCTTGAGGTGACATTTGGCTAAAGCGTACCAAAATTGCACCTCAAGTGGTATTTTCAGATGAAGTCTGCCCTCCTCCAGAATCAGCTCCTTTTGCTGGACCACCTCAATTGGTCCATGATAAAACTCCCAATTTTGCCAAAAGCCAAATTAAGCTTTAAATGAGCACAGATTCTAATTAAAGCCATTGCAATACATCCAGAAAGGGCTAGTGGCAATACAGAATGTAAAGAGATGGAAAGTAAATAAAAAAAAACAAAACTAAGGCATAAGGCAAAAAGTATTAACAATGGAAACTGGTAGGTAAGTGATCAAGATTTTCATTTATATATAAAATTCTCATTATTTCAAATATTATAGTGCTAAACTCTAGAACTTGAAAATGTTAAGTATAATAAATGCACACTGACTGTATCTGTATCAGTGGAGCCCCCCAAAAATCCCACTTACTTTAATAAATGAATATTTATTTCTTCCATTCATTGTACATGATAAAAATTTATACTAATTAAAATAAATAAAATGTTTAAAAATAAGTTGGTGTGCTATTATATATGCCCTTTACAATGGAGAGGATCAGAACTGTACACACAAATACCACAAGCAATTAGTAATCCATAAAATAATACTGATCATAAACCTATTCCAGAATTAAACTACAGCTAATTTAATCAAATAGACAGTAAATTTAAAACCCAAGAAGTATGTTTGATGAAAATATGAAACTTTTAGAGTATTTCATTCTTAGAGTTGAGTAAATCAGACTCTGAAAGTTGATCGAAAAAAAATGCAAGTAAAAGAAATCAGGAGTACTGATGTGGTAAGTATGTTTAACTTCCTAGAGACCAAATTGCTGCCTGCAAATTCAAATTATATTGTGTAAACATGGAGTGTCCAGAATGGCAAATACTGACTTGGGGCTGTAACTACAATTACTGCACGCATACTGCTACTGGACAATAATGAAAAATCCAGAAAGAAAGAAAAAAAAAAAAAAAAAGAGAGGGAAAGCAGGAAACCAGGGTACTTAGATATATTTTAAGGCTTAACTAACCATCTGACTTAGGGCTCTAGGCCACTTCTGTAGAATAGGAGAGATAGATTCCAGAAAACACTAGCATGGAGTGGAGACATAAACCACAGTAGTTCTTGTCAACAGCACATTAATATTTGTTCTAAGAAATGACAAAAAAAGAAGTATACCCTGCAAAAAACAAGCACTAATTGCCTGCATGGAAAACAAACTTCTGTAGCGCACATTATAAACAGAGGTATTGCAAAACTTTAAGCCATGTGGACCAGTAACCATCAGCAAAAGCTGATGTAACTTTTATGCACATATTGATTATTGAAAATAATAAGCATTCATTACAGTCTTCCTATTTAAAAATGAAAATAAAATTTCCAATAAAATAAATAGCTGAAGTGTGATTACCACTCATCTTACTTGTTGGAAAAATCTTCGCATTACGCAAGCGTATCTACAGTGCCCTAAACAATGGCAGAATTAAATATATGTTGCTCCTTAAATTGGAAATCACACTTCCATGGTATAATATCCTACAGTGATACATATATACACACACAAATACACACAATTCCTCTTGGTTCCGTTCTATAAAGATGTTTCAGCATCCACATATTTCACAACATGTGATTTTTCCACTTCTATTTTCACACTTTCTGGTTTTTCAGGGCTGTTTGAAAACAAAGAGGAAAACGTAAGGTTTGGTTTGTACTTCCAAACATTTTATACTTTACAAAGAACGTTGAAAGTATTTACATAGAGACACTTTTATGATGAAATTCTACTAAATTTTAGTAATTGTTAAATACTATTCACAGGAACAGTACAAGCCTAAAGACAGAACTTGCCAATCTCTCATCCATAAATACCATTTCCAATCACACTGCTATTATTGATTTGAAACTGTTTTGCAAAACATCTTTAAAAAGAAAAAAACCCAACAACATCGCAACCTGAAAAACTATCTAGTTAAAAATACTCAAAAATACTCCACACACAATATTGCTAACACACACTGCTTTATTCTTGTGCAGGAAAACAGTTTTCTTCATAATACAAGACTGGGAAAACATTTCCGTCTTTTTGAAAGGGAGAACCACACTTGCAACAACAGTAGAGGACAGTTAGAAACCTGCATAAAAGTGTCCATTCAAGTGAAGTGCAAGACCCTAAAGACAAGTGGTTGGCTGGCACCTGAACAACTGACACTCTTAGGGACACAGCCACTGAACAGCGCCTTACCCAGGGACAAAAAGAAATGTCCCGAGGTAGTTGCAAGACACTAGGAAATAAAATGGAAGAGCATAAGTGGAAGGATTCTCTAGGCATGAGTTTTAGAAGAGATGACACACCTGTAGAGCTGCTCTCTAAGGAAAAAAATGTATTAAAAATTCATACAAAGAGAAACATTCTGGGACTCCTTGGAAAATACAGATGTGCGCAGACTCCGCAGAGTCTGTAAACTATGTCAGGTGGTAGAGGGAGAAAGAAAAAGCAATCTGGATCAGTTCAGGAAACACATAAAAAAAATTTAGATATGTATTTTTTTAAATATATGTTTTTTTGTAAATAATGCCAACCCACACAACATGTCCTCTGGAATTATAAAACACATGCTTGCATTAGCATCTGAAAATAGCACTGCCTACAGAACCATTTTTACCACAGCACTAAATGTCTGTCCATACCACAAAATGAAGACTGTTACACAGAAAAACCTTAACAGAATTGAGATGAATAATTTACTGGTGATTACTTTTGACTGAGCAGAGGTGACAGCACACGCTAGGCAAGAACATGTAGCAAATATCTAAAAACAGCAATTGACTGAGTTAAAGCTCAAGGAAGTCCTGTCTTCTAACATTTTCTAGATTAATGCAATATCATACTGCCTCTTGAAAGAGCTGGTTTCTGGTACCACTGTTTTTTATTTTCAATTTATAGTTTTAGCAAGTTCTCTACCAAGATGGAATTTTACTGTACTAAGCTCAAGCATGGCATGTTATGGAATAAAAGGGAAATGTCTAATAGCAAAACATAACAAATAGATGGAATAATGAATACAACCTTAGTAATCAAAAAATGTTGCAAACTTGTCAGAAGCCTAATCTGCTAGTGCTGCATATAATTCTATACTAACTTAACCTACTCAGGAAACAGGAAAGCACAAAATGGAGTTGTATTACTTGTAACTACCTGAAAACCAAATCTAAAAATGTTAATTCTTCTGGAAAAAGAAATACAGGTCTGTATCTCTTCAAGCCTTATGCATCCAATGACTATCAGATAAGGTACCAGAAGCATCCACAAATTCTGTAACAGATTTCTGAGAATTTAGCATGAAAGAAAACAATTAAAAGAAGAGGGTAGACTGACAGATATGCTCTGTTATCTATCTAATGCCTCTATTATTTGTCTTCCTGACAGTCTTGGTCATGCAGTACTCAAGTTTTAAAAATGTTTCAATTAAACACAAAATTAAACATTTTAAAAGCGTTTAAACAAATACAGGCTAGAGGTTCACTCGAAATGGTGCCTGCACTCATGAGTCTCTTCAGCTTTTCCTCCTCACCCTTGGCTGACCTGCTACCTGGACAAAACAAAGCCGTATTTCCATGCCTAATTTGGAGCAACACACGTGCTGAATAGTCAGATGGTACACAAGTGCTAAGTGGCCACTCACTTCTACTGTTTCCATGATGCAAGCTCAACGGTACCTGAGACAGCTTGGACAGTTATGTACCAACACTCCCTTCTCACCCACAAACTCTTCCACCGAGACAGAAGTTTATACAAAATCTGACAATTTCTTATCTCTGAAACATGCCTTCCTTTGGCAGAATTGGCTGAAAGGGATCAACCAAGAGAGATGCATAGACAACAGGACTGCATAAGCTTAGTGTTCCAAGGCAACCATGCCCATTCTCCTCTCTTTCCTATATAAAAACTACTAAGCAATAGATGCATTGTGATGGAACAGTCCACATACAACAGTCCCTATAAAACACAAGCCTTTCAGGAAGATGGGGGCATTCCACATATTCAGGTTGTGGTTTATTTCCCTTGACAGACTTGGCCAAATAGGAAAGAAACTAGGACAGAACAGCAGAATGATTGTACACAGAGTTGGTTGTTTGATGGGGACCTCACTGAGAAAAAGGCTTCTAACCAGCACAGACGATGCATGTCAGCTCACAGGGTATGTTCCCAGCACTAAGACTCCTGATCTGTCCAGTACCTCATTCAAATATATTTTATGCTTAGTAAGGTAGTATTTGAGCCAGGTTTAATTTTTATAATATTAAAATGAGTTGAGGAAAATTAATCAAGCAACCCACAGAACCATGGAGCAGATCCTAGGCAGCATAGAGCAACAATGAAAGTGCTGGACTTACCTTTATTCCCAGTGGAATTTGTAATGTTGAGGATCAAACCAATCCCATGCTCATATACACTCTAGTATTAACAAACCCTAAGCCCATCAGAGCAGTAAACACTTGTATTAAGCAAATAAAGAGTAACTTTTAAATTACTATTTAAAATAATACATTTAATAAAATAATTCCTCATAGAAATTGATAAACGTCATAATGAAGAAAAATTAAGTTTGAATTCAAGTTCCTCTAAACTAAAAAGTCAGTAACTCAGATTTACAAACCACATATACTCTTTTTTTACACACATTTCAAGAAATACAAGTACAGCTGCTAAACACAAGACCACAGTTAGAAGACATGTGAGTAATTATAGCTACCTCAGGTTAGCTCTGGTTACTTTGGCATTCTCAGTACTCATGGAAAGAGCCTTCCACTGTGCAGTTTTGGCCATTTCGTCTGATATGTTTACAACTGAGGGATCAATGCTAAAGAACAAACATACTTTCTGGTTAGTATTCAATTCCTTGCAACAGTATTATACTTACTGTCACTCATCATTTACATCAGTTGTGCCTTTTCTCAATATTTACACAGCCACAAGTTGAGTTCATCTCTCAAAAATGTATTTCAAGAAAAAATTGAAAATTTAACTTACTAGTACTGCTGTAATCACATAGCATCTTGAAAGAGTTTTTCACATAGATACCACTAAGACATTGAGAGTATTTGAGAGATAACTCATATGCTCAGAAATAATGAATTTAATCACACTTCTGCTAAGGTTTTCATAAACCAGTTACTTTAAGTGGCTTCCAGGAAATAATCAAGGGCAAAAGAGCAAATGTTAATAACATTTCAAAACTGGTATCTCAGGTGAGGTTTAAAACTACTAAAAATCTGGAAATTCCAATTATCTAGACAGATTTCAAGGGTTTTTTTCCTGCAATGCCTTTCTAGACATTTTTGAAGGTTCTTTTGCCAGACCACTCCCATCCCATGTCCTGTAGAAAGTAAGTTCACCCTCAGAGATGGGTAAGTTTTTAAAACCTATTTCCACTTTTGTCCTCCACACATTTACATGTACAGTGGACTTAGGTGTTGCCTGTAGGTATGTTTTCTGTCCTGTTCCATACTTAAGCTTCACAGTCTACCCCAGGTAATCTGTAAGAGTTTTTCAAATGGCAGAGAAATCTTTCAAAGCCATTTTTCCTCAGGAATCCCCCTAAGATACAAGGCAGCAGAATACACAGTAAATAAGTGCACACAGTTGATGAAATCATAGTCCTATACTGTGAGAGCAATTAGCAACTCAATTGATTTTTAAAAAAGCTTTAGCATTTAGTATTTTCATTTGAGTTGCTAAGTCTGATTAAGCCTGCTCTCCAAGTAGTACTCATCAGGAATAATTTCCGCCTGCTCCCAACTCACCTTAAGGTAGACCTGATACTACCCTAGATTCACAGGAAGGCAAATTTTTAACTTAGGAACCCTCAGAGAGGAAAAGAAAACTGGTAAGCTACTTATCTGTCTCATCTTCAGAGTATGTTGGAACAGTTGTAGAATACTTGACAACTCAGTTACATACAACCCCCAGTAAGGGAGAGACATACTGAGACAAAATGCCTTCCAAAGCTGAAGGAATTTCCATCAGTGAAATTCCAGCACTCCCTTTTCTGGAGAAGAACCTGTCCTCACATTTACTTTCAGAAAATGACCTTTTACTAAAGTAAAAATGGTTACCTGTAAAAAGGAGCTTTTGCACCACAGAAGTTACCGACTTTAGCCCTCACTAAAGGAAACCAAAGAATTACACACTTAAACTTCATCTGAAAAATCCAAGTGGCTGGTAAACACATGGTTCAACTGATGCTATTAGTTGCATAATGCTCGGTATTTCATGCATGATAGCACACAAATATTCCATAAAAACTGACCAAGAATGCTTCTTCACCTTTAGTACAGCTGGTCGAAATTGAGTCATCTGATCTGTTCAGGATGGTCACGTAAATTTATAATTAAGATGCAGTTTTAAAGAACAATGCAACATAAAAATATTACTGTAACATCATGAGGTATACCTTCAAAATTCCTAATCATGGCTAAGTTACAAGCTTGGGAGAAAAAAAATTAATTCAACCCATATACCACCAACTTAATACAAAGTAAATTACACCATGTGATACAAAAACTTTTAAAAAAACAACATTTTATTATACCTGTATTTTAGGGTTTTTACAGGAAAATTCAAACTTGCTTCTCCGTATGCAAGGTGTACGCTTTCATTGTCTGAAAGCATTCTCTCTGCTTCCTGTAAATTCCAAGTAAGAAGTTTGTAAAATCAGTCACGCAGCAGAAACCAAAGTATCTCATGCTGAAAGTTATTCCATAGGGATAAGGGGAATTTCCCTGTAGGTACTGGAGTTGCATGCAGAAGATAAAGCTTATGACCTTCTCCCTTAGAAGTGTTTTATTCAGAAAGGGGAGATGGGAGAACAGGGAAGGAGGGTGTTACAAGCTTTGTAAGGAATTCAGCTAGGTGGTGTACAGCAAGGCTGGACTTTTATGGAGAAGTTATACAAGCTCTATTACTGTATTACTGGTAAGTAGCAGTTGCTTTTAAGGACAACTCTGCAAACACACACAAGTACCATAACCCTGATACTATGAACAGTTTTGTGATTAATTTAAGAAGGATAAAGAACTCTACTCCATCACTTCCGTCTCCCCTTCCTTTTTCTCTCCCTCTTCATTTTCTCTCCTTCTAATCTGGTGAAAGTCAAAAAACTCAACATTTTTTGTGCTAACTACTGCTTCATTTTGCTTGGTAATTTTTGTCACAAAGAATCATAGTCCATAATAGCATAATTGACACAGTGACTTAATTCCTTATCTGTCAGCAATAGTTCCTCTAGAATTAAATCTCATTAGTAAAGAATTTCAAAATGTATATTTCGTATATAAGGTCATATGCTCAGGTCGCTTAAAATTCTTTTTCATCTTATTATTTCCTAGTAATTTACAACATGCTCAATTTGATTGTTTTCACACTTACTTCTTTCTCTTTTATCTTTTTGTCATCTTCTTTCTTCTTTTTACTTTCTGGCATAAGATCATCAAGCCAACTAAGCTCTCTTTTGGTGAAACATAAATCCATGAGCTTGCGAACGAACACTAAAGCTAGAACCTTAAGGGAACCATAAATGAAATAATTTAGATTTAACTATTTAAATGAACAAAAATTCACACACACTTTCAGTACACTCAATCTGTAATTGAAGCCCTTTTTTCTACCACTAGTTTTATCTTACCATAAAGTTAAATAATTTCCACTTTCAATAGCTATTCACAATTGAACTGCTTATTTTCAGGAAATGAAAAGTCTTTGTTTCAAAGGGGGTTTTTTTGTTTCTTTCTCACTCCTTTCTTTCTTAAAGCAACAAACATCTTTTGAAGAGATTCTGGATGATACACATACTCTTGTAAAACTACTAACTTGTAAAAAAGAAAACTTACCATCATAGGAAAAACAACAGCAGCTGCAGAGGCTTTAATCACCCACAACAGAACTAGACAAGTGAGCTGAATGACTGTAAAGATATGAACCTTCCAGAGTGGCACATAACGTAGATAAATCAAGTCAGGTTGATGTTTGGCAGGCATTCCGAACAGTTTTATACGGTCAAAAAACTGCACAGAAAATAAAATCATCCTTCAGTTAATTATTTTATGTCTCTCCGAAAGAAAATAAACATTTTTAGGGCACTCCAGAAAGGTAAGCTAATTCCAAATAAAACACTAATGAAGGACACTGAATATTCAAGGAGGTGGAACTTGGGTTTTTTGCCCCCCCCTCACACTAATAATAAAAAATTCCACAATATTTCTGAAAATTTGTTTCTTAACTATACTATTGAAGGAATAAATTAAAAAAAAATGAGAAGTGAAGGCACAATACTGTAAGAACAAATACCTGAATGTGACACTCAGGAAATTATCCTACACGCTATTCAGACAACATGGACTAACGTTATTGTGGCTCACATAATGTAGTGTGTTATAGTTTCCTTTTCAGTCAGTGTTGAACAAACTGCTCATTAATATCAGACTTTACCTGAATGCCTTTTAATGAAGATACTCCCATGTAAAGAAATACACCATATAAAACTGGCATTGGAATAAACTGGGGAGGAAAAAACACAGTTAAAAGTGGAATGAACATAGCATAAGATAGCAGTCCATATCAGTGAAAGACACACAGCAAGTTATTTTTTACTTTATATTTTACTGAAGTGAAATCTGTAAAACCTGAGGCCCTTTATTTATAGAGAAAACATAAGCATCATTGAGTAGCAAAAAAATCTAGAACTAACAAGGCTATCACCAGAATTAAAAAAGCAGTTCCGTCTTGACTGCCCATGCATTCAATTTTTTAGGTTGCAACCAAGATTTTTATTTGTGTTAAGTATACTGCTTTATGTTGCGATTTGATAGGAACGGTATTGACACTATTGTATCCTGCACAACTTCATGAAATTGCCATGTGAAGTTTTACTTTTGATCACTTATGCTGCATTTCTGGAGCAGTCGAAACAAAATCCCCACCATACCAACTGAGCTATGAAACTCTGCTAATTTTTCAGAGCTAAATTTGCTCCAGTAAGATCAATTTAAAGCTTACTACAGATAAAATTTATAATAATTTAAATAATAATATATAATATACATCTTATGTAATATAATTTTATCTTTTAATATAATTTAAAGCCTACTAAGATAACAAAGTTGTCCACTGATTTCAGTGGCATTTGCATCAAACCTCTGCAGTGAAGCTTTTGAGTAAAGGACAGCCAACATACAATTTGAAATGTTAATAAAAACTGCTGCTATCAAGCTTGAACAAAAGCCTTTAATTAAACAATGTGGAATAAAACTATGCCTCAGGGATTCATTACTGCGTGTGTGTGTGTGGCTAGTGTCTTCACCGTAAGCTCTGTAATTTGATATTTTAACTTCTATTGCATTAAATCAGTATAAATCCACACATGGAACAAAAGCACAGCAACTGACAGATGCAAGGCTTTGTTCTCCTTACTTCTTTTGAACAATAACAGTCATTCATACTGAAAAAGAAAATTATTTAATAAAAACCAAGAGAAATTATTTCACTCCTATTACTGTGGGTCCATAAAAAAAGCACTAGTTTCTAAGAATCTGCTGTTCAGACATGGGGTAAAAATCTTGCTTCAGCAATCAGCACTTTTAACTTTTGCTTTTGAGTAACAATAAATCTATTTAATCATTTTTGCATTATATAGCGAAGTTCTTGGTTGCTTTTCAACCAGATATTGTCAAATCTGAATATCTATTTTTAGTAACTACTACGGCCTTATTGTTTTCAGACTGACATTCTTTAACACATACAAATGGTCAACTATTTAGAATTTATAATGTGTAACTCTAAATACTAAACTATAGCTGTGTGTTCACAGGTTTATTCCTTCCCATTATCTAAACTTAAGAAGCTACCTTTCTTATGAAATTGCTTATGATCTGTCTTTAAACTGACTTTTGCAAAATTCTATAAAGGTACTAGAAATGATGCAATATCTGGTATTCTGGCAACAAAGAGTCAGCAGTTCTTTTGTTTCTCCTTTTAACTACTGGATTTGAAACAACTAAGCAGAAGTTGAACAGATTTTAGTCAAATCTGAGCAAAAAGCCAACAGCACTGAGCAGTTTTCTTTCAATAAAGTCCTTGAAAGGCCACTAGGGATATAAATTAAGAGACACTACAATACAACCAGCAAAATCACTATTACACGATGACGCATAAGGTAATCTTGACACCATAAGCATCAAATGAAGTTTAATAAGCTGAAGATAAGAACAAGAAGTGAACAATATCATATCTGACGATCACCTTTTAAACCAGATGGTTTTGTTCCTTCTGCTATATCGTATTACTTCTGCTCAAGTAACTTTATGTCTTTATCACACTCCTTTTCTCTCCCCATTTATGCACTTGCATAAAAACTACAGTTTTTAGGTAACATGGATTCAATAAACTAAAAAAGAGCTGGCAAGAAAACCAGGTATGACAGACAAAGGTTGCTTTCTTTACTACTCACTACATTTCTAGTTTTCTCAGATTTTGTTTTCTTACATCCTCCCAAACTGTTTCTATTCAACTAACATCTGTTGCTAAAAAAGAAATTTAAGAATGGGTCCAGACATGTTTTACTTAACATAATAAAACTTCCTAACATTATGAAATACTAAATCACAACATCAAAACCAAAAGCACAAAGAAACTATTTTGGAAAAACTGTCTTTTACCTTTAACACAGAGGTCATGAACACTGACATCCCCATCAGCACAAAAATCATCAATCCTGTCACTCGCTGCTCCCGGATTCCCAAAAACTTTGGTTGTTCTCCTGGTGCTGAGCATTGAGATTCAACTTTCAGGCTGTTAACGTGACTTATAGACAGGACAGTTGCGGCAACAAACCATGGTAAACCCATGAGAGAACATATCCCCAACATAACACCAACCATCAGCAGATCAAGATGATAACCACAGCCTTTCTGTAAAATTAAGCAAACAAATAACTTGATAAACTTTCTATTTATATGACACCATATTTCCAACTCAGCGGGTAAATAATGTACAACTATAAAGGTTACACACTTAGAGAGGGTCCACAAAATTGTATTTGTTCTTTATTAGTCAATTTAAACATATATTTAGTAGCTATTGTTAACGTTCCACAGATTTGCAGAATGAATCTGATTTAAAATAAACTTGATTTATGCAACACTAGGCTTTCAGAAAAATGACTTTTACCTTCAGTTTATGCTCTTTCCTGTTTATAATAACAGCTGTTATTTGTTGATCCATGAAAATGAGAATAGTACAGAGTAAAGCAGGAACAGCAGCAACTAAGAGTGTCCACCAAGGGTTGCTTCCGAGAGGATCTATGAACCATCCTCGGTCTTTTCGGGTGGGCTGTAAAAAACCCCCAACAACAATAAGAATTAAATGACTAAAATAGAATGCAGATTTTATTGCTGCCAACAGCTTCAATGAACAACAGATCAGTTTCTTATATATGCATTTAGATTTTTTCCCAATGGCTTTGACCAAAAGACTGATTTAGCTGTTAAAAGTGAACATGACATTTACATGGAAAAAATTAAAACAAATCCATTCAATCCCTCATATTTGTACATTTGCACAAAAGAAGGCTTCCTTTTTCAGTTATAACATAAAGCAGTCTCTTCTGCCAGGTGAGACATACATCCAAAAGAGAAAAGAGAGACTACTTGATCAACTATATTGTAAGCAAAAAAGAGACGTTTCTGTTTCTATACAACTATTGTCTATAAAACTGCAAGTATTTATAAAATTTCTTACTTCAAATTTCTCTGGAACAAGGAGCTTAGGAGAAGGTATTCCTACAAAATAGTCAATCAAAACCATGATTACTATGGTCAGAAATACTGCAAAGTCACTGATGGTAGAACGCACCTATAAAGGAAAGACTTGTGTTAAGTCTTGCTTTTTCATCATTGCATGTATAGAAAGGCAATTTCTTCTCTATAAAAAGTGAAGTCTGCCTATATTATACTACATCACTGAACATTACATATATTTTCTTGATTTTTTCATATTAAACTGCCTGCCAGCATATGAAGTTGCAGAAGATAAACATTCTGTACATCCAATTACCTCATAATTCTGTTCATCCAATTACCTCATTTAAAAGTGGTCTACTGCAAGAGGCAAATTACTTAAAATAACTCCCTCATCATCTTCCTGTCCCCTCAACCCTACTAGGAGACTGAGCCATGACAGCTACTCTCTTGTAGTTTAAGTCAGTAACATTACTGAAGAGTTCTGAAATCAATATTCACATATTTGATGTTTTAATCGATAGGAGGCAGATAATTTGCAATACATTCAGATTATCAGAGATAATTTTATTAAACATAAGGAACACATTGCAGGGGTGGGCTGAGATTTATAGAAGATCTAACCACTTCATTCTGCCTACAAGAAAATGTGTACATCAGTCCAAGGATCATCACTGTATTAGCCTCTATTAGAAAAAGCAATCCCCTGAGGAACCACCCAGAACTCTACATACGTCAGTAGTCTGGGGAAAGCTATCAATTGTTTTGTATGGATAAGTGAGGAAAGCAGCAGCAGTATTATCTCTCCAAATGATATCTGGCTATCCTCATTAATATGGGGAGATGGACTGCTTAGGTCTTCCAATGCTTAGAACATCTTGTTACAACTACACCAAAGTACAGAGCAAGAACTGAATTTGCTGCACCCAATTTCTTTCCTCTAACGCCTTCATTTTTGCAATTATTAACTAATGTTGGGGTTTTAATTTCCTTTTCTGTCTTAAAATAAATATCTCAATAAAAATTTCAATTTAAGTTATAGTAAGGTATTTATCACAAGATAACAATAGTTTCTAATCAGAATTACCTTAGTCGGGAAATAACGTTTAGTCTTGAATTTCTTAAGGAAAGAGGAGAGGAAAAATGTTGTAAAGAATAGTATGACAGACCAGAAGAGAACATCTGGAATATATGGTCCATGATGGCCACAAGCTGATCCACGAAACACACCGTGAAATTTTAAACATTCCTGCAAAGAGAAAAAACTCTTTAGATTTTTATGTTTTATTCATTTAGTATATTCAATCAAGCTTGCAACTTTTATACAGAAAACACATTTGAGAACATCCATAATCCCAAAAAAGAGGGTTCTTTCCTTTATCTCCACCTACTCTGAAATGCCAAAAATGTGTGCTGTCTGTTCCAGAAAAGCCACAGTAGCCACCACTGATTATTTCAGGATGCCAAAATGTTGGGAGATGCCCAAGAAGAAACAATTCCTCTATATTCACATCATTTCTATTCTGTTTTTCAAAACATTGCAAGATAGAATGTATATAAAATAAAGACTGAGGACTAAGCCCCAGGAAAAGCAGAAGATCCAACATCAACTTTCAAGCTAACAGACATAAAAAAACCCTTCTCCTCAGTTTCTCCCACCTCTTTATTGATGATTTTGTTTTGTTCTGATACAGTTAAGGAAAACAAACAGACTTTGTAAAATAAGATTAATCCAACCACAAGAAAAAAGTTTCTAGCAAAGTAAAAATGCATGGTAAATAATGGATTTGAATAAAAAAGAAAACCAGGTCAGATTATCCCTATCCAAAAGGCTTATTGAAATGCAAAGCAAAAAGTTAAAGCAGGCACACGGATGTACAAGGAATCAACAAGCCAATAAATCGAATAGTTGGAAGCAGCACTGCCACAACCTAGTCTTGAAACAGAGTAATTTATTGGAAATGTAAATTATGACAAAAATTCTTCCTGTTAACAACCTAGTTTGATTATAAGCACCACCTGGATCAGTTCCATCTTTCACGTAAGACTAAAAATGATTCGGAGGATGAAAAGGCATACAAAATAAACAATAAATATAAAGTAAATATGAAAACGAAGTCCAAGAGAAACTGCCTTTCTAAGTGATTATGGTAAACTAGGAGCCACTGGTGGTACACAGAAAACAGCACTGCTAAAGCCCAAGTAAAGCACTGAGGTTTTAGCATAGTACTTTTGCTGTGGAAAACACCTACTTTCAGTGTGAGTGTCTAGGCTTAGACACAATTATAGCCCATATACAGATTGCTGCTGCTAGCTTTAGTAGTAGCCTCAGATGGCTAAAGTGGGCACACAGAGCTAGCAAACGCAACACAAAATTTATAGCAGATCCAAATCATTGAAGATGTAGGTGGAAACAAGGTGCCAGGGTACACAAAGTGGCTGTACACCACCGCATTTAGTCCACTGCACACCACTCAAGGAACTACTGTTCAGCAAAAGTGTTTCTCCCTAAAGCCTTCCAGAGCATTTCCACATGGTAACCATCCCCTCTTCCCCTACCCACAAAAACATATACTGGTATAAAAATATCCACTTCAGAAGGTCATGCTTTCAAGCCTGTTCCAAATAGTTATTTTCAATTTCAAATAATTTTCTTCCAATCAATATTTAGGTCATTCCTTTGATTCTATTGTAGTTATACTATCCAACAAACTAATGGAACATGTTTGCTACCACATTTTTACTGCAGATTCCATCTTCACATCATCTTAAAAATATTTGTTTGTCTTTTCCAGGAAATGGAAGAAACAAAGTTGCTGATTATTCACCTCATCATATTCACTTGCACTTCAGAAAGACAACTGTGCTGCCTCCCAGATTAAAGCGGCTACTTAAAGTAGACTATTTTAGCATTATTATTATTATTAGCACTTACTAAAATATTAGTATTTACTGTCCTGGACTTGCTCATCGAAACCTTTACAATGACTGTTTAAAGTCTTACGGAAGGAATGAGAGGGTTCAAAAATACAGATTTAAGGAAAATAGTGCAGGTTCCAATAAAAAAAGATATCAGATGAAAAAATATTAATGAAACTGGTACTGTGCAGATATTTTTTATACATACATACACACAGACATAGATAGATGGATAGATGGATAGATAGATAGATAGATCTCAGATACTCACAGAAACTGTAAGGTTGCTCCATGCTATATCTTCCCCAGACTTATTCATACTCCTCCACACACGCAGTGTTTCATTGCTTGGTTTCTCAGGCTCAGAACACACACATCTGAAGGGAAGAAAAAAAATAGTTTTCCTGCTTTTAAGCTGTATGTGCCAAAATGCAGCAATTTGCAGTAAATTCAAAAATCCTGAAGAGTTTAAGCCAGAGTTTATCCCAACCTTCTATGAAAGAAGCAGAGTACAAGGCTCCTCCTTACTTCATGTGAACTCCTGGCGTGGTGGGGGAAATAAAGAATCAAAGAGACAACTGCTGAGGAGGTTTAACAAATAGAACAAAAAACCCCCCAAAACTATGTATTTTAAAGAATGAGAAGCAGGTAAGATATTGACTTAACTATTTGACTGATCTGCCAGTTTTCAAAAATAAAAGCACCTGAAAACAAAATGAGATACAAAACATATGTGGACTTCTACATATTGTGAGTAACAGACCAAGACAAAAACCCAAAGGACTCCACTTTCCAACAACCCTATACTAACAAATATTGTGTTATTTTCAAATAATTCAACAAACTTAAGACAGTTTTCTTTGACTGAAGGTTTTTAGACTTCTATACAGCATAACATTCCACAATGAGTGAAACTTCAGTTAGTCTTACTGCATAGCAACTTAAGAGGAAACAGAGATATTGAAACAACTTCATTTTAAAAACTGGTGTAGATGACTACGCTTCAACAAGTCCTTTAACTCCTTTTCAAACTAGACTATGTCATTAGCCTCTAGAATTTTCTTTTGTCTGTTCTAAAGTTCTGGTAGTTAGCCATTTATCTTGTATTTGCATGCCTTCTGATCTATACATGACCAAAAAAAGTCACCCTGAAGTTTTTTTGAGTATGTAGTGAGCTAACTGAAGATATAAATGCATACATTGCTTTAAAGCAACTGTATATGTGGTTTTGCTAGTAATATTTTTGTAGGAGTAAAAGTGTCCCTCCCTACTGCAGTGTTTGGCAAACTTGGACCAGAAACCTTTTTGTCAGGCAGGTTGACAGAAGTACACATCAAATAAAAAATAAATAAAAAACCCCCCAATAAAAACAAACAGAAAACCCCAAACAAAAACACAAAACAAAAACAAAACAAAAACACACTTTTGATTTAATGGGATGTTTTCAAATAAAATTCAAGTCCACCACCAAACGGTAAGCTTAACAGGTAAACATTTATGTAGAAGAAGACAAACAGGTAATAAGCAAGAAAGGAGTCTCCTTTTCTACGAGATTCACCAAGACACTGAAAAAACCCCTGAAGAAACATGGAAGGGCAAATTTGCCTTTGATGGTGTGAAAGTAAAGAAAGGAAAAAAACCACTAAATGTGCATAGGCAGAAAGAATCTAGATTTGCAAAGCACAATGTTTTGGGAACTTAAAAAATAGTATGTAAGCATATTTTAACTGAATTGTAGAGTAACAGCAAAAGGAAATGGGAGAGGACTGAAAAGCAGTAGTTCATTCAAGGTAGTTGCAAACACAGACTCATCAGATGAGAAAGGAATTGCAACCATAAGTCCAATGAGAAAAAAAGAAAGCATATCTAGCTGTTGGTCAAGGCAGTAACATCAACAAGCATGCTGAAAGGGAAGACTGACAAAACAAATTTCTCAACGAATGCAATGAAGATAAAGGATGCCACCCAGCAGGTAAGTGGAAATCGGAAAAACAGTAAGAAAAAAAACCAGAAAATGTAAGAGTATTGAGACTGTCTTGTGGCTCACTTAGATAAGCATGCTTGTTCTGCACACTCTTCACCATTGGGGGTACCGAGGGAAAAAAAAAAAAGAAAAGATACAAAAAGCAATTGTAAAAGGCTGGATCTCCTACAGCTTTGTGATAGAAAAAAAATACAGGACAAATCAAAGACGAACACTGTGGCACATCCTGAAAGACATGTGATACCTCACAGAGATAAACCAAAGAAAAATCACACCTCCTTCTCTCTATCCTCGTGGCCTGCCTGTGGCAAAACACAATCAGGTAGCGAGGGCCAGAAGACCTACAGAGTAGTTTCTGCCTTATTAGTGAATTTAACGTGCTCACATAGGAGTCCAGTGAGGTCTCAGAGCAATTTAAACAGAGGGATGATCAGCCAGTAAATAACGGGAAATTGGGAAGTGAATGTACTCCTACGACCCACTCCTGGCAACAGACCTGGTCTTTAAGACAAGAAAGTGAGTGCAAATGTCATGTGTGAACAGAATACAAGAAGCAGTCTGAGAAGGTGTTTGTCTTTTCATCCTGAAAAAAGTACCAAAGAAGCATCAATGTTTGTAAAAGTGAGAAGAGATCTTGCAGTAGAAACACAATAGTCAAAACCCTGCCAGGAGTCACTCTGTGTGCAAGATGAGCTCTGCCTCAGGTAGGCAGAGCAGCTGCCCAGCAGGATGGTGAGTACTCTGCTCTCCAACTAGGGAGTGACTGCCCATTGCAAGAAGCAGGAACTCCCACCTCAGGTATATGGGCACGACCTCGCGGGGGGCTCCCTCACCACCACTGTGACCACACAGGTACAACTAAAACTGAAGGATGTGCAAGTCCAGCAGGAGGGGGGGATTAGCAGAGAAACCTGTACTCCTCAAAGATGGTGTGTGAGACTGTAATCCACATGTCTGGGGCAGGAGGGTAAATACTGGTGTGCGTGCAATCAGAACTTTTGGGGATTAGTAACAGAAGACAATTTAAAAATGTGTAGGTTCTTACTAGTATTTCTGAAGTGTCTCACATTGTGGTTTATCTGCTGTATTACTGATACTGATCTTGAATGTATGGATCACTGATAAACAGCTGATTTTGTGTTGCTGATGAATCAAAGAACAGCTTCACTTTTGATTTCATTTAAGCTATGTGCAATGAGCAACTTCTCTCAGCAACAGTGAGCACAATCTCCTTCTGGCAGGTGTGAGCTGGTAATCCAACTCCTCCTCTTTCATGAAACTACACCATAAGCTTTGATTTCTAGAACTAGCAAGGCAGAACTCCTGTTCTGATCTTTAGTAAAGCTGCAGTTAAAGCAGGCTTTGTCACAGCCTCTTATCTCTTCCAACCACCCATATCTAACACAGAAAATTCAATTCCACTGCATCCTGAATAGAATTTTTCTGAGGTTTCTCATGCCCATACCACCCCCAGCATTCCTCCTACCCTTCCTGAAGAGGCAGCCATTGCTAGTTAGTAGATAGTATGTCTCTATATTTTCCTATTTATTTCACTAACAGATAGAAACTTGGTACTTACGAATATAAAGTCAGTTTATTCAAATCATTGTGCATATTGAAGGCATACATTTCTCCCAAATGAAAAAGCTTTTCCAATGCCTCATAAATAAATATGATGCATATAAGGGCTGCAAAAGCTTCCTCAGTAAATCGAGTGATGTAGCACACAAGGCTGCTGGCATCAGTGGCTACAAGCACAATGCATAGAAACGCAGTCCACAGACCAATGCTAGTTCGCAGGGAGAGGTAGGAAAGATCGTAATCCCTGTGTGAACAAAGAAACAAAAAGTATTAACCGAGGCAAAAATCACGAATACTATATTCTATTTGAAAACAGATACTGAGGCCAAGCTCAATAGGTATTCATCACTTTTCTCATCCTTGATGTTAGCTTTGAAGGAAGCAGAAACTTTTTTTGTCTCATCTTCCAAAGCAAAGCAACACTGCAAGGTGTTTCTGGGATTGACAGTGCAACTACCTAGCTTGGGAAGCACCACAGGCGTGATCTCTCCAGAACTACCCAGACGCTTTATCCTAGATTGATCTGCCAATCAATCCTTGCTTACTGCTGCAAAACCAAAACCAACATGTCCATACAGTCAGAATATAACTTTAAGTGCCAGACACTTCTTATCACTGACTTTCTCATTAAGGTTCATCAGTGCCTCAAAGCTTTCCCAAACTATATAAATTTCTCAGTCTCTTGCCACTGCATTTATCATCACGGACATACACACATTTAATACACATACGTTTTCAATTACAGCTAGAAAGTTAAAAAAGTGCATCAGGCTAATACAAACATCACTTACCTGCAAAATTTAAATAATATTTTTTCAAATACTAGAACTGGTCCGGTGCTTCCCAAGATAGTAAGAGGTTGCCCAGCAAAGAGAGAATAGGCAATCCCAGTTAATGAGGCTCCAAAGAGAGACTCTATTGCACTCTGTTTGGGGGAAAAGAAACTGCTGTTACTATGCTGCCTTTCAGGTTAAGGTTTAGCATCACAACCACATAAATACAGCTTAAGATGCATTAACTTAGAAACAAGACAAGATGTAAAAACATTGCAATTAATATTGATGTTTGAAACAAGAATAACTTAACACAGTTTTGCAGTAACAATACCATGGACAAAAGATTTTGAAAGCTTCACTCCTGAGAAACATAATGCCATCCAACTAGAACAAGTTACTAGTCCTGCTAGCTACGGAGGAAAAGCATACCAACAATTATACATATTTAAAACATAAATTTAAAAAAAATAAAGAAATAAAGAAAATAGTTACTGAACAAGTAGTTTACGGGAAGAATTATCTGTCTCTGTAAAGAAAATTTATATATATATATATATTGCAACATACCTGTGCCAAAACATGATACGGCCTGCCGTATCAAACCTGCATCAGTCAACCAAGCATTACAAAAGAAAAAACAAACTGACAGGCGGAGGTGCAGGGGAAATTACTGAACAATACTGGTTTATGTATACATGACACCAAAAATAGATGAGCAGTAAACCAATGTCCCACCTGGTAATGCATTTCTTTCACTGAATTAAGATAACTACTTCAGTTCTTGAATTAAATGCTTTACTATAACATTATCTGCTAAAAAAAGAACAGTTAAAATGCACCTCCAAAAGAGAGGGGCGGGAATTTTAAATACTAAAATTATACTAAATTTCATTTTGAAAATACTTAACTACACCACCTACCACTATAAGAAGTCATGGATTACAGATTCCTGTAATGGAATTACAGGGTTCCTGATGGAATTTTTAAGAGTTTGCTATTATGTAATTATGCAAGCCTAGGAAAGCAATAGCTATGCAATCTTGAGCTCCAATTCAGGAAAGCATCTGAAAATGGTCAAAATGGTTTGCTGAACTGGGGTTATTAAAAAATGAAAATGAGTCCTTTGTTCTTTATATTAGGAAAAAAGATATAATCCCAGTCTCTTGTTCTATTACCTTTGAATTAGTGCTTTTGGTTAGTCAATGCATTAACCTTGGGGCTCTCAGTCAGGGTGGCAGGGAGAGGAATACTGTGGACGTGATGACCTCTGAGAATGCGAGGGAAGGTTTCAAAGACAAACTGTGTACCTTACAGTATCAGCTACTGTGCTTGAACATGTGTGTGCAGTAACTAAATGTTTTATTCAATGATGCACACCAAGTATCTGAAGGCAGGAACAAACCCGCAAACAATTCCAGATAGCTAAAAGAAAGAAGGTGTTTAAGAATCAAGCTTTAAAAGGAGCATATTTTCATAATTATACATGTTGTAAATTCAAAATTGACACTGACATTTTGATAATAATGCCTACATTTTGAGTGGCGATACCAGCACACAGAAAAGATACAATTTATTTCTGTATTTTCTATCAGCTCGAAGTGCTACATCAATTAACAAAAATTTGAGTCAACAGACATACTTGAAAGAGATAAAAGAGTTAACAAAATTTTAATATAATACAAGTTTTAAAACTTCATCTAAGTATCAAGAAGAATTTTATATCATTATAAGCTTTACCAGAATCTTAAAATTTGTAAAGGACATGTCTGAACACGTTTCCCTCCCCTGAAAGGGCAAAGCCTTGTTGCTTTGTGATAGATTTAAAAACAGAAAATACACTTCAAACTCGTTTACTCATAAGCCAATTAACACTAAGTTATTAACATTGCTGATATGAAGTAATTTTTCCGTGCTCCAAAACCTCAAGAAGTACAATGATATTCTGGCGAAAAAGGTGCTAATATTATGATATTTAACACTACCAAAATTTTGTAAGGACATGATTTATATTCAAGTTATTTACAAGGAAGAGTATTTTCTGCTCATAAACCTTGGACACTTGATTTTATTGTGACCAACATACCTTTAGTGCAAGCACATACATATCCTGTCCGTTACATACACACACAATGGACTGCTCGCCATACACTGCAGGATTATCATCCTCGTAGGCCTACTACTCAAGGCCAGTTCATGTTCTTGGCTATCCACCTTGAGCCTCTGACTTTGCCTAAAGCAGGCCTAGTGGGATGGTGCACCTTTACTGCTATTCATTACTTTTAAGTAGCCAAAAAGAAGGCAATGCAAGCCTTTTCTCAATTCATGAAGCCATTCATCCAATAAGGCAGGATAAACATTTTTTACCTCCACTGTGCATCTTCTCCTGTTCACATGGGTTCCCCACATTTTCCACAGCAATTACCTTTTGGGGAAGATCTGCTTTGGGGCAGGCTAATCAAGTGCTGTGGGTAAATTCTTCAAATACAAGTATAAATAAATGAGACAAATGCACACAGTGACTTGCCTCTTGAAGGTCTAAAAGCCTGGCCACTACCATTCTTTGTACTCACTATTCTGCCTTGTGTAGCTTCTCCCAGGAGCCCTCCAAAAGTGATTACAGGAGACATACAGGCACAGTATAGGAAAAGAATCGAGGCCAGGCACTGCAGGCTTAATGCATCCTTGAAGTCACTCAAGAAAAAAGGTGCTTTCCTTTGGATGTCAAGTATCAAACCACCAAAAAGCCTAAATAGGTGAGATGAAACTCGTCAAACTGTACACTAAAGGATTCTAGCTAGTTCAAAACTATGGGCTACACAACACTGCCAGTGCCTATTGCCGGCACAAATTGGCTATTTCATAATCCAGATTAAATCATAACAGTTAAAAACATAAATGAGAATATTATCTATTCCAATTCAGCAGTATTCCAAATATAATCAAGCAGGTTAGCCACATTTTTTAAAGCTGGCTAGGTATTGTTGTATATGGGCTAGATACTGAAAAAATAACTTTGCAAACTATTTTACCTAAATGCTGTTTAAAGTCAAATCTGTTTTATGATATTCAAAACAAGGAACAGAAGAAATATGTTAAACATCAACCAAGACCACTGCATTGATACATTTCAATATTACTACTCCAAGTAGTAATTTTGAATTACTACTTGTTGGAGTAGTGATTTGAATTCCCTACATATATGTCATTAGGTCCATAAATAAATTTAGGTCAATGTTTGCATCTGGAGTACACAGATATTCCATAAATGTAAATACAAAACCAAACATACATAAGTTAGTTCAACCACATAAGTTATTATCAAGATATTAAAAAGATTTGGCAATTTAAAAAAACTTTAAGACTCCAAAATACTAGGTATTAATTTGCACTTACAAAAATTTATTTTAATTATTAAAAAAAAACCCCAAACATTCCTAAGAAAAAGAACAGCTTCATCTGTGGGTAGACACAAACTTCTCAGCTCCACATAGTATCTACAAAGAGGCAAAAAGTAACTATAACAAACCACAATAGTAAAAATCAACACAAATCTTGTAATGTCTTTCTTGTAAATGTACGAGAAAGATGCATTTCATTTGGAAGTTTATTATTCTGGGGAAAACAACACTGTACATATATTCCAGAATTTCTGAGTTGATTTAATCTTTACTCTCGTTTGAGATATTAAAGTTTAATCTTAACCAAGTATTACCAATGCTGGAGACTTCTTTGGAAAGTATTTCAGAATTAACAGAGAACAACAACTGAAAGAAATTCCTTCAATTTTATTTTAGATCTAAAAGAAAACTGACCAAAACCCAAGGCTAACCAATACCAAAATACTTTTTGCCACTTTATATTTCTTGTTGTTCCATTTCACACATGTTTAATAAAACAGATTTGCATTAATGGAAATTTTTAGTACCTAGCCCAATACTTAACATTGCATATTCCTGCTGTAATTATGATAATTGCATGCTCTTGAAGATTAAAATTTAAAACCAAACTCTTAAAAGTCAGTTAGTTAAATTAGGCAGCATTTTATGTGAAATCCTTCGCAAATGTGTTGAGAAACATTGCCACAGGCTTAAAAATACTTCAGCAGATTGGCACTTATAGGCAAGAATCCAACACTTGAAAAGGATAAAGGATGCACTCTGACACTTATGATTTTTTTATGTTCAAATGTCAATCATTAAGATGAAGATTTAGCACTTTTATTTCTTTATGGTAACTAGGATTTAGGGAAGTGAACACACCTTCCAGTTCTCTGAAGTTCAGGTCCAGCATGATGGCCTTCTTCTTTGAAAGTCTCTCCTGTAGGAGTAGATCCATTTGGAAATTTAGGTGCCTTCCTTTTCTCCTACAGAAAAGACAGGGGGGAAAAAAGGAAAAAAAAATAAAAAGAGAAAAGAGATTCTTTGAGACTAAAAAGTATAGTTAAAAGACAGTGTGCAGAGACATGATGCCTTCCAAACCTTTTTTGATATTCCCAGATTATCAGCAGTCGTCCATTTACCAAATTCATCTTTTGTTGAGTACAGACAACTAGAACTGTACAACACTCCCCAAAAGATCATAGCAGTACCTCGCACAACAGTATTAATCTTCCCCTCTCTCTATGAGAATAGGTTCTTGAAACATGATAAAACAAAGCCTAGCTTTTCAAGACACAGTAGAGGCTCCACCGTGAGGTCCAGAAATATTGAGATACTTTTTCTCAACCATTTCTAGAGCTGAAACCTCTAGCAGAAATTGACCTCAATTTATGACACACATGGTATTTAACTAAAGTATAAATGAGAAGTCACTCCCCTGCCGAGCAGGCTGCTCACCAGCTCCTCATAAATTTCTCAGCTGAACCTTCCTTCCAAAAAACCATGAGCCCTGCTTATTTTGGAAAAATGCTACATGGTAGCCCTCAGGCAATTAATGAATAAACTGCACTGCTGTCACCCCCTTTTATTCCAGCCACTCCACCAAATCACCACTGGACTCAACCTTCTGAACCAAGAGCACTGGTCTCTCCCCTGCTTTAGTCCTGTCGTCCAAATTCCCCTAAGATGTAAAGAGGGAGAAGGAGAACAAAGAATCTCTCTAAGGACTCACTTTTCCTGGCTCTCATCTAATCCTGTATCATCACAGCTGAGTGGTATTGATCAATTTTTATCTATTTCATAAATATTCTGTGAACACTATATGCTAGACAAAATACATTTAGGTATTTCAATCAAAGCTGCATGCAAACAGAAGTTTTTATAAGAATAAAAATATTCTTGCTGATCATTGCTAGACTGGTAGCAAAATTTATAATATGAACTCAGGTACAATTTCTGACCAATTCTCCTAGTTCTCACATGAACTAACTTCAATACTTGAGAAGGAAATATAGTAAATAAAATTTACTTAACAGCATAGCAGAAAACTGATGTCTTTTTTCCCCTTGTCTTTTCTTCATTTCTCTTTATTTTTTTTTTAATTTAAATTGACAATCCATTTTTTCTTGCAAAATGGATGCGGGGACTTTCCTGATGGTTTTCAGCCAAGTGGATACCCCCCAGCAGTGTGCCCAGTTGGCCAACATCTTTGCCTGTATCAAGAATAATGTGGCCAGCAGGTACAGAGCAGTGCTTGTCCCTCTGTATTTGGCACCTCAAATTCTCTGTTCAGTTTTGGCCCCCTCACTACAAGAAAGACTGGACTTTTTTTTTTCTTTTACCTGGGAAGGAACACTTTTTGGCGGCTCAATTCGTATAGATGGATCCCACTCTCCTGGAGGAAGGACTGTCACTTGGTCTAAAAATTCATCAATTCCTGACAACAAATCATTTCGGTCTTTTGCTTTATAGGCAACATCATGGAAAACCTACAAAAAGAAAGTACTCAACATTCATTTTTATTTTATTTTTCTGAAAGAGTAACTGATTATCATTATATAATGATTACATGTCATTATTTTTAAAAAGGCTTGGAAAATATAAATCCGGAAAAGTTAGGCTTTTGCTTTACTTGCATACTTTTGCATTAAAAGCTACCTGTACACACATTCCTATGGATCATAAAATGAGGTAGTTTTATCTTCCAACTCAGAATGAATACTGAGTTCATTTTTAAAATTAAATAAAAAGTTAATCTTCAATATTCAGGACATCAAATTCATGTAGTATTGCCTGAATAATTCTGCCCTACAGCCACTGTACCACTGTGCTGTGCTAAATCAGGACCGAAAATACTTCAAATAAGCTTCAAACCAAAACACAAGTTTTTATTAAGAATAAGAACTTCATTTGTATACATCTAGCTTAATTAAGTTTAAAAGACTACTTTAAAAGTACATGAAAACAATCCTCCTAGCATTCAAAAAACAAACAAACAAACAAAAAAACCCCACTGCACTGTTTTACAGATGACAACAGAAAACTCTGAATTGACAAACAGGCAGTATAAAATCCTGAATCCCAAGATGTATTTTATACACAGAGGGAAGAGAATATGCTAATTCTGCTATTAAAAAACTGTCTGCAGAAGATGATCCTAAATTGCTTCTGTACACTTGAAACCTGAACTATTTGGCTCTAACTACCTGACCATTAAATTGTCTGATCTTAAATTAGGTCTTCTAAGTCTATTTAGGTCTTTTTAGACCACTAAATAATTCATATTGTTTTTATGTCAATGATCTACAGTATTCCTAAAAATCAGATCAGTCTACCTAAAAAAATCAGAACCTGCAACTAAAGCTTTCAATATTCAGTTCTCACACTGAACGAAACCTGTATTCACAGGCTGGTTACTCAACTGCAAAATGACAAGTTTTTGTTTTACATTTCCAAACTTCAAATTGTTCTAGAGTAAAAAGTACTTGAATTTCTGCTAGATAACCCTAAAAATTATCAGCAATTCAGCAGGTGGCGCTCAGTGTGAAGCAAAAATTAAAGCATCCTAATTCTGCTCAGTAAGATGGCAACGACCTTAAAAAGTTCCGATTCCCCCGTGATGTCTCAACTGCATGCATTCTTAAAACCTTCTGTCCTGAACACTTACACAGTCTGTTGCATCCTTTTTGACATACAGTGATTCATACAAAAAACAATTCTATTTAGTCTTTTTGTTAACTGAGTTAATACCAAAATGAAATCTATACACCAAAGCCAAAATAACTTTTTCAGAAATACATTTAGGATTTCTTCAAGACAGACTAAGGGGATAGTTAATCTACCATTATCTACTTGTCATTCATTCATTGTCATTCATTTAACCAGTTTGTGGGTTTTTTTTCTTTAATCTGTCACTCCAAAATAATTTATTGAAATCAGGTGATAAATATGTCATTCTAGACTTTAACTACAAGCATTTAAAATACATCACTCACATCATCTGTCATAAGTGTTGCTATTGATCTTCCAATTTCATGGTACTGTGGAGCTTTTCCTACTGGTCCCAGCAATAAAAACAAAAACCTGTGGAGAAAGCAATAGAGATGAATATGGTTGACTCATCTGCATATACTTGGAGGGGGTCTTTCAAACTAATGTTTAAGGAAAATTTAGTGGTGAAGCAAAAGTATCATTTTCACCACTTCAGATCTTAAAGACTGCTGCAAAAAAAAAAAAACAAACTTGCCTCAAAGTCATAGGAAGGAATCCAAATCTGAACCAAAATTACTCCAAAAATCTTCTTAAGTAAGCCTAACACGTATGTTAACAGACAGCCTCCATGTCCAACCCCAGTAACAGTTATTGCAACTTTTTAAAAATTTTCTTAATTAAAAAACAAAAGAAACCAAAAACTCCACCAAAACCTTGAACATCTTATGAATTCAAAAGGATACAAACCAAAGAGTAAACCTCAGTCATTTGTTTCATGACCTTCTTCCTATAATCCATGAAAATGAATTAAGCACAACGCACTTGAAAGAAAGTAGCATCTTCTTTTAGCTCACAGTATAAAAAATTCAATTCTATGTCTCCTTTGCAAATTTACTACCCTAACTGAAACTGAGACTGCATCTTCAGGATCCAAGTATGCTATTCCAAATCTGCAAGTCCACACCATTCTAAAAACTTAGGACAGAATAATTTTAGCTACGTTAATACAATAATTTGTATGCAGAAATTTTGGAATTTCCCAAGAAGCATGAGCACTAATGTCAACTATCCTCTGAAAATTCTCACATATATTTTTGCCTTTCAAAAGAGTAAATTGAAAATTACAAAGATAAACAAACACTAAAAAAAAAAAACAAAACGCCCACCAAAAAACATCAATGTACAAATATATGCCAAACACCACATAAACAGCCCAATACATCAATGTGCACAGAAAATCAAGTGTCCTCCACGATGGCTGATGAAATCATCTGCTACCTTCATCATGGGACCAGCATTTTGATATTCTGAACATCTGTAGTAAACATACCCACAGTATAAGGGTGAGACCCATGATTCTGGAGGAATAGGGGTGGGTGCACCAGGCTGGATGGCATATTGTAGACTGAAAACCGCTTCAACGTATTAGCTGCGGATTGGTTACTCTAGTGTCAACCATGCAGATTTGAGCACATAACCAAAAAAAAAAAAAAAAGGTCTTTCTACCACCTAGGTTATTCACATACAATGTATTTGTATAGAAAAAGCAGAGATTCAGGTTTGACAGTCTTTCAGACTTAGAGGGCTCTTCCCCACTGACAAGCTGTGTCACACTGAAGGGAATTAGAACAATCTTCACGTCCATCTTTAAAACGGCAACAGAAGCTTGGAAGACTCATTGCTTTTACTCTAAGTCATCTATCAGATTCAACTCCTGCACTTGCTTAAAACAGCATCATAACATATATTTTACACATTCAGAGAATTTTATGGCAGATCTCATTCATTCAAATTTTGCAGCAAATGACTGGCATAATGTTAAACAAAACTCTACACTTCTTGAGCTTAACACAGTATATATAAAAACTTTCAGCTACTTGAGATCTTAATTATCTTATTGTGTAAGTAAAGCCAGACTTTACAGGCATTTATTTACCGTGTAGGAACTGGAACCTCTGTGAGACCCGAGAGAAGCACAGCAGGGGAGAGCCTCACAAAAGCAATAATGGGTCTTTCTAAAAAATCTACTTCTCCCACTAACACATTTGATGCTTCTGCTCCTGAAGGAATTTTCCTCATGAAGTTCATATCAACCTATTCATACAAAGATGAAACAAGTGTTTATTCCCTTACATTTTTTAGCAGAAATTTTGTAACATAATTATGTTTATCAGTATTTACTAGACATTTATGCTACAAAGAAAAATTAAAAAGCAAATTAAGTATCCCACAGTACAGAAAAGACAAACACATTTAGAAAATGTCAGCCAGCCAGCCAAAAAATAATAAACTATTTTCTATAAGTTAGAATTACTAACACCTAGAAGACTCCAAACTGCATAATTACCTTTCTAATATTATAATGACAAACATTCCATGATAGGACATAAATTAACAAAATCTATGCACAATTAACTAAAGAGAGTTCATGTAATTACACATGGTTTCTAGAATGCAGTGAGTTATTTCACAGCTGTGTATTTCAAACATGTCATAATTTTGAAAAATAATTTGCATGTTCATCTTTTCATCCATAAAGAATATGACAGCTGAAAACCTTCACATCCATTTCTGTACATAATTACAGAAGTGCATTAGAAAGTGGTGCAGGACATGAACTCTGTGTTCACACACACACACACACAAGCACCAGTTACATCGTTAGCTAGGGAACTTACAGATGGCCTCTTGAGTCCCACACCAAGTGTGCCACAACTACAGTGCCAGGAGGCTGACTCCTGTCCAACAGGAGACAAGGCAGGTGTACACAAGGACAGGCCAAGCAAAAATATAAAAACTGTGACAGAGGAGCAGGAATATATGGTACCTACCATCATTAGATCAGAAGTACACCATAAGTTAGCTTTCCTTATACATAATTATTGAACTTGGCAAACCAAGTCTCTTACAGTGTTTCACAGTACAGATGACACTACAGACTAAGTTTTATAGTAGAATCCATAATGGAACTTGCCCAGCCAATTTAAATTATGAAAGAAAAACAAGAGATTTACAGTAGATTTTTTACAAAGTTTCCTTCAGAAAGTGATAGTATATGTTCCTAACGATTAAGATGTACAGTAACTTTTGTACAGGAAACTCATAATACATATACAACAAATCCTCTTTAAAAGCCCTCTTCACCAAAAAAAACCAAAAAAAACCAACAAAAAAACCCAAACCCAAACAACAAAAAGTTGTTACAACATAATCTACAATATTCTTTTCACATGAGCCTCAACAGCACATCCGAAAATACCTCCATCTGCATGAGAAAGTACAGCAGCTGCACTCTTATGTTATCAAAATACTGAGAAAATCAGTCTGTTCCATCCCACTGGGAAGAATTTCAAAACATGTGACACATTTAGCCTAGACCACATTCTGACACTCATATGTACAAGTTATCTTTAAGTACCTACGTCTTGTGTACAGTGATACACATCTTAGTTGCAACTAAGGGGGAAGTTACAAACAGCATGTTATTTGTTACATAGTTAATTTGTGCTAAACACTAAAGTATTTCATGTTACTTACCTTACTAAAATCAACAGTGCTGTTTTCTCTGCTTCCTCCTGTCCCAGTACCTTTAACATCTCCACTTTTCCCAGTGTCTAAGTTTCCAGGTGCTGACTGTGGAGATGCTAATAGCCCTAAATTAAAAACAAAGAAGATAAGTTCAAAATGGTGCATGAAGTGAACTGAGTGTGCAACACTACCAAAACTCAATGTGGCAGCTTGCTCAAAGCAAATGTGCACGTTATTCAGTACAAGTGCCCTACATTAGTATCATAAATGCAATATTAACAAGTCACTGTGTTGCCAAAATAATGACATAATTTAAAAAATTAAGTACTGCCCAAATGATGGCCATTTGCAGAACAGTCACCAGAAAGCATGAGCTATTTCAATTGCAGAAAAAGGAAAAACCGTTGACATTTTAATTGTAACCGATATGGTGGTTAGTATATAGCACCTTTACCATACTAAGAAGTCCTTGGACATCACATGCCAACACCTCTGCTATCTACCCTGCTGTGTAGCAGCTACTGCAATTGTAAAAAGCCTCAGCAGGCCTCTGGCTACAAATATAAGGAATGATATCCTAACTAAGCTATACAAGTAAATTGTGTACTACATGAAGGATGGACAGTTTGCAAACCATGATTTCCATCAACAGACCAAAGCTCCTACTATTCATCTGACCAGATGTTGCTATATGGAATATACACTTTAGCTGAAGAGGCATGCACAATGAAGTTATTCAAGTTCAACACACAGCTTCCCTCTAACACCTGCACCAAAACAAAGCCAGCTTATGTAGCTTGCTACACTGCCAGCAACACTGAATTGCAGGTTCAGTAAAGGGTGCAAAAGTCAATGTAACCCAAGTATTCATACACATTGAATTCCATGTTGCGCCATGGTTATCCCTATACCCCCTTAACATTTAAAAGCTGGTCTAGGCACGCATAACCAAGCCCAAATCCCACCTTTGGGATTACAGAGCTTTTATTTGTTCAGTTTAACACGCACTAGAAGTGCATTTGGCCTTCTTGCTTGTCCACACCTTTCAGCTGTGGTGACAGAACATGTTTTCACATGCTTTCAAAACCACATCTACATGAAGACTGAAGTCTAAACATTGTATTACAAGGAGAAAGTTTGTATTTAAATCATGTGTTACACTAGTCAAGATAAAAAATTAAGTCCTCACTGGCTTCCTTTGGGCTATTGTTCCATTATAACTACTGCCACATAACTATTCACATACCTCCATGTTTATAATTCAGAAATTTTGTTATTTTTTAGCATTCAAATGACAAATGAATTGACTTTATTTCATCCCCATATTTGTTTCCAAAAAACTCTCTCAAAAAGTCATCTTATCAACAGAAAACACACAGGTCCAAGCCTTTACCATTAATTTTCACTCTTACAGCTCACAGGGATATAAGTGGTATGGGTAGTTTTTCCTGAAGCAAAAATCAAACGAAGTTAACAGGCTGTAATTTCCTTCATAAATCCTAACATGCACAAGTAATGAGCTAACACTATAAACACTATGTTCAGTTAGCTAGACAAACAAAAAATTCCCTAAAAATCCCATATTCTACTCTTCTGCTCCAAGATTTAAGCATTATTCACAAGAATCACAGCATCAACCACCTGTGAAATCAGCCGATCAAAGTATTTAACTGCTTAAGAGTTGATGTGTTTGTAGAACTAGAAATAAATATTAAACAGTTGTTACAGAAGAGCAGCATAATATAAAAGTTTATATGTATAAACTTTTTTTACTTTTCCCCTGTTACAGTAATAATACAGGAAACGGAAAGTGTTTGTAACTGATGAAAGATGAGCCATAATGCATCATTCAGCACTTTTTAGAAATGCACTGAGAGCAAGAGCAAGCAGAGACTAAAGCAAAAAGGGGAGAGACTTGAGCAAAAAGCGAAGAGACTTAAGAAGGACAGAGAATAATGATTCTACATATTAGCATAAACACTTACTATTTCAGTACTGAAGTGATACTAATTCTGCTAAAAGGTTTGCCTTCAAAATTTCTCCAACCAGTCATAGTTGAAGCTCTCAAGTTTCAGCACTGACACAGGAATATTTGTCTGATCTTAAACCATGTGTAAACAGTTTTCCTTTCTGTTGGCCTTGCAGTTGGACAGACTGCTGCTCTCACAAGACAAAAATGCTTATAGGTTTTCAGACCTGGGCAAGCACTTAGGATACTGCACTTCATTAGCCATATCAATCAGTCAATCTGATGTTTGCAGGGAAACTCTGAATAAAAAGTTATCTGAAAGTGAAATACTTCAACTCTCACACTAATAAAAGAACTTATTTCCCTCTCTTCTCCATTCAGTAGATGCAAACTCAGAGGCTACTGCAAAAAGGACAACTACTTAGTAGTACTTTTCAGACTATGAGACAGAGAAATTTATCATTACCAAGCAACCAAGGGGATCATTAAAAGCACACAGTACTCTTCTTGACGTTGTTAGTTAAGCAGATGTACCACCTGTCTCCTTCAAAAGATAAAAGTGGATTGAGTCTTGAGTGATCTTAAGAGGTTATAATCCAAATTACTCAAGTCAAAGTATTTATAACTATACCTTCACTAAAGATCATGTGCATTTTCTAGCAATTGTCTCACATCTCTGCTTCATGTAAGAAGATGAGTTCAACACCTGAGCATGACTATTCCAATATAATTATATAGACAAAGATTACATAATAAAAAACTTTTAAATATGAAGTCACACCATATTTATATTTGAGGAAATGAGAAGCAATTTTTAAAACTAAATTCCAATGCAGCCATAATGTGAAAAAAATGTTCAAATTACTACTAGAAAGCAAGTATGCAAACCTTTCTGAATTACTGCTTTCAGTAAGTAATTATTGTAAGAGCAAAGCTGTTCTAAATGTTATTTTGCTCAGTTCTAAAGTACACGTATCAGTGAACCAAAAGACCTCTTTGCTGCTTTGCTGTCGTTCACAGACATCAAGAAAGCTCAACGGAAGTTGGTAAATTAACAGTGTTCATTTTTAGCTGTCACACAGTTCTCTTCCTAGCCTTACCAATGGAACTGATTATTCAATAGTTCTTCAACTGATAGTGAAATAAAAAAAAATTAAGAGAACCTTTTGTCTGGTTGACTTACTATGAACTGATGACTGGCTGATGAAAATTAAGTGGTAGACCAAAGGTGTGTCCCTCTTCCCTTTGTTTACAGTAACTCACATTAAGTTCAGTAACCTTGCAGCTATTTATAGTAAAGACTAAAAAATAAAGTCTGAAGAACACAAGGTCAAGGACAGATGAATGCTACACAGAAGAAAGCCACCTATTAGAAAGTTAACACAGTTCCTAATGCTCACAGGAGGCAAATCCAGCTCAATAATGCAGATGTGGAAAATGTATTTAGATTGCAATATTATGAATTACTAGAGAGGTAATACAGACCATACTCTATAGTAGAAAGGAGCAGGAAGATTTTTTTTTTTCATTAACACCAAGAAGATTACTTCCTCGTCAGGGTTTCCTTTTGATTCTGCTTCCCAAGAAAAAGATTAGCCAAGTTGCAGCTCTGAAGTCATAATCTGAGAATGTCTTCAAAGGCATCTCTAAGGAATAAGTGTCTTTCTGTGGTCAGATGATTACTTGAATTAAAAAAGGGGGAAAACCCCAGAAAACAACGATGTCTTCTATCATTGTTGGTGTTTAACAGTCTCTGAAAAGACTTTTACCTATGGTTAACTGGAAAACCATCCCTTTCAGATTTTTCCTTCATGAGAAATATCCCCTTGAGGAACAAAAGCAATTTGAACGTGATTTGGAAATTCTGGTGGAAAGCTTTATTAGCGATGATAATAATAGCACCAAGTACTTGATCTTCATCTGTTTGTCTTCTCTTGTGTTCTAAAGACCTTGGGTCTGCCATGCTGTCATTCCTGTCAGATAAACGAGAACTGGAAAACCAATTACAGCTGTTACTTTACTTCTGGTTTCTAATTACCTTTGGAAGATGACCCATGAGAGAATACCCTTCATGTGAATGCTCTTCATTTCCCATAAGGAAGTCAGAGAAAGAGGATTTTGTTTGCTTTTCTGCATTTAAGTAATGATGAGGCCCCTATACTTAATCTGAAGATAACAGCTTATGACACAGTTTGCTCTTTCCTTTTCAGTGACTTGGCTGCCAAATGTGAAAAGGCAGACAACCAGAGCCTTTTCTCTACCAGAATTTTTTTGCTGCTATATGTAATAGTGTGCTCTTATTTATTAAACAAGAGAGGAAGAACCCAAGAGAAGCTTCACTGATGGAAGACCTGTGTGAAACCAGCCACCCTCCCCCCCACAATACACATAGGTCTAAAGCAGACAAAACTATACACTAGGTTTTGGCAAGACAACTTTCTGAGAAGGAGAGGAAGAAAAAGGAAGGAGGAGGCTGAAGGCTGAAAAGAAAGATGATCCCCCCCTTAAAACATGACCTACCTAGAATAATCATGAAGTCTCTACCTAGGTAATAAGTCTGCAAAAGTAAAGCAAGTATAAGAGTATGTATGCAGACTGCATGAGTTATGAAACTTCTACTAAAAACAATTTAAGAAAGGATGGAATGTTCTGACAGTTTCTTTCAACTAATCTATACGTCTATATACCTTTATTACACAAAAGAACAAAGCCTTGCAAGACAAAAAAATAAAAATTGCTGAGCTCCAACCTACAATTACAAACTCTTAACTACCTTCTCCAATTTTACGTATCAAACACGATAAAACACTAATTGAGTGTCTGATGCTGAAGCAATCCACTAATGGAGAGCTATCTGGAAACAGCTGTAGGTGAACTGTACCTGAGAATTTGATCATAAAGTCCTACTGGTTTTAACAGCCACAGTTTTTAAAAGCACAAAAGCAAAAATAAAACTGCTTGAAGACTTCATTATACAACTAACTATGAACACCACTGATAATGGCATCCTTCCTAATTCTTTTCATGTCACCTTTAATACTTCACCATGTCTCCAGCTGTACCTATCTCAGGATAATAAACACTGTTTTAAAATATTAACTCAACCACTGATAAAACCAAAGCAAAAACTCATATGGACTGTAGGTGAGTGAAAGGAAAAGGCCACCATTTTTGACAAGTTGCTTATACATTAGATTTTAAAGCCATATTACTTTTTAATTATACAAATGAATGTTAATTAAAGAATTTTTTGCTTGTTTTAGTTCAAAGCTAAAAAGTTAAAAATGCCAAACAAGAAAACAGTCACAACTGAGAAGAAATAAACATGCAGGCAGAAGGTAATAGTTATCATATTCCTTTGTGCCCAAGTTATGTGCCAAAAACATCACAATGCAAGTGATCCAGATGCAAAGAGCATCACACATGGACAGCTTAAATTTCAGTAGTTGCCTGGTGTTTTGCCAATATTTTCCTCTGTCTTCTTCTCCTGGCTTTCCTGCAATTCTAAGTCCTCCTCGGGTGGATGGATTACTACTGAGGGAATATCATCACTGGCAGGTGACACCAGCAATTCCTTGCCCTGAAGTGGACTTGGCTGGGCACTTGTGGTTGGCAGGAGACTGCAGGTAGGACTGGAGGGTGGTGTGTTTTGAGGGGTAGTTACAGGGGTTGTACACCTTGAGGCTGCCGGGGTTCCAGCTCTTGAAGAAGGATGAAGGTAATTGAGAAGAACTGACAAACGGCTTTCTCTTCTCAGGGAAATATTTGAGGCAGAGAGACCTGTTCGCAAAGAGTGGCGGGAGGCTGAAAGGCCTTCCCCTGAGATAAAACAAATGGAACACCATAAGGCTTACAAAAGGGATATATTAAATTTAAAAAAAAAAAAAACCAAACCCACACAGATACAAATATGCATTAACAATTTACATAGCAAACTGCAAGCTTTACAGGCCGAAGTGTCATACTCATGCAATTAAGGCAAGAGATAAGAGCAAATCAGATTTCACACATTAGAGAAGTCAGAAATTACTGAGAAGTACTAATTAGAATGCCAAAGATCTAGGGCAGAAGATATTACCTTATTTTTTATCTCTTGAAACTGACTCAATTTTTTTCTAGAAGAATTTCTTATTCCAAATTGCACAGCAGCTACTGTTAATGCCATCCAAAAAGTACATTGAAAAATCATTAGCAATCAAAACATTAAAATACTTCGGTAAACTCCATTCACTATATACAAGAAAACTTTTGTTTTTAAAAAGTGAACACGATCAACTGTATCCAAGTGTGTTAAATGCAACTGTCTTCCAATACAAGCTTTGTTTTACTAAGAATTTTCCCAGGCAGCTGTAGCCTCAACACATATTTTTGAAGAGGGCACAAAAATGAGATACATAGTCCCTTCTCCATTTCCTCTTGCTGTGACTTACCAACAGCCCCATATGCCTAAAATCAAACACATTTCTCCAAATCCACTGTTATTTTTCTTGCCCTATCCAGCTTCAGTGTCCCACTAATTTCATATGAAGAGAACATAGTCTTGTGATGATTCCCTCAGATTGGAGTTTGCAATGGATTTCAGTTCTTCCTTAAGCAGAAGAGACCGTTGATACTCATGTTAGCACTTCCATTAGAAGGTTTACCGATACCATTTTCTCCTGTTTATCAAAACCACTTTTCCTGGGATGGCAATCTCCTTGAAAAGATTACTGATTACTTCTACAACGCCTGAAACCCAAAACATGCTGTTTTCATGTACCATGCCATCAAGCAAGGAAACACCAAACTAGACATGTTTACTCTCACATTTATAGTAGGCACTACTGAGACCAGCAGGTTGAACAACCCTAGAACAATTTACAAGAAGGATAAAAAGCATGCCTAGGTAAAGGTCACATACATTCCCCTCCCCTCCAATCAATGAAAGACTGGATCCTACAGATACAAACCTGATTTAAGTTAAGAACAAAAGAACCAAAAATTGACTATTAAAACCACAAAACTGCAGTGCAGTAAAGAAAATAGGGCCAGCAGAGCAAACTGGTTGATTTTGCCTGTATTAATCACTACAGTAATAGCTAGATTTCTGTCAGTATATCTGTGATAAATCATGAACATGAGATGTCCTAAATAGACACACCCCTCTAAGGAGCCTAAGAAGTACTACACACAAAGGCATTTTTAGTTTATCAGTTCAGAGGGTCACTGTAGGATTATAAAGAAAAAAAGCAAATCGGTATATGTTGAGAAAAAGTTCACCATGTTATACCGGTTTCTTATTTCAGCATATATCCCATATTCTGTTGTCGAAATAGTATTATGAGTAAAATGCACTGGAAAGTGGAAGTGATACACGAAAGGTAACTGACAAGCAAGAGACCTCAAATACAAAATTCTCAGATTTACAAGTGGAAACACAGGTGTTCAAGGATGGGCAAAAACAAGTCTATGTGTGAAATTTTCATATTTCTTGAACAAAACAGGAGACTGAGGAGTTACAGAAGACAATACACTCATGAATTAGGTGCATTTTCATTCTTGAAAAAAATAATTCTGAAATTATCAGAGAAATATCTAAGCATACATCATATACCCCTTGGCTAACAAAAAGTATCAGTAAGCTTGGGCATTTGCTGTAGAGCACTCCAGCGGATGTAGCTCCTAACAAGCACTTAACTAAGTGATACATATTCTATGCAATGAGGCATCTTTCAAGACAGGAAAAGAAGTTCCCTTCAATGAGTGTTTCATGAAATCCTTAGTTTTCACTAGATCAAAAAAATTTTTACGTGTCTTATTTAACACAAGGCAAACAAAGAACAGAGGGGGAAACAGAGGTCACAGAAATACAAGAATACAAGTAGGGTGTTCTGCAGTGCATATTGCTATTTGGAGTTTGGAACTGGATGTCTAGAGTAGATTTTCAGGAATTGGTTCAAAACAAGATGTGGTGCAGCTTCTAAAAACATTGTTAATACCTTTCTTGGGTTTGGGATTGTTTTTCCCCATTAGATCCTTTTCTACAAAACCAGTTAAAAATAAACAGTGTCCTAGCTAAATGTACTGTCTTCACCATTGGCATGGTGAACTTTTTCTAGCCATATTAACATAAGAACACTGGAATAAAATACATTGATTGTCAGCATCACTGAACTCATTATATGAACACTATGTAAATGTCTTGTGCAAAAACTGTATAAGCAAGTAGCATCCATTTTATACACATGTATAAAGTTATGCCACGATGCTGAAATTCCTCAAACACTTCACATTTTATATAAGCATATAGTACAAAACATTAGGACCAATGTAGGTCTATTTCTATACTTCAGAATCATAATGCATGCTATGATACACAGCCAGGAGTAGAATGTTTGAGTAAACTAAAAAATATCCAGAAACACCATCCATGTTATTGTTAGTTCTCTGCTCGTCAAGAAGGAAACACTTATCTGCTATTACCAGCTGAGCTTTCCTTCATCTCCCAGTGAGAACATTATTTACCAGGTTAGTACAAACTGGATGCTACAACTTATCTCACCATTTCGTTCAAGCAAGTGAGGGTCAGAATGTTTCTTGCCTATATCTGCGAAAGACCGAACCAGAGGAATCCGACTGCTGAACTTTTTCTCATTCTGATGATGGTGCCTTTTTAGGAGAGCCTCTCTCACATTCTCTCTTATCGATTCATCCAGCTGGCCAGAGGCAATCATGTTGTCCAAAACCATATCTACATAATAACAAGAACAAAAAAGGAAATTATATAGGTAGCTATCAAATCTCTCCTTCACCACATTCCAGCACCGTAGTTGCACCAAATTAGGAAAAAAAATCTATATATTATATAATAATAAAAATCTTTTCTTTAACAAAATCAACTTCAAGAATCCGCAGGAGATTTCCAAAGATGTCACTAAACAAGCAGATGTGAGAATAAGGAAAGCACAACATGCAGATGTAAGAGACAGTATTTATTAGTAGCACCATTTCAAGAAATAAATTACTTAATATTTTATAATGTATTGGCATTTACTTCAACTTTCAACGGTGACTCCCATTCAAAAAAGTAACTATTGTAATCAACAACCCTACACTAGAAGTGAGTACACAAAGACAGAAACATAACGGAAAACAGAGATTACAGTCTTAACCTGGTGTTCTCTAATTTTAAAGTATATACAACTATATAAAAGTGAAAGTTACTGCAGAATGAGATGGATTCCATAACTGCTCTGTCATCTTTGGACGCCCTAAGATCCTGAGACTCTCTACTGAATTTCATGTGATTCACATGCTTTAGTGGAGGAAGTTTAAAACAATATCTAGTAATATCATGTAAAACTAACTAATCATCTGTCAAACAACATCGAGTTTCAAAAGGGCATCTCAACAGTATGCTCACACCAGAAAAGAAAGCCTCCATGTCAGGGAAAGTATCTACTGTGATTTCTTAGCTGCCCTTTTTTTAAATAATAAAAAATAAAATAAATTCATAAAAAAGCCCAACCTACATAACACAACAAAAACCTATCTGACAACTTTTCAAACATATATTGCCAATGATATCTAATGTATTGAGAACTTAACTGCATTGCTAAACTGAAATGACACAGAACTTTTCACAATGAAAAATGTTAGGGCTCAGGATACCTTACTAACGAAACTATATGCAGCAAAGTCTCCGTCAGTACAGTGCAGCTTCCTTCTGGGATTACTGGTAACACACAGCCATTTGTTAGAGGTTCTCAGAAGGAAATCTGCCACCTCCTCCCTCCTCTTTGAGTAAGAAACAATAATACCTACTAGGTATTCTTGGCTCATGGAAACAAGATAATATATTTGTATACCAAGGACTGTTACCCTATATACTTCACAATGGCACCTAAAATTAACCTGGAAACAAATTCATACAATCTCTTAAGACATTCTAGTTTAATTAAAATGCCCACTATCAAGAGCACCATTTACATAGAATCAAGCAATAACAATTTTTCTTATGTACTAAGATTATTGCTAAATTCAAGTATTAAAAATAAAATTATAAACAAAAACATTATATTTACAAAAAATGCATTGAGTGCTCTTGTTCAGTAAGCTACAAAAATAGGAAGGGAATGCCAATTTCCTGAGTGAATTTTGAAGATTTCAAAACAAGAAAACACTTCAAGCACTGCCAAAGTTTTTAATGCCAAAACACCTTGTCCACAGACATGTTGGTCTGCCCTAATTCTAGTATGATTCCTGCAAATGCAATCCACTGTGTGATACCTGTAGCAAGAGATACCAGGAAAATGATGTACAACTAATTCAAAGGCATTCAGTCTAAGCAGATATATATAATGTGCATATATATATATATATATATGTACGTGGGTGTGTGTATATATTACATATACATGAAACTCTCCAAAGCTGACTGCGTATCCAAACTGATGATGTGATTAGTGAGGACACTCAACATAGTAGGTCAAACAACATGTACAAAATTTATTTCTGCTCACCTCTTATAAAGGTGAAAAAAATACCAGATGTGCAACAACCAACTGCACTAATGGCATCAAGTTAACATCAGCCAAATTATGATTAATAATTATGGTACTAAAGTGCACAAATAACTCCTAAAATGTTCTGGCAGATATTTACAATTCATCTGTAGAAACAAAGACAAAGAACACATTCAGGGATTAGAACAGAAAGGCAAATTCTGGGCCTCATCCTAAAATATATGTTAAAGGAGCTCCTACTCATCCAGTGTAGCTTTTTGTATGTGAAGTTTATAGGGACCAAATTCCTTATAACCAGATCAAGAAAACTGCAGTAAGCATGCACATACCTGTTTCTTCAATATAGTATTTCAAAAACATAAAGACACCACCAAAACCACCTCAAATAGATTAAAACTTAGAAATAAAATATTTTTAAAAAGTTTTGCTGCAACCTGCTATCTCATCAAGTGTGTTTGCTCTCATGTCCAACATGACCGTCCCATTTAGAATACAGCTTCGCAGTTCAAAGAGACTGTGCAGAGACAGAGTTGCTACATAAGGCTTGCTCCATCGATCACCACCATCTTCAACATCCTCTTCAAATTTCAGCCACCTGAAATGCATTCACACACACATATTTATATTTCTCCTGGAAAGAAAATTTGGCAAGTAGTCCCATCCTTCCATGTGGCTCTGGCATGACACGGACCAGGAAACCGCATGAAATTAAATCACACCACCTTTCATTTTCTCAGACAGCCCAACTGATTGACATTTTTATCAGGCCTTTTAAACACACTCCAATATTTTTTGGGTTTTGCCCATTTCGTTTCTTCTGGTTTGAACAATATCTGTCTATTCACACATTCTTCTGAAGAGTATGGGATTGTGCCTTGTTACTTGATTTGCATATCTTGATTTTGTCAGTATTTTAGGACTAGAAAGCTGTCTGAAACACACCACATAGCACGTTCAAGTCTCCTAAGGGTTCTCATCAGATATTTAAGAACTGGGCAATATTAATACGTGCAACCATAAATTGATCTTGATTCCAACTCATAGGCATCATGCAAATCAAACTTCTGCAAAAGCTAGCATGCAACAAGGTAGTTGGAAGTACTAAATGCATATTACAATGCATATGTAGAGGGAAGTAACTAAACCAGTAGGGACCAAAAATAATCATGGCGTCCTGTAATGTTCACGCATGCAATTTGCAAAAAACTAATCAAATACTACCCAAGAAAAACATAATACCTGATTTTCTTTATGTCTGAGTGAGAAAAAAATGACACCAATATATCAGCAATATGGCAGAGAGATACCACTCCATGGACAAACACCTGTATTAGTAACTCAGTGTAGTCCTACCTTTCACAATGGTCGGTATGATCAGTATTAGGAAAGTGAGCACACCACCAAACAGTAAGACTGAGGGTCTCTGGAGAAACCATATTGATTCTTTCAGAGTTGGACAAAAAAACCCCAGAAGTTTTGTTTTGCTGAGCATGACTTGAGTAGACAACTCCTACAGTTATAGTGAAGATTCTAACCCAAACCTGGCTTGCAGTTCTTTGAAATAAAATCACTTCAATATTGTTGGGAGGAAAGGTTTAAAAGCAGAATAATGGTGAGAAGGATGGTAGAGTTGCTCAAATGACCTTGTAGCTGGGAATGCCAAGGTCTAGAAAATAACAGTGTGGGAAACCCCACATACAATGCCTCCTTGCTGTTTATCCTCAGTCTGTTTTGAAAAGTAGGATCTCCGTGTAGAGATAACATACAAGTCTTTACAGAGACTTGGAGGCACTCCTACGGACATGTTTGAGCTCCCTGTCTTGGGAGAGAGACCAAAGCTCAGAGATGATAAAAAAGCACAGGGGGATAAAAGCATGGTGGGAAACTACACATGGGCAGGCCTTTCATACATGGGTGCAAACAAGCAGGCCTGCTGCCCCACAGGATGGACTGAGACTAACAGTGCCAGCATTCCTGCTAGTGTGTCTCAGTCTGGGTGCTGCTTCAGGATCCTCCAATTAACCAACTAGTTAAATAAAATTTACCCTTTGCATTTCAGCCGTGGTTTTCTGGGTGTTCTGGCTGCCTGTGTGTGTCAACTCACACAGGCATACCTTGAAACAATCTACTCCCAGCATACCTAGCCGTTTCTCTCCATTCATATTCTTCTCCATCCCTGAAGTAAAGTTCATCCATTTCAGTGAAGAGATCATGAGGAATGTGTTCATCATCATCTTCAGTACCCAAGATAAACTGCACTCGTTGAGATGGTGTGTCTTGAAGAAAAGGAGAAACAGAACAATTAAAAGAATTCATACTTCTGTTACACAAGAAACACTATGTTACAGTAAAATTTCCTGCTCTCAGTTAGAAATGTGCTGCACAACATCTTCTTTAAGAGGGAAGAGGAACAAAAGAAACATGGACATTTCTTTAAAAGGAGGCTCTCTGAAAATTTTGCATTGTTTCTGAAAACAAAACATCTGAAAATTTATGTTTATGAAAATTAATTACGTATTTTTAGCTCTTCTATAGAAGAACATCAACAGCAAATTTGGTTAAAAAAAAAAAGTCAAAATTAACATACCAAAAGGCTTGAAACCTTGTTTTCATTTTGAGAACAAAATAAATGATACCATCATAACACAGCTACTAATTACAGGAGAAAACGAGAAAACAAAACAGGCTGTTGGAAAAAAAACAACCTGACTTATAGATCAGTTGCCCAAATAATAGCTGAAGATACTCAATTGTGAGTACTCAGGCACTCGTGTTGTTAGAGCAGAAGACTTTTCCATGGCCTGTTGCTACTAACATAGGATGAAAAAAAAAAATTGATTTTTTCATTGTGTGGTTGGAGCACTATGCATAAATTAGCATAGCAAAGCAGAAACTATGCAGTTAAAATATTGAGGAAAGATTTTAACTTCTCATAAAATAATGCCTATTGGAACAGGCTCAGTAAAAACTTGTAAGGAAATTAAACTATCTTTACTGATTAAAAGTAAGTACTGGATTTCACTGCTATGACCAACACTTTAAAAAAAACTCCAAACCAATAAAAGCACATGATTTTAGATACTTTTAATACCTATACAAAGATTTGGTTTCAACTCAAGCAGATTTTCAAACTACAAGGGTTCAATAATGTAGTAATTATAACGTTATCTCAGGAAGGTCAGAGACAGAAAATCTAGGTAAATCTCAATTTTAAAAACTTTACTTTTTCCACTGAAACATCACTCTCACAGCTATTAGATGTGAACATACAACTGTATGCTTCTAGTGTTGAAGGAAGAGCACCTTTCAGATTTAGAAATAAGATCTGAATTACTAACAAACTTCATTCAGAATTGAATTTTGCTTTTGGACTGATGTTCTGGCATAGATCATCATCCAGCAGCAATTCTGAAATGAGCTCTTCAATGCAAACAACATTCATTATCAGATCTATAGCAGATTGTTTCTGTCCCAAAACCAGTACACCCCAAGAATCCTGCCATATCCTGTGTATCCAGGATACAGAAGTAACCAGAACAGAGAACTAGTTTTCTATCAATTTAATATCACTTGTTGCTTCAAAAACTGTACATCAAGACTCTACAAACATAAATGTCAATTATAATAATTCACATTTGGGAGGGGAAACCTTGAAGATGGATGAAATGGAGAACCAGAGAATAATGGTAAAAGGAAATTTGTCAAAGCATTCCCATTTGAAGACTCCTCTTTTTTCAGGTACTGGCCCCATGCAGAACATAGTTCTAGTTATAGAAAGCTAATAGTGAACAGCATGGTGTCCACACTTGAATTCAAACATTGCAGCGTAGCCTGCCCATTCACTGCAGTCTAGGAATAAATGTGGACATAGGGTCCCAAAGAAAAACTCCTAAGAGTACTGCCAAACAATTTCACTTCAGAGAATGATAAGAAAAAATTATCATCTCTTGAGGGTAAGAGATAGACTGGGGAGCGGTTTATGATCACAACCAGAAACTTAGGAGGCAGTACAATTCCTTTACTAACTAACAGCAAAAAGGCTGCAGTAAATACTTAGATCATTGATCAAATTACCATGCCAAACGCTGCTTCACATTCTTACTTTTAAAAATCAGACGAAGAAGCATACACGACTACACAATCTGAAAAAAGGTGTCTAATTTAAATAACACAGTTTTTCATGCTACAGGAGAGCATTACAAAGCTCTAGTCTAACCTATTCAGTGCGGGCTGCTGAACATTCATGTGGACAGCTGGACCAAGTCCAATAGCTTATGACTTAGATAAAACACAACCACAAAATCCTTGTCTGGTTGTACATAGAAAGACATGAATTACAGCGAGAATAAAAGAAATAGCACAAAACAAGCAACATTTAAGCAGAGTTTACTACAAGTTTATTTTCAAGAGAGGCAAAGAACTCACACAACAAATTTCTTACCATACGATGGAGATTCTCGGCCATCCTCTCTGTCAGTGTCTTTTTCTTTTTTCCTTCTGTGATGTCTGTGCCCACGATGTCGATGCCGTCGACGGCCTGGCTTTCCCAGTGGGACATGAACTCCAATATACACAGCTCTGTGGCCTGTTCAAGGAAGTTTAAAAGGAAACAATTAAAGAAAAACTGACCCTCCTGCCCATATTTAGTGTCTAAAGACAAGGGGTTTGAGAAAAAGAAATCCAAAAGCATTTGACAAAACGATCTTTAGTAAACTAGTAAGACCACTCCCTTTCTGTCCTTCCAGAAGCTTGACTTGTAACACTGAAAGAAGCTACTTGATAAACATGAAACCAAGTTAGAGGAATTACACAATGCTCCTCTTTTTTGCAGGGATTCATATCAGGACAGTCACTAGAATGGCAAAATGTAATCTCCTGGCTCAGCTTATTAACATCATTAAGAAATTGACCCCTCATTTTTAGAGTCTGCAAGGAGCTTTCTCTTCTTGAAAGAGTTGCCAACATTTCCTCAAGTAGCATGTGACACATCTAGATGAAACTGATGTTCAATTATGCCATTAATTTAGTATCAGGAACATAATAAGAACTTATTTTTTGAAGCATATGTCAACAACTCAAATAACTTACAGAGAGGCTGGGTTTTTTTTTCCTATCCTAGATTTTTTTTTAATAAATTTAGGAGGACATCCTCAAATTAACAGACTGTTCTTTAAACCATATACTTTCAACATCTTGTTTTTCCTTTGACCTTTCACATTAAGACAATACTAGCATCAACAACTTGGCAAAAGAAATCAATCAACAGACTCTTATGAACATATTACTACCATGTCTCCTGTAATGGAGATAGCATATACAATAGCCTTTTCAATTCCTATTTAAACAAACAATCTCAGGAAGAGACATATTAACTAAGAGCCTGGAGGTTAACACTAAATATTCTGTTTCATACTCCAGAAGAGTTATTTCAGAAGACTGACATTAACCAAAGGAAAAGGAAGTGGTTTTCCAGCTCTTAGGCAAATGCAAATTCAGCAAATTTACATGATACAAGCAAGCCCCAGGAGCTGTGACTGTACACATACATGCACGTATATACGTGTGTAAAGAACACATAGATTAGACTGAAGATATTGAAAAATCCTAGTGATTACAGAGGTTTAAAGAAATAAAAAGTGGGAGAATGTCAAACTTGCTTTAAAAAAAAAAGACTCCCTAAGCCCAAAAAGATACTGCTTTTATAGAAGTTTTGTGTATTTTTACAGTGCTACATGACTAAAAATACAAGTAAAAATCAGTATTAATACATGAGTAAGTTCAATGTTTAATTAATTTGGTCAAGATTCCTTTTCACATAGCAAAACCCAACTCTTGACAGACTTCCAACACTAGTTTAATTAGAGTCAACTGACTGGCACTATGACCAAGTCTGAAATTAAGCATATTAAAAGCTATTTGTTTCCATGAGTGGAAAAGAGATTAATTTATAGAGTCCTATTTATAGAGAGAGACTTGTCTTTTGTGAGCTTCTTCCAACAGGAATACCCAGCCCCTGCTGGCCAGCCTGACCTCCACCGTCCATGACCGCTACGCACAATGCAATTCCCAGAGAAAATAATGCCATTGTGACACCTAAACATAAATCAGTGCACTTGGTATAAAATATAACCAGGAGGCACCATTAACAATAGTCATGTTATTCATACCATCACAATACAATAGTCTTATGCACAGAGAAAGCAAAAGTAGTAGGCTCAAAAATAATTGCGTTACTCACCACACCCCACTCAAAGCTGCCTGGTGCAACCCAGTGAGCCACCACTCACTGCAAATGTTGTTACCACGCCTGTTGGGATTTCTGTTTTGTTTTATATATTTAATGGGCAATCACTAAACTACAGTTTACATATACATCTAAACAGTTCTATTCATTGTCAAAGTGTTGGATTTTTTTGCAGAAACTATTTCTTCCTAAGAGAAACTCCAGCATTCTTCTACATTTTATACAATTGCTTGTTTTAATATTGTTAATCAGGCTGTTTCAAGCATGCGTTTCATTTGAACATTGCACACGCAAAAAAACCCTAATCTGAAACTGTTTAGGATTTTACTTCCTGAAAAATTGGAAGGACTTCCACATTTTGGTCTCTTGCTGTTCCCATAAATTAGAGACAAAGATCTCACATTGTTTTCTGTACTCAACAACAAACAAAACTCCCACACAATTTTTTCAGGGGCCTCCATCTTCAACAATATAGCCTGCTATTGCAAAATTGGCATTTGTAATAGTGTGATCATTCTCACAGTCAAAGACTACGTTGCTGCATGAAGGGGAGGTGGAACCAGCAAATGAGGAGTCTATCTCCTTTTAAAAAATGGCAGCCTGACAGAATTTTTTTCAGTAGAAAAGTTTGAAGAGCAGATATATTGCAAAGGGACAGCTAAAAGCTATGGAAAACCGACCTGAAATAAGCAACAAACCGAAGGTATTTTTAAACAACCTGTGTCTACAGCAGACCTGCTTTCCCACCAAAATGCACTGACGTCTCAGCTGTGACTGTCACAGAATCATGTCCAGGTGCCTCACAGCTGCTTCAAGGCACACCAAGTAGGCACTGCCCGTCAGTCAGTCCACAACCTAGGACACTGACATTGCTTTCCAACTCTGAAAGGAAACTTTAAAGAATCCACCTTCTCTCTACCATAGCAAATGAGGGTCTCACAAAGACAAGGGAACATAGACACAGTCTTGCAGGCAAATGAAAAACAAGAATACCTTCCCCAAACCACTTCTGTATATGCAAAGTGATTGCTAAACCTGCAACAGTATCTTCGGACGATATGAAATGTTGGTGAGAAAGATGATTTGTAGTGATGATTAAGTAAAATGCATCACAACCCAATGTAATTCTATCAGAATAACTTGAAGAAAAAACCTGATGTTGAAAAAGAGCCTCTGAATTAGTTTTCTTTTCCAGAGCGAGCAAGCATGAGGGGTGGCAGTACAACAGACTAAGTGCACTGACTGTTGCTTAAGAAAGGGACTTTTTTTATCAGTATCACAGTCATAAATAAAGACATCTCAACTACTACCTAGGAAATCCAAAACTATTGCTGTTCAGTAAACTGCCGGTATTACCTAAAAACATGTTGCAGGTATATTCACTCCAAAGGCAGGGCAAAACTAGATAATAAAAGTAGGACAAGCTTAACTTTGATTCTAACTCAACAAAGCAAAGCACCGAGAAGCCCTCTAAAAATAAGACAGCTACATTGAGTCGGTCTGTGTTCCCTTAAGTTTCTTTATTCAGATAGGAATAATAATATTTGCAGGTGGACAGATAAAGATTTACTTACAAACACAATTTACAAGAAAAGCAAAACAAAACAAAAGCACAGGGATTTTTTTTTCTTCATTCCTAACGAATTGGATGAAAACAACTTATAGTAGTACCCTTCATCCTAGCAAAAAGAACAAAAAAAAAAACAAAACAAAAAACCACCACACAACACAAACGACAACCAAAAAAACCAATCAACAAAAAAAACCACACAGAAAGGCAATTAATATAAAATTATTACAATAGCAATGGAGAAAAAGCTAGCTCTAAAAAGGCTGGAATTTATATTTCTAGCATCAATGTTATTTCTAACCTTTTACTTGAATATTGTTTTCTAAAAGCTTGAAAGGTACAATTATGTGACCTTTGAAGCTTTATTCACATAAATGTCTGTACCACAGTACAAGTTTCAAGTAAAGCTTCTTACAGAATTACTGTAAACCAATAATCAATAGCATTAGTAGACTGCCCAATACTAAATTTAGTAATACAAAGCTCAAGAGATAATTGCTCATTTTAATCCAACATGACTTTATCCAAGCTTAGCTGCTCAAATCCACCAAGAGTATTTACTACTTAAGGCCTTTATCAGTATGAAGCAAATTTAAATGTTAGGAACTTGCAACATCTCTATCACATGCTTGGTATCACTCCAAAAGTCAGTTTGTGTAAAATCCTTTAAAATTCACAAAAAAGAAAATGCTTTAAGTTCCCCAATTTCTCCCCAAAGCCCCTATGAAATGGTAACAGACAACTTCTGAAGTCTGAGAGAGATCAAAAACATGTATCCAAAAATGCTCTGATGTGGCAATGCTTTAAGTACAGTTCCACACAGAACTTTCTCTTTTCTTTGGCTAGACGCCTTTCAAGCTTCATACAAAGAACATGTTAACAAGGTATAGAAAAAAATTCAAGTGTATACCTATGTGAATTCTCAAATTCTGTTACTTAGAAATTTGAACTAAGAGAGATCATACATAAATGATGGATGTGAGGACCGTCTAGAGGTGAGCTACCCGGTCCAATCTTGCTCAAAGTACAGCCAACTTCAAAGCTGAAGCCATCTTTTTGATTGGGTTGGTTAGGCTGACAACCATCCAAGCTTTTAGTACCTTTAAGGATATATATTCTACAGCCTCTCTGGGCAACCTATACCAACCTATAGCAATATACTGCATGAAAAAAAAGTCTTAATATTCAATCATCACTTCCAATACTGCATCTTACATGTGGTTCCCCTCACCCTTTCCCAATGCACCTCCAACAGGAGTCTGACTCCATCTTCTCAACAAACTCCCAAGTTTGCTGAAGAGAAAAACTTTGTAACAAGAATTACTCTTTTTTCCAAAAATCTTCAAATAATAATCTGAAGATATATCACTTATTTTAAAGAGAAGCCTTTATTTAATCAAATAATTTATTTGTCTATCTTGCCCCAATACAAAGCACTCCAGTATGGAAAAACTGGAGAATCTGCAGGAGGGATCCTAATTTGCTCCTTTAGATCATAAAATGGGGGAAAAAACCCAGCTGTTTTGTTGTCTCTTAACCGACATCTCCAAATGCATTTCCCTAGTAGGAAAGATTTGGAACATAGCATCTCCTGCTTTGACATTCATTTCCCTTACGTCACAGAGTGCTTGTATGCACAAAAATAAGCTCAACGCAATCTATCAGCACAACTTCTTCCTTTTCAGTCACAGGACTGCTCTGAAGGTAGAAGCACACAAACGGGAAAAATTACCTAAAGCGGATGGAAGAAATAAGTCTGAGAACAAAAAAAAAGTCTTTTCATGCCCCAAAAAACTTCACAAGCCACAAGTCTTCTCCAAATAGTCTCTGCTCTGGTAAAACTTAAGGAACAAGAAGAATCTCTCATTTACACATACACACCGCCCTGCTCCTCTCCCCCCACATTTATTTATAATGAAAATTCTGAAAATTCACTCAAGTCAGTAATCCACTGAAAATACTTCTGCTATGTTAATTCTCTAATTTTCTAATTAAAAGTAATGCCTCATTTCTGAAGGATGAACAATTAAATGCAAAAATTAATACTGATAGTGAAAATCTTTGAGCAAGACACTAGCTGAATATTTTAAAACAAAGAGCATTTTTCACTTATTGTATAAACTTTTATTACTAAGGATTCTGTGCTTTATTAAAAGAACTATCTGTCAAAAGCTATCTCTTACTCTCAGAATCAAACATTTGAGATAAGATTTTATAACCAAATCTGTATAAATGAGTAAAGAAAATTCTTTTGCGGGATAGCTACATGCCATAGCTGGAACCCAAAGGTTCTCCACAGCGCAGCATATTTTAGAATCCACAACATCTCCTAGGTTGTACTCGGAAATCTATTGCTCCTAGTAATTAAGTATATCTGAGAATACACTCTTTATACTTGGATAGATAAAATGGAGAAGCATAATCCAAAACCATAGTAAGCATAGCATAGGGTAAGGCAGCTCAGTGTTTTCTCATTACACAACAAAACACAGCATCATATTACACTAACACAAGCAGTAAATGCCAGATTTCTCATTACACACAGAAGTGATTTTTTCTGACTTACAATCAAATGTGAGTTGGTAGGGGCAGTCACAGAGAAAAATGCACTGAATATTCCTATTTGACACAATCAAATACTCAAAAAAACATTATCGGTAATTACATTAGACATGCAGGTAGGAACAGTAATAGGAAAAGCTTAGTGCCGGCTGTCAGAGCCACACAGGGATTCTGGCACAGTACATGCACCCCAAGTCTCTGTGGTTTGCTGCCAGCATCCATGTCCCTTGCCTGGGAAAGGAGCCAGCACTTGGTACCTGTGGGAGCTGGGCCCCACACTTATATCTGAGATGGTCTTTGGTCCAGTCTGTCTCTGCAGCAGAGCTCAGGAAGAAGGATACATACCGAAGAAAATTTCAAAGAGTCACTTCTGTTGGAGGAGAGAAAAACCTAGAAAGATACAATTCAAGCTAAAGTCCCATTAAGATCCAAGACTGGCCCTTTGTCCACTAATCACATCATAAAATCATAGAATGTTTTGGGTTGGAAGGGACATTAAAAATCAACAGGTCCCCATCACACACACTTCCACCACCCTGTAAGGGCAGGAGGCTTCTGCATTTTTAAGACTGTGCATGTTAAGTATTTTTAAAAAAACTTCTGCAAAGAAGATTTTTTATCTTCATCAATGGGTCACTAATACAGACTCTTTATAATTTTGATCATTCCCTTCTCTTGTACAACTACTTAAATGGATTGGTTTGCCAAATGCACCTATTTCCTGATATTTTAAGATACGAAAAATATTACAGAGGGAATCTTCTCAATTCAGGATTATTGCCAAAGAGGATGGATAAAAGGTGTTCTGCAAGAATCATTGATGGCCATCCTGAATTATTTTTGTTTTCAAAAGCAGTTTTGCATTTTTCTACTTGTGGACCACATGAAAAGATATAACTTCATGAGAAACAGCATTTCAAATTCTTTTTCCTGTTGAACATGGTTTTTTTCCTAGACCATAAGGAGTCTCCTAAAGGTTAAAGCGTTCATTCTCATTTTGAGCACCATAAGAAACCTGTTCTATACTGCCTATTCAAATCTGTACAGCCCATTACAGAACACGAAAACATAACTAAGCACAATCTTCAACTACTAGCAACTACAATGTCCTGTTTTATTACTTGTGTTACCTGCTCCTGTACAACTTGTTTTCTTAAAAGATTTTACAGGAATAATTCATGAGTTTTTGAATGGTCGCAATTTAGATACATTTAGAATAGATAGTTAATATTAATATTACAGAATAAAATAACAGTGAACCTGCCACCTGAAAAAAACCCTAGCAATAGAGTCTACTACAAGCTGCTTTATAATTCTTAGTTCCCCAAAACCCTTTCATAATACTGAAACAATTTTTAATGACTCATAACCCTTTAAATTGCAAAACACTCATAGACCAAGTCTTACACTTATATACACAATATTCACTTATACAGGGGGGGAAATTATTTAATTACCTGTCATTGTCAACTAAGATTAACTGAAAACCACAGTTTTTTACATAAATAAAAATTAAGGCTCTAAACCATCAAGGTGTAAGAGATGAAAGGGTCACTTGAAATGTAAACACTACTTACACCTGCCACAGGATAGTGTGAGAGTAGTGTAGCTATTCAATCATCTTAGCTCTTGAGGCTGCTGCTTGGATTTATGCCACAGAAAACCAGTCTACCAAGACATACATTCTTGACCTCAGATTGTTTCTGGAACAAAACTTCTGTTATGTGTAAACTCCTTATCTTTGCTATGCCTGTAACTGGCCTGCTAAGAGTAACAGAATACATCTCTTTTCCCTTAAATTGTATCTAGTAAATGTATCCTCAAATCAAGACTGAAAATTAACTATACATTTTAAAAGACAGGTCTCAGTAGTATCAGGCCAAACATCATAACACAGATTTAAGAAAATCTTTCTTGAACACTCTCCTTGAACATAGTTCTTAAGAGAAAACACCTTTAACAAGATCACAAGAAATACCTCTGCCATTAATATTCTTGCCTTACTTCCACCTCCCAGCTTTACTTTGTTATTACTTTCATTCATTGCATCTCAAAGAGCCTGGCATCAAGTTAAGAACATTAGGTGCTCTTAAAAAGGTTATTTTAAGATGTTATTCCCCCTTCCAGCTCTTCTGTAAACTGACATTTGTTATTTCAAAGTAAGGCCTTACCGCTTCAGTAAAGTGCAGTACCTTTATTTAGTACACACACAGTCTGCCCACAATTACAATTTACCATCTCTAACCATTTCTCTCTTACAGGAAAAATGTTAGGAAGCAAGTAGCCTGTGCCTAACCTTTCTAACCTAAACACTGTCACTCCAGATAGGTAACACACTTTACCAACCACCATAAATAGAATGCAGAGCTTGAGAAGCCTTAAATCTAGGATGCATTTTTCCCTTTAACATATGGCCCTCTTTCCATTAGTATTTCATCATAAAATTTCCAGAAAATATGAATATTCAATACTGACAACAAGAAGAAACCTTTGCTTTAGTATTAGTAGCAAAATTATACCTTCTACTGCAGCAAACCTATCAACACACTTTAAAGCAGTTAAATATCACCTTTCCATGCTGGCTCTTCAAGTTTTGGTGCTTCACATCATAGCTGAACTGCATCTACTGCTTGCTGCCTCTCCTTGAAAATGTATCAACACACACTTCTGGAAAGGTTCCAAATTCCTAGATCTGCTTTTCAAGTCATCAGAAACACATGTTGAAAGACTGGACTGAAACAGTTTGAGGTCTTAAAACACTTCCAATGCCTAATGCTTTAGTACAGGTCTTCCCAAGCCTACAAGAAAATCTTCACAAGTCAGAAATGACAAAGAATACTACTTGGAGTTGCTTTACTGCTTGCAGCCAACAATTCCATTTCTCCCCTTTTAAGATTTTAATACCAGAATTAAAAACAAAACCCCAAAATCCCACATACCTACTTTCATCATAATAGCTTCTAAATAATGGTCTTGTAAAGAGCTGTTAATTTCACATAAATTTATTCTCTAAAATACCCTGAATTTGAAGAAACTCTGAGAAGCTAACTATATGAGTCATAAACAATCACACTTACATTCCTTTCTCTTTCATACAGGAAAAGAAAAACTTGCTCTTACTTTGGAAAAATTTCCACTGCCTGCAAAATACATGCTGTCCCTCCCTTTCCCCATTCCATCATTAAAAATAAATTCTTACAAATATAGAATATACTGCAAAATATGTGAATGCCAAGAATAATTCCTACTTATGTGAAAATAAGTGCCTATATCAAGCCTCAGGTATTTGACAATCCTATTGGAATACATTTTTCTTGTCAGCCTTGTCAGATGATTCTTACGAGTTATTTGTTTAACCTCTGTTTGTGTTGAGACACTTACAGCAGGTCACTCCAAAAAGAGTGAGATGTAGTCAAAGGAAAGATAAGGCTGCATGACCAAGAGCAAGGTGAGGAGAGTGAGATCTTGCCTCCTCCTTTCAACTGCTGTTAATGCTGACTCAATTGCTCATCAAACAGAAGTCTTCATTTTACCTTAATTTATTCTTTGGCTGTGGCTAAGACAAGTGTATTTTCCGCACTCAGTGCTTAAATTGCCTCAAGTAGCCTGAACCCCCTGCCTTCCCACCCAGTATCTCATGTAACTACAGTGTTGTACTAGCTGAAGCACTCCTACCAATGTGCTATGAAAGAGACCGGGGAAATGATTTGGCTGCACATTCTCATGTCATCCGTTGTGGCTGAGGCATTACAGCTGCTCAGGCTGCTGCCCAGCACACCACTCCAGCTGGATGCCTGCTTCCCCTTTAACCCCTGCCTGCCTGCAAAACATACACAGGCTTTCGCTGGGTCATCTCCCAGAGAAAAGCAAGAGAAGGAAATTAAGGAGAAGACAGCTTAAATCTGCACTGAAGATTTAATTGCAGAAACAGCCAAGGCAGTGGTTTCCCCACCGCTCAACCTCATCTAAACTGGCATTGTCACAGCCTCCACCACTGCACCTCTCAGCCTCACATTCACACTTCCTCTGCTCAGCACTGGCACACGTCCATCTGTGTGGCAAATCAGTTTGGGATGCTCAACAGCTGAGATCTTGACCATCCTTCCTTATTCAGGGCTGTTACATTTTCTGCTGACTTAAGATACTTAACCAGGCTTATGGTACGGTCAGACAAAGGAAAGTGTTAGCACAAGACAGAAAAAAGAGTAAGAGAATGAAGGGGCAGAGCAGGAGTATGACTGCAACAGCAACAAGCAACTTTAATCACTTTAAACCATAAGTGGTATAAGAAAAATGTGACAGCAACCTCAATCAACTTCTTTCAGCTAGAAACTGCTGCTGTCATGGCTCTCTCCGATGTTCTGCAGCAGTAAGAGCCAGTACTACTTAGTAAATCTAGTGACAGTCTTTAGCATTCTGCAAATGTTAATTAAGTTTCAGAGCATTATATATGAAAGACAAATAATTAAGATTTTAACAGTGGATCTCCCTAGCTTTTTCTTCTGGATTCATTAATTAGCATCCATGAATCTTCATCCCTACCTAATTCCTTTTCAAAATAAGAAAGAAGTTGCGTCTCAGATGAAGTATCTAATTTTATATTTTGCTACATGAAACTAAAACAGTGCTATTTTCATTGTTAAATGCAAAATGCTGAGTCAAATAATGAAGACTAACTGGATTCCATAGTGCTGTAATTGACTGCAGATTGTGGCTGGACAGTTTACTATGGAACCAGAAGCACTGTTACCCATCTGTCCAGACTCTCAGTATTTAAAGTGCATGACCACAATCACAAGGATACTTAACTTTCAGAAAACAAAACAAACATCTCCCTCATGACCCCTGTTTCCTGAGTTTTGATTCTGCAGAACTTGACATCACTCATGCTGGAAAATTACCTACCAACAGCAATCAGTTTTTCAAACCTAAATCTCAGAAGCAAGTTTTCCTTGCAAAGCTTTATAAAAAAACCTTTTTGTAATTTTTTTTCTGTCACAGATTTGAAAAACAGTGAGTATTTACTAGCATGCACAGAGACCAAAAACACAGGGCAGGTCATCTCTGTCTTTCACTAGTTTTATTCGCTAGAATTTCATGATAGCCATAAAATTCTGATTCCTTTCAGCATGGAAAATACATCTTTTATCCCTAAGCAAAAAATGCATGTTAAACAAACAGAAAACCACCACAAACTTACTCTCTAGTTCTTCTTTCTCAAAATTTGTATTGATAGTAGAGCTGATTTTGCCCATATCCACAACAGCTTCTTCATCGTGACCCTGAAGAAAGAAGATACAAGTTAAAACTAAGTAGAACTAATTTTTTCCTAAATTTCTAAATATGTTCTGAAACAGTATATCAAAGTTTTCTAAACCAGCACATTTTCACCACTTAGAAACTGAGAATGAAGACATCACTGAAAATCTACCCATCCAATTCTTCAAAAAAACATGACCCTACATTGAAGGAAAAAGAGAGTGAATCAACAGACAGGCTAAATACCATGCAATTTGCTTTTTCAATGCTCTTGATTTCATCACATAAATGGTCAGGACACACATTGCAGGACTGCAGTATTCTTTTAGTTTTTTATTCAACAGCAAATCAATCTACTTCAATAAAGTAAGTGGCAAATTAATAGGAAGTTACACAACTTGACACTCAGAGATCCTGAACTCATCTCCTGCATGAGATTTTCTAGCACAAATAAGAAGCTTTTTGAACAAAAGGGCAGCAAAAGGGTTAAGTTACACAACTTGGGGGCCTCTCCTAGACCAACAGCTCTGGGAAGATGAAAATAACTGCTTCACTCAGGTTTCAACAGCCAGCTTGTTAACCACATCCCTAACCTAATTCACTTTTTTTTATTTTAGGCCCTAAGTTAAAAAGCAGCAGTTTGAATAAGACCTGTTCAGATTCCATTACTACTGAAATCACACCACTCATAATGCAAAAGCACAGTATTTGAAATAAATATAAGCCCAAGAATGAGACATATTTGTGAACATGTCCTCTAATCACATCTAGCACATCACTAAAGGGACCTTAAAAACACTGCCTTTTGCTCAGTCTTGACAGAAATTAAGTAACTGAGCAGCAGAAGTCTCAATCTCATCTCAGACCTGCCATCAAAAATAACGTTAGACTTGCCTTTCTGCGTGTGTTTGCATTCCTTAGAAAATACAGTCCACTTTAAACAGCTCACAAATTGCAACCTCCTGACAGAACTGGTTCTCCAAAAGACCCACAGCCTAAGGGTAGGTGCTTTACATCCAAGTATAAGGGTACACCAACTGCTAAAGATTACTGCCCCTGCTCTTTCTGCTTCCCTTGGGCACATGTTTTTTTCCTTAAACCAGACCTAACAATCATGAAATAAGATAAAAAGCGCTTAAGCAATGGATTTTATGTTTTCAGCTTTTTCAATAACAACTTAATTAATTTTTCCACTGAATCAGTTCACTAAAGTGACTTTTCCTGAGGAAAAAAACCAGAAGCCTAAATCCGGAGTCTTACAGGGACTAGAAACCCTAACAAGTGTTGACAGTCACCTAAACTTTGGTCTTAGAATTGTGCAATTGCTTTATATATAGACCAAGTTTGTCATCTCACAGGAAAGCGACAAGGATGAAAAACAACATACCTGTTTAACAGGTTCAAGCTAAAACATACTGTAGTAGGTCCCGCTCCCCAAAGAAGTTTTTTTTGAACATGTAGCTCCTCAGTCTTAATAAAAAAAAAGATATTTACTACAGTGTTTTGTGCACACATACAAACACATACACCAGGAAAAAAAAAAATCTAAATCTTTGTTTGCCTATTGGGGAAAGGAGATTAAAAAACATGAAGATGACAAACACCACATATTGGGAACAAAAAAATCAGATGAGGTTTAGAAAAAAAAGGTTAAAGATAGCTAGACTGGGAAAAAAAAACCCAAAAAAACATCACACCACCACAGCAGTCGGCACTGTGTAAATAAGCAAAAATACAAGAGAAAAAAAAAAGAGTGGCACAGAACAAACCCTTGAAAACTAAACAAAGGTTGATTCTGAGTTGTGTCCCTAAAAATAGGGTTTTCAAGAAAGGCATTACACCATAACCTAAACTTTGTCACTACTGCTGAATTGCAAAAGTAGTTTTTCATGCAGGTTTGAAAAATGAAAATTCCTGCACACTTCACATAGCTACAATTAAAAAAAATTCGGGTGATCAAACCAAAGTCATGTCTGTTGGACAAATCTGTGAAAATGTTACAAGGACCTATTAACGAAGAACTGGCAGAAATTTAAAAAGTGTCATGGTAAGATGATGGGAGAGTGACATGAGGGGGAATAGTATTTCCTGTCTCCTACACAACAAAATCAAGTATATTGTAATACGCTCCAGTTCACGGAAACACATATACACAGTAATCTTGAACATTACCATTAAACTCCAAATAGAGATGGATATAGATGGAAGAATTACAAATCCTCTAAACTATCTTAAGTGTTTTATCACATGAGAGGGGAAAAAAACCCTAATAATAGGAAAACTACTATCAAAATCTGTTCCATAATTAACTTCATGGTTACAGCCACAGACTGCTGAAAAAACCTGTACCAAAAACACCCATCCTCAACAGTTCTTTTAGGACCCTTGAAATCTGGCCAAACACATAGTTTTTGAGCAATAAAGGAACACAAAGTTTTTCTCCAGATTTTACAAACTACTGCATACCAACAGAAAACTACACACACACTGCAGAAAATACACACACAAGAAAAGATTTTTATCTCCCAATAACATTTTGAGATGGTATTTGCTGTATGCCCTACATCATATTATTAATATTTATCACCCTTTGCTTTAGTAAAAGAGGCTCTTTGCCAAACTCAGACATATAGAAGAAGCCTTCAAAACCCACATCATGTGTAAAGTAACATGACTTTTAAGATTAGATTACAGGAAGGCATGTGTGCCCTTGCAAAGGGTTCTATCACTATCTCAAAGTACTCAACATATGCAAAGACTCTTCCAAGAATAAACCATCAACAACCATAAATATCACACATGAAGAAAGCATAGCATTTACAGCCTTTGTTCAGAGAAACACAAAGCATCATTTTAACATATCTGTTTTCAATGCCGAGAGCAAATACCAGTATGAGATACTTTTGCCTTAGGTCAGGTAAAAAAACAAAAATATTCAAATACACTATAAAAGTAATTCCAAACTACAACCTTTTCCTGGTTAAAAATAAAGTCTCTAGGGCACAGGTTTCCAGTAATTCTAGATCTATCATGTCAGTTGAAGGCACAAAAGGGAGGGAAAATTATTACAGTTGCCATTTTAGTTCTCTCTTCTATTTTCTGAACTTTTTACATACATAAACAAAGAGCAGTGGGATTGTTGAGAACTTGTCAACTTCCCTTTTTTAGGCACAGAGAATGACTTGAGCTTAAAGCAAGCATTCCTCTGCAGTTTTCCAGCCACTTCATGTGAAACTTTACGTACAATAATCCCACAGGTGCACAAATACAGCTCCTGAAGATGAGCCAAAGTAAAATTCAAGACTAACTTAGAATGTATGTAATTTTCATTTTCAGTCAAGAGACAGAACAACTGAGAAGGAAAAAAACCCAACGGAAGCAGCAACTAAGATACCCCAGAGCAAAATTAAGCCTTCATGTTTGGTTTGTCTTTTCTGTTTTTTTTTTTTTAAGGAGATGGTAATTTATAAAAACAGAACAAATCCAGCATACTTCAAAGGTGGGAGGGGAGGGGGTAGAAAAGAAAAAGCCTAATACATTGTATTAAGATACATTGTGTGTACTTTTTCCTAACACGGATACTCTTAAACATACTGTAGAAACAACCCTCCAGTAAAACCTTCATATTCAGCCAGAGGTGCCCACATACACTAGAACCTGTCTTCTCAGCTTTCTAACTCTCCCCAGCATGAAAATGAAATCCCTTTTCAACTGCTGCAGATCAGACCAATACTCTGTGCTTTAGCAGACCTCCAGTAGGATTCCTCTTGCCACCTCTGATTTTCAAATGTTTCTTCTCAGTCCAGGAGGAAAGAGTAATTCCCCTTTACAGACAAACAAGCACCCAGAAATTCACTTCAAGTGTTAGAAATTAACACCTCACCTTGTCAAACATTTGTCATTATTTAGTACAGCACACTTTTTATATCTACAATATTAGTGCTACACGTTTTTTAAAGGTACTCCTGGAAAAAAGAGTCAATCCTAAATTGCATGAATCATAAAGGAAAGCTCCTAAAGTTTGGAAGAACTGACAAGCTCCAGCAGTAAGTGTTAGCTACCATATAGTGGACTACCACAAATATGACGCACAGAGTATTAAATCCAAAGGCAAGTTTCCACTGTCATCTGTACAAGCTCTTCTCACCATGCAACTCACTTAACCTTATGCAGTCACATACACCACAGACTTCAGACGGGTACACTGCCAAAGTGCATCACTGAGTAACCACTTCCAAGACAGACAACTTGCTAGCAGCACATTTTTAAGGTACTTGAAATATAGTTCAATCAATTCATTCTGGTGTTAGACAGCGATTATAAATGGCTGATACAGCTAAAGTAAACCTTTGAAATCTATGAGCAATTCAGTAATTGTTTTGAGAATAATTCAAGCTCAACATTTGAGAACGTTACTTAACTAAGCCAATATTCATGTGCTCCATTTACTCTGCCTCAGACCAAAGTTCTTCCCCAGCAGAATTAGGGAGTGACTTGCAGCACCAGAAGAGACAGCGCTACTGCTCACAGAAATAGGTAAATAGAGCATGGGAGAGGGCAAAAACAAAAATTCCCCACAACCACCATCATCCCTCCTTCCCCATCCCCCCAAAAAAATTACATTACCACTTTCATGCTACAAAGAAGCTTCACTGCAGCATTTATTGAAGTAGGTGCAAATGCAAAAAAAAAAAAAAACCTAAAAAAAAACCCCCAACAAAAAAAAAAAAAAAAAACCAAAACCACACACAAAAAAAAAAAAAAAAAAACCAAATCAAACCAAACCAAACAGAAACCTAACTCCCAACTCAGGGCAGGGGGAGAGCGCATGTATTCATATCTACTCTTTTCCCTTATACATCTGTCCTTGGCCAAGAGTTTAATAGTTCGTATTTTAATAATGTTCTAATACAACAGCCTCCATCATCACAGTGAACCTACATACTGTTTCATGACTGTAACTATAACCCAACCTCTCTGACTTGAAGAGAAAGCAAGTAATTTCCCCCCCTCCTTCCCAGAAGAACCCATGAATACACCTCCTCTTTTGCAGAGACCACCAGATCTGGCAGACAGGATTTAGCTCTTAGGCTGGAATGTGGCACCACTAAACCATTCCTACCTCTACAGCATGCTACTGTAGATTTACCAGCTAAGATCAACATCACATGAGAACTTATGCACAGCGCATTTTGCTCTTCGTACACTGCTCTTCCTTCATCATCAGTACATAGGAGAGCAGTTAAGCTGGATCAAACCATCCAACACAACAGTAGAGGCCTACAGCAATGAGTGTAAACAGAACGAGTGTAAACATTGTGGCTTGACCTAAACTCAGGAAGCATAGCCTAAGCAGGATTTTTGTTTTATTATCAGCCCTCCTTTGTTTGATTTACATTCAGCAGACAGCCATCAAGGAAGGATCCAGCGATCAAATCAAATCTAACAAAAGAATTAAGTAACAGAAGACTTCCAATATTGCTCTGCTTCAAAAATAAAGATTTAGCTCAAAAAAAAAAAAATAAAACCTTCGTTTTGACCATACATCTCAAAAAAACCTCAGTTTACAACTATATTCAGATATGTATATGTATATATAAAAAACATTTTAAAACTGACAATTTTCATAGATTCACTAACTCATTTGTTTTGTTACATAGCTATTGAAAGATATTGTTCAGAATAATTAAGAACCAGCAGGGTAATTCATGATTCGTTTTCACAGCCACATTTCCGAAGTGGTCTGTTTCAGAAGCCTCCATTTCTGTTCTAAGCACACATAATACTCCATGTAGTCAGGAAATAAAATACATTTCCAGTGTACAGAATGCACATACAGACTCCTCTCTATCCATTCAACCTCCTCGAACTGCAAGTTAATAAGCACTAATATTTTGGGAAGGGGAGAAGAGCAGAGGGGGGAACAGACAAGACTAGTGTTCCAGTCCTACAAAATTATGAGATAAGTCTACCAGGGACAGCAACCCTGAAAGTGATAACAAAAGAAACCAGAAAAATATATTTTATAAAGCCATTTTTGATTACTGTATGAAGAGTTCAATGACAATCATTCTACCTCAGACAATCATCAGGTCTACCCTACAGCTCTCCCACTGCTACTCATACACAGCACCAAGTAGCCTTAGTTAGGAGCAAGTAAAGTAGAAAGGGTTTTTTGACATGGTTTACCTGCAGGAACGGCTAACAGCAGCATTTAGTTAGTTCTAAATATATTGTTTTACTTCTCTTTCAAACTGAGTCTGCTTTTAAACCAGAAGTAAGATAAGCCCATGGTGGGCAGGAGGGCAGGCATCTCTGGTTGCTGCCTCTCCTTTAAGGACAGCCAGGATAAGAAAAATTAAAGTTCTTTCTAAATAACAGTAAGTGAAGGTATTGCCCAGTCCATTAAATAGTCTTTAGTTGAACTGCACAAGCAATCCTACAGATGCATTTGAAGTACGTTCTTTGGACACAGCCTCTACACAGCAATACTGTATCTACAGAAGTTGCCAGAGTGATGAAACACTACCAGTTCTAAATCAAGCACATCAACCTAACAGCCAAGGGAAAATGCACCAAATATAAATGAGCCCTGTCTCATTTTGTCATAGTACAATTTTTAGCTGGCCTTGCCCTCTAAATATATACAGATGAGAGCACAATTAATAATAATTCACAAACAGAACACTTGCCAGGTTTAAAATAGGAAGCATACCGTATTGATGGGTTCCCCCTTGGTTGTATTTTCTGTGGTCTCATTTGCACTGGAACAGCTGCTTTCCAGATTTTTTTTCACTACTACCTTAGCATAGTGTATTGCTCAAGCACTACAAGGAAAGACTCCAGTACAGCTCCATGGCTTTAGTGTCACCACACACGCACACACACCTTTTTCTTGTGAATTATATCTGTGTTTATACAATTACTATTATATACAACAATCCTCACATGTAAATGAAGATCCATCCTAATCAAAGCAATACTCAGAGCCTCGCCTGAAGGTTTAACATTTAGATTTCAACAAGACCACAGCCATAATGAAAGAGGTTAGAAATACTTAGACAAGTTTTTCCAGCCTACTAATCCTCTAATTAGCTGCTCAGCTTACCCTACTAAATACATCTGACCAATCTGCTTCTAGGAGACTTAGAAAAAACACAGCAGCTATACAAACCTTGTTTGGACGAGTGTGTCCAATAGACATAAACAGACTTCAGTTAGACTCTCCACAAGTTGCATTTTACTTTTACTTTCCAAAACTGTATGTGAATGGCAGTAAAGATGTGTACATGTGCTACTTTAAAAGCAGCACAAAACTCAACCCCTTTCAGGAAAAAGGATTCTAAACATGGTAATATTTTGCTTCTTGTACCACTGAAATCTAATGTTTATAAGTAGTTTTATCTCAGTACTTCTAGCAGGTGTTACTCTAGCCAGGGTGACACTGAGCACCACAACCTGCAAGAGAAGCCATGTCCCATCCCAGCAAATCAAACGTGTCTTTGGACAGGAAACAAAGTGTCTGTGTTAATCAGACCAGAATATGAAACTGGGAGAAAAAAAAATCAGAAATAAAAGGAAGCACAACACCAGCAAGAGACTGGTCACAATTGTGAATGGCTGTCAACTATGGCACACCACAGCAATTCATAAAAAAAACTGGGTTAGAACAAACACAAGAAAAAAGGATGGCTTATTTCCTAGCAAAGTATGACTAAAAACACAAGTGAATATTCAATTAAAATTAGAAGCCCATTTGAATTCAACCTGAGTGTTCTGCAAGCCAGAAAATTTACCACCATGCATAATCTTAGCAAATAATGTCACCAATCCAACACAAGATATCAAATTGCATATCTAATATTATAGTAGCTATTTTACAAAGTTGTTTTTTATCACTGCCTCACAGGACTAAATTTCATTCAAAAAAAATCCATATCTCCATTCACTTAAATTTCTGAAATTACAGTTTAAAAAAGCAGAAGTACCAGAATCCTTATAAGGAGCCACCTCGTATCTTTACCTAGTCTTCTAGGCATATGCATGCTTGATAGAGTGCTGCATCCAGAGCTGAAAGTAGCACCACAATGAAAATCAAAAAATGATCACTGTTCTACAGAGATCCTTACAAACAAAAGGCCACTGCAATCTGATGCATTTTAACATAAATCAAACTCTTACTTCTTATGCTCACACAAGGAAATAGAAAATTTACTTGTCATTTTATAAAACGTATATAAAATAACTCAGGAATCTGTAAAGCTTTACAGCTTAGGAAAATTCCATTCCATAACTTTTAGTTTCCAGGAAACTCTTAAAGTAGTAAACCCTGTTACAACACTGCATTGCAGTTACATGGCAGTGGTAACAACAACCTATACAAGCGCTAAGCAATAGCTTGTAATACTAATACTAGAATTCACTGCTTCATTATACAAATCCCCACAAATGGAATTTTTTATCTGTGCCACGGACGTCTGAAGAAAATGCTATCCCCATGATCCTTTTACCTCAGTTACACAGCTCATTAAGTTCTCATTTTTTTTTTTTTGGTCGAAAAAGAACAATCAATAGATTATTTCAAGATTCACTACCAGAAACATCCCTGCTATATACTTGCACAGAATCACTCAAAACCACAGCTGATAACCTTCAAATTAAGAAAGGCTGACTCAAAATAATTCAAAAGGAAAAAAAAAAAAATAACCCAACAAAACACTCAACCACTCTCAAAATCTGGTAGTATGCTCTCACAATCGTAAAAGTATATTTTCTTTCTGAATTAAGCTGATTACTATGATTAAGCAATTACAACAACACAGCAAATATCTTCCCTAATACAGAAATCTCTACTCAAAGTATTATTTCTATCATCAGATCTTTCAAAAATTTCTTCCACAACTGGAGAGTCTAAGGTAGCACACCATTCTGAGACACAGCTGTTACATATCACTTGCACCAAAGCACATTTGAGACATTATTAAGTTGTACAGCTGCTATTTACATACAGGTTGCATTTTCTTCCCTTGACGAGCTTCTTCCATGCTGATGTGCAGAAGCGGAGAATGCCCTTGTACGAGACCCTGTAATGAACCTCCCAAGAGATCAGAGCCTGCGCATACATGACTGCTTTAGCTCGCTCTGCTTGACACAGATGTACTCCGGGAAATTGCTCCCCAGCCAATCGCTCCCGCTCCAGTCTCTCATCTCCCAGGCCACTGATTACAGCTACCGCAGGGTCGCACAGCAGCAGAATGGGCAAGACAGCGTGCCTTCAATTCCAGCTCACAGAATACCAAAAAAGGAACTGAAGCAGAGTTCCAGACTTAACATTTTCTGCATCAGCAGCTGCTAAGAACAGCTCCAAGATAATATTTCTGCTCTGATCCAAGACTTCATTAGCACTACAAAATGAAAACACATTTGTACCTCAGGTCCCAGAACTGAACAACCCAGAAGTCAAACATCTGCTAAGTGTGTTTATTGCTGCATTATCAACCTTTCACTGAGTATCCATTCTAAAGCAGGTGGTTTGTTTTTTTTTTTTTACACAAGCCATATATTCTTGTTTGATAAAATAAACCAGGGCTTCCTAAAAAGAAAACCCCTCATTTAATTTTTTTCCTGTTGAAGAGGTAAAAAAGTCTTGCTGTTATCTGCAATTAACCTCATGTCTCTCGCCTAAGTAAGATGGCTCTCTGTTCCAGGTATGATGTGAGCAGCAGTACTTTTTCCTCACTTAAGACAACCTTAGAAAAACGCAACCTTCGCTTCAGCAGATCAAATTCAGAGCTTCATTTCACTCTTTCCTTCTTCATCACTCAAATACCTTAATCTCCTTGTCCCATCACAAAATGCATGGGAAAACTGGCTCTTTAAGGTGTTATCCATAACTTAACCTTCATGACATGCCACTGCCTTCCGTGTTCTTTTTTCTTGAACAAAATAAAACAAGTAACATGCTGTTCATAAACTTGGTGCAAATACCACCAGCCATGCTGTGCAACTGTGAAGACTGTATTTTTCACCTAGCTGCAGAGAAATAGAAGGCCACATTCAGTTCCTCTGTCTTTTGCAGTCCAGAAAATTCTGGACTCTACTAATAGTTCAATAATTCATAGACTACAAAAGGTATTCTCAGATAGTGCTGACAAGAGTTTAAAAGTAGTTTGTTTCCACTCTGTAAATATATGTTCACTCTAAAACATGTACGCATCTTTTCACTTCCAAGCTATTGAAGATCTCTCTATTGCCATACATAGATGACCATAAACTAAATGATCCATACAGGAAAAGTCAAACAAAAATATCAGATACCCTAACTCTTAGTGCTCTCTTCTCAACTGCGCATCCTAAATCAAACCTGTTCTTTTCCTAATGCAGAGCACAGATACATACAGTTCTTCACCTACACAGATAAATACTGAAACAACTCTGCTGAATTGTGTGCCGACTCTCCCATATTCCAATGCACTGTTCCTTAGCATAAATCCATACTAGAAGTAATTCAACTGCTACAAGTACAAAAAGATAGTTTGTTTAGGTTGGGGGTGGGTGTATGAAGGGGAAAGAGGCTGTCTATTCCTTTGGGATAGAATAAGCGGGGTAGGAATCACAGCTTTGATTTACCTTTTTTTTATTATTATTTTTATAAGTTTGGGAAAGAATACTTGCTTGGTTTGGAAACTTACAAAAAAACCTCACCTCTCTGAAGCAGCTTACTGAAATCTCTTTACAGTCTGTAGTCAACCAATTCTCAGTCAACAGTCACTCAATCTTGGAACAAACGAACAAGAAAAAACACTCAGAAGCTTTATTCATTTTTTAAAAAGAAGAAAGCAAAGAATGTGTTCATGAAGAGCCAAGCTGAAAAATCCGACACTCCAAAATATAAATGCATTTTTTTTCAAACAGATGGAAGGTTTTGTCTTTTAAGTCCTACACCAAAACACTTCGTGGATAAACATCTGCTCTTCCCTAAGAATAAATATCAGGAAAAAGCTTTGCATTAGATGGAGAACACAGCAACTTCAAACTGCAACTGTCTTAACATGTTTAACTACAGAAGTAGTCTAAAACAAACTGTAGGCAAATATATTCGAAATTATCACATCCTTGAACATGTTCAGTGACAACACCCTGAGAACTCAGCAGAACTATTTGTGCTGCAGCAATATTTTAACCATATGCTTTATGCTGCAAAAGAATCTCTATGAACTGTATGAGGACTTTTTTTTTTTAAATAAAAAGCAACGTAAGTAGCTATCAGGAAACATACACTTTATCAATCTTTCTTAATTTTCACTTTTATATCCCTTCAAGCTACACTTATTTGATCTTATCTCAGTCTATAAAAGCATAATTTTGAAAGACAGGTGCAAAAGAGTATGTATCTCTTATCTAGACAAAAAAAGAAATATTTTTCTGAGCTCCTAGGTCTTTTCATCTTTTCACAAGAGATACAGAACTATAATGCCAGTCCATCATGAACTGGCAGTGTACTGCCTTACTGCAGGATCTGCAGAGTATCTAGCAGGCAGAGTTAATCTGCCATTCTGAAATGGCAGGACATTTAAAGCAGCTGCAGTAAGCAGGACTGAGCTCTCAGCAGGATTTACCACATGAGCTCCAGCCCAGTTGCTATCAGACAGAGCCAGATATGAACACAAGGAGACTGAGTGCTTCTTGGCTTGCAAAGAGGCCATACTGACATACCCATAATGTAGCCCTGTAAACTGGTAGATCTAGTATGAGGTTTCTATGGATACTTTAAAACCCTGTTTTGGGGGTGAGGATTGGGGTGTTAAGAATTGCACCCATAACCAAACTCAGTCCTTCTTTTTATGACCAAATTAGAGCAGGGAGTCGGACTTGATGACCTCAATGGTTCCCTTCCAACTTGAGATATTCTATGATACTATGATCATCTTTTCCAATACTGCAGCCCCAAAAAAACAACCGAGGTTCACTGCTACCTTTCTTCATGCATCTGAAAGGGCAGCATTTAACAAACTCAAGGCACCTCTCTTTAGAAAAGAATATAAAAACCAAGAAATATTTATGAGACAGCAAGACAATATTTCCAAATGAGGCTTTATTTTGGAGAGGGCAAATCTGGCCCAGATCATGGGGAAGTCAGGAGGGAAGCAAGGGAGGCAAGGTGCCAGGGGAGTAAGATGATGCAGGGGCAAGTTATATGACACAGTCTAATGTTAGTGTGTCAAGTACCACTAGCGATGGCTTTGTTCAGCTTCTTAGTAAATGGGAACCTACCAACTCATATTAATAAAGAACAGCTTCCTAGGCGGCTCTTATTACACAGAAATTAAATATAAAGGTATACCACCAAGGAGATGTTATTACTTAAGCAAAGGAACACAGAGACCTTTGCAAACAGTGGCTCATCATTTAATGAATTAAAATTAGCCATAAAATCTAAAAGTCCGACTGCCTTCCAAGTATTTTTCAGAAAAGAATTTCTACATAACAGGTACTTCCCAAGGCATACATCTGCACAGCACGCTTCAGCTTGCCTCAGTTTGTATCGGCACGTACACATGGAGCTGGGTGTTTCCAAAAAAAAAAAAAAAGGAAAGAGCAAGCAAAAAAGATGTATTCTGTGCAGATCATTCTCTGGTGTATTGTCCCAGTAGTGGACTCCTGGGTTTTGCAGCACATTGCAGGAGAGCTGACAGAAGCTGTCAGGATGCTGAGAGCAAGCAGGAGGCAGATCACTAGTTTAAGCCCTCCTGGCATTACACAATTACACATCATTTGGACAGCTCAGAACTTACTCTCTAGAGAGGATACCACTGAAATTTATAATCCGAATCCTCATTAACAGTGAAATTACTATGCTTTCTACTGTACTATGTAGGACTTCATTAATCACCCCACAGCCCTGATCTGCATACACTGATGAAGCAGAACAACAAGAGATGTGCGTAAAGCTTTTGAGTACTTATTCCTGGACTCAAAAACATCCCTCTGTAGAGAGAAAGAGATGAAACTGACCATGTTCAAACAGGACCCCCCCAAGATTTCACTCCAAAATGTATGAGCATGAGGTCAGCACACAAATGGCAGTGAGCTAGGCTGGGGGGTGGGGTTGGGTGATTTGATTTTGTGGAGTTTGAGAAGGTTGGGTTTTTACTCTTTGGTTTTCTTTTTTTTTTTTCCTGTTTTCTTTTTTTTTTTCTTTTTTTTTTCTTTTATTTTTTTTCTTTTTTTTTCTTTTTTTTTCTTTTTGCAGGGGGCATGTCCATTTGCATACGGACACACACACAGAAGGATGAGGATGATTTTCTAAATTCAAACCTGCTCACTTTACAACACATTCCTCATCACTTTCCGTATGTTTAAATGCTTTGCAATCACTTGTATGTTCAATCATAAAATGGTTTGGGCTGGAGGGGGACCTTGAAGCTCATCTAGTTCCAACCCCCTGGTGTGGACAGCAACATCTTCAACTAGACCAGGTTGCTCAGAGCCCCATCCAACCTGGCCTTGAATGCCTCCGGAATGGGGCATCTGTTCCCTGGGCAACTTGTTCCAGCACCTCATCAGCCTCACAGTAAAGAATTTTTCTGAATATCTAATCTAAACCTACTCTCTTTCAGCTTTAAGCCATTCCTCTTGTCCTGTCACTACATGCCCTTGTAAATAGCCTCTCTCCACCTTTGTTGTAGGCTCCTTTCAGGTAATGGAAGGCTGCAATTAGGTCACCTCAAAGCCTTCTCTTTTCCAGGCTGAACTAACCAATTCTCTCAGCCTTTCCTCATAGGAGAGTTGCTCCATCTCTCTGATCAATTTTGTGGCCCTCCTCTGGACTCGCTCCAACAGGTTAATGTTCAGATACTAAACATTCATTCTCTAGATTAATTTCCTAGAGTAGATGGCACAGAAGGGAACAGCTGATGAGTTCAGATATGAAACAGCATAATAAGGGGCAGACAATTTTCTCTTGTTTGTACTGACATTATTTGAAGTACAGGCACAAGCAAGCTTTTACCTGACAGCAGAAACTGAGAAGGAAAATAGAAAAGAGGAAAAAAAAAATTTAAAAAAGCCAAACCATCCAATTATTCAGTTAGGGCAGATTCTTCAAATACAACCAAACCAAGCTACACCCACAAAGAACAGTTCCCTGACAAGACCACCAACCACTAATAGCTAATAAATAAAAAATGTATTCTTTCAATGAATGCTGCAAATTTTGAATATTTAAATACACGTCTTTCTCTCCACAGAAAAGTGAAAGACCATGAACCTCACCAATTCACATGAATTCAAGTGTTAACTCTTCACCTTCCACTTCCCATGTGTCTCAAATTCTCCATTCACATAACTGCATCCCAGTCAAATCAAGTATTTGTAAAATAACTTACTGATATGTTTACTCTTAGAGTGAACAAAAATGACTACCTACAGATCAAAACTCAGCAAGCTATAATGGGAAGGTAAGGCAATGTTTCCAACATTAGTAGCAAGCAACTGATACAGCAGGAGGAATCAGCACTACACTGGCCCACGACTTTTCTTTTTAAAAAGAAGGCAGGCAGAATGGAAGTAAAGCTAATGACGACTGCAATCTGAAGTAGGGCAGAATTTCATCATAAATTTTTAACTTTCTAAGTGGTGTCACATACAGGATATTCAGGTGCTGTTATCTGCAGATTATTTTAATAAAATGTAAAAAAAAAAATTACATCTCCCAAGTTATGCTGAGTGACGACTTCAAGGTATCTGAAATCTACTTTTATCAGCCACACCAGTTAGCCTATTACCACTGTTACATGCTGAATGTCAACTAGTCACCACTGTATTAGCAAGCCTTGAACTTGGACAAATATCACCCTGTTTACTTCAAAAAAGTAAGCATGACACAATATCACTTGAAAAGAAACCAAAAGTTCTGTGCTACTTTCAATTTGGAGAGAGTACTGACGGCTCATAAGCAAACAGAAAAGGCTCAATTACATAAAAAACAAGGCCAGATTGGTCACAGCCATTGATGCTACACACACAAAATCCTGAGCAAGGGGAAGCTACTCAAGCAACCTGCAATTGTGGAAGCAAAGTTCTTCAGTAGAAGAACAGATAGGAAGATTCAAGAAATTGCTGGTGCCTTGGTTTTTGTGGCATAAAAGTTTTTGGTTTATTCAAATTTTTTTTAATAAAGACAAGGTGTAAAATGAGCTGAAAAAATAATAATAATTTTAAAAAAATCACTAGCATTGGTGGTTCAGTGGTAGAATTCTCGCCTGCCACGCGGGAGGCCCGGGTTCGATTCCCGGCCAATGCAAGTTGGTCCTTTTAGGGAAGTGATTCTGTCCCCCTACTCTGCTCTTGTGAGACCCCACCTGCAATGCTGCACCCAGTTCTGGGGTCCCCAGCACAAGAAGGACATTGATCTGTTGGAGCAAGTCCAGAGGAGGGCCACAAAATTGATCAGCAGGAGGGAACAACTCTCCTATGAGGAAAGGCTGAGAAAATTGGGATTGTTCAGCCTGCAAAAGAGAAGGCTTCAGGGTGATCTAACTGCGGCCTTCTAGTACCTGAAGGGAGCCTACAAGAAAGCTGGAGAGAGACCATTTATAAGAGTATCTAGCGACAGGACAAGGGGAATGGCTTCAAACTGAAAGAGAGTAGGTTTAGATCAGATATTCAGAAAAATTCTTTATTGTGAGGCTGGTGAGGCACTGGAACAAGTTGCCCAGGGAAGCTGTGGGTGCCCCATTCCGGAGGTGTTCAAGGTCAGGTTGGATGAAGCTCTGAGCAATCTGATCTAGTTGAAGGTGTTCCTGTCCACGTCAGGGTGGGTCTTGAACTAGATGATGGTGCCTTCCAACCCAAACCATTTTATGATTCTGTAATCCTGATTATAGAGTAAACATGTATCTTAGTTAATATTCATTTCAGAAAGCTAACTCTGCCAAGTTCTGTTTCAGTTTGTTGGATGTTTTTTGACATTTTTGCTTGGGTTTTTTGCCAGCTTCACAAGTTTAATCAGCTTATGGGAAAGGAGACAGGACAAAGTGAGAATGACACCTCCCCCGTGGAGATCAGGATCTAGTTAGTCCAGCTCATCCTTACCATGAAGCCATACCTTAAGATATGTACATTCTTGCCAAAATTTCTTCCACTTTCCTCTTGCAATTCTCAAGTACAACAGAGCATCTTAAATGTCTGAAAAGTCTAAAATAACCTTTTATAAGAGAAGATATAACTAGACAAAAAAAAACTGTCAGAACTTGAAATTTCTAGGAGCCAATTTAAGGTCCTTCAGAAAGGTCACTGAAGGGACATTTAAAAGGGGATCCACTTTGTTCCTTATTTGCCCTGCCTAACATCATGTAAAGCTATGCAGCTGAGCTCCTTTAGTTTCTGTTTAAAGAAAGCAAGTAGCTGATTTTCTGATGTACTAAGAAGTGTAATGTTTTCACCGTGTCTGACTAGGAGGTTCTGGGAGAAGTCAGTTTAAAAGTAAGGTGTTGATTCTGACATAACTGATGGATGTATGCCATCGTATATGGTACTAATTTTACAGGAAAGTTCAGTTCACAAAATGCAAAGGGAAATGGAGACAGAGATCTAAAAATTAGCCAAAAAAAGAAAACCTACCTCATTTGTAGCTACTTCATCCTCTGTCTCAAGGACAACTACTGATATTGTTTGTAGTATTTTATTATTTTTTCAGTTTGTGAATATCTATGTAGAGGACAATCTACAATATAGTACTTTTAAGAAAGACCCACATGCTTTTCTTGTAAAGAGAAAAAAATAATGCTGTAGGACTCTTATTGTAAATTTATGACTTGAGGGGCTATTCAGTAAGAAAAGTTGACCACATCCAACACACAGAAGGTAAATCAGTAGCTCTTGATTTGTTTAACACTTAGAATTCTCTGCTTTAGAGAACATGAACATTGATTGCATCGGAGTTCTAACCAGCCAAGAACTACTAAAAAGGGTGCTCTCTGAAAATGCATTTTTAATTACTTTAAAATAAGCAACAGAAGTTATCTGTCTTCCTAATAAAGCCATAGACCACATTTCCATGCACCTTAATCTGTACACTGCCATCTAGTAGCACAAATACAAGTTAAAGGAAAGACTGATTTTAAGTGAAACTGGTGCATGCACAACAAAGAACTTAGTCTTTTGGTTTTCACACTGACTTCTGGAAGAGAGACAATCATGCAGCCTTGCATAAAGTCTATCCATAAAAATGTTACTGCCAGGATTTTCTTGTAAGGCAAATTTGAACTTGCAGAGTAAACTTACACCAGCCATGCTCCATTAGATGCAACCACAGCAATTTTAACCAGCCCTAGGAACTCTAAGGCTGGCATCCATAAATAAAAGTCATGGCTCTAGACACGAAGTCTCTGTCTGCATTCTCTGCCTGAACTTGAAAGGAGATTCAACACCTTTAAGATGTCCTTACAAACACAATTGATCCTTTTAACTAATAGAAAAATAAAATACCAAGTCAAATACACAGTAAACCAAACATGAAGACAAATACATTAAATACATCATGCAGATTGGACACCTAAGAAAAAGATCTTCCAGCAATACGAATCAAATATGCTACACCCAATAGCTACAAGAACTTTATGTTAACATTTGTAATTCAGGATTTTACAGCTAGCAGGCGATTTTTAAATGCTGAAAAAAAATGCAATAGTTGATCTAGACAACAGCAACTGTATCTGGCAACCAAATGAAATTTCTTCAAATACCAGATAAAGAAAAAAGAGAAAGAAAAAAAATTGCATTACATTTCTAACTATTTAGAAACTAAGTCTTGAGAATAAGTATTTCTTTCTGATACTATCAAATCTGTAGAGAAGCCACCTAAACAGAATACAGTAATTGCTTTTACTGCAACATATAAAATAAGAACAATACAGCTTACAGCCCTGGGGATGTTTTAACATATCAAGTAAATTTCTGCAATTGAATATCTTAATTACATATGCATTAATACAACTTTAAATGTTCAACTGGGTTTTTCGGGGGGTGAAGAACATCTTTACTTGAAGGTTTTTAGCAATCAAACCCAAGCTTTCATCATTCCATGATTCCAAAAGACTGTTCTACCTCAAGTTGATACAGAAGAGAGCTTGAAAAAATAAACACGAGATATATGAGGAAACAACAACTAAGAACAGCAATATTGAAACTTTCTCACCTACTGCCAAAAACAACATGTTAAGAAATATTTAAATAGGAAAAATTTGAATATACTTGTCCTCTAGGCAACTACCCATGTTTCTAATGATAGTTTCTCATTTGCCTAGATCATATGCATATTATAAGCATATCCATCCCTTTTTCCAGTGTTACTTCACCTAAGCCTGTACACACACAAAGACATCAACCTATCCACCAAATTATTTGGTTTTATTCTTACATTTCTTCACAGCACTGACTCTACAGAAGAAAATCAACTGCCTGTAAACTAGGTTGAAAAAGTGTCACCAACAGCATATTACAAAAAATCGCCCATGTACAAAACGAACAGAATCAAACCGGCTTCTACGGCACTCTAACCTTAATCAAATGAGACTGTCTTTGAACGACAATAAGGCATTCAACTTTGGCAGAAAGTGGTACCTTTTTATAGCATTTGAATACACTTTGATATTTGGGGCAGCACGACATCATAGCTTATCTTAGTACCAACTTCAGAGCTTCTGTCTGAGATTTAATTCATTTAAATAGAAGCAATAATTTCATATCTGATTTAACAACCTTTTACAGACTTCCTCAGAAACTGAGGTTTCCAAAAGGATCTGTCTTTCAATTCAAACCAATGTTCATAATCAAAATCAACATTAGCAGAAACATTGCTTTAAAAAAAAGGCATATAAAGGAAAATCATTCAAGCATAATGGGACAAATAAATGGCTATTTTAAAATATTTATAACCAGGTCAACTGTCTACTAAAAGCTATTTCTGTTGTCTGAGGTCCCAGTATATTGACAGGAACTCAAAGAAAGGGTAAGATGCCCTTTTCTCAGTGGGACAGAACAACTGTGCCAAAAGGAAGCTCCTCCATTAAAGGAAAACCAAACTATAGCTCAGCTTAAAATTACAATATCCATACCAGGACACTAGGGGGAACCTGAAAGCAGTCCACTTCAAAAATCTCTTGCATGCACTGATCCTGCCATTAACCCCAAATTTTCACTCATGGACAAGTGATTTAGATTTACAAGGGAAGAGAACTTTTTTCAGACAACTGAAGTTAAAGCACTTAAACATATGAAATGTTGTCATACAGACTATGTAACTGGGGAAAAAAAACATGGTGTTCTGATAACCTCAGAAAGGAAGCTATTGTACTGTAGTACAGACAATATCCATCACTCTCTATGGTTACAGTTCTTCCAGTCTTTTCTATGGAAGAAAATTATCAAGCTGCATACTCAAATAGCAAGAGAAGTATGTTAAACAAAAAGCAGTTTAAAAGGCTGCAATGCTTATTTACACTTAATGTTTAGGAAATGAAACAAAGCGAATAGTCTGAAGAAAAGTTTATTCTATGCATTTGAAGCTTGTTTCAACTTTTGACTCATTCCAAAATGCAACTGGATGTTTGATATATATGGTATATATAATGTTATTAGCAACTTACACATATTCATAAACATGTGCTCTCTTCTAAGCATTATCATCCTGAACACACTGCACAACAGAGGAACTATACCACAGTTCAGACTTTTGGAATCACTTTGTCAGCAGGCTTCACTTCTTTTCTAGGTCTTAATTTGACTATGCAAGACAACTCCACATTTCTAAAAGCTCTAGAAGAACTAAGAAGCATTAGGAGACAAAGATAAGCGTGCAGTTTTAAGAGATGTCATTAATTAGGAACATTCACAGCCTAACACTTTATAAGAAGGAGGATGGAAGAAGAGGGTGATGTAAGAGACAGTGCACTAAGGGCTTCCTGAAATTCACCCATTTTCTTTTTCTTTAAATAGTAATTTTGTTACTTTAATAGCTCTATGTTCTTATTGACACTTTAAAGCCATATTACATTCCACGACTAAGCTTTCTGAAAAATCTCCAAATTCTTTCAAATAGCCATTCATATATTTTCCAGGTGTTGCCAACTAAACTGATTAAAGTCTTTTTTACTAATGTTATCAAAAGAATTGTCAAGGCATATTAATAAATGCACAAACATTAGTTTGTTAGACTTGAAAATCTCAAAGGTCTTTTCCAACCTAAAAGATTCTATGATTTCTATGATTTTAATGGAGACGTATCAGTGCTTACACTCCTGAAGTGGAACATCCTCAACACTATCTATTAATCAAGCATCAACACAAATAAAATTTTTCAAGCACTATCCTCTTCACCAAGATTTTATGAACAAACAGCACTAAAGTCACAACACACACACACAAAAAAAATCCCTCTGCTCAAGTTGCTTTTATTGGAAATTTATAGAACTGCAGAGGAAAATTCTAACTATTGTAAATCAGGAAGACACTGAAGGAGCCACTTGCAACAGGCTACTACTAAGAAGCCAGTAACTCACCCACACTACGCTGCCTTGACAATCAGGGACCACTTCTTTACTAACACATCGTGAGCAGGCCTTGAGCTACAGGCGCTCTCTATTACACTAACAGAAACACAAAAAAACAGTCATCAGTAAATATTTAAAAACAGAAACCTTACATAGCCCTCAGCTGCAAGAGAAGATAAATGGCTAAATCCTCAATTTCTCTGTTGTGCTGTAGCTGTATACTCTAGCACTTGCTATGATGAAAAGAAGTCTTGATTGCTCTCAAGTGCGGTCTTAGAACACCATGACAGGACCACATCCAATTAATCAATTTAAAAGCAAATAATTCTGGCTGTTCCGTTCCATCTAACCCCTGAACAACTTTGATATAAATCATTGTTCCCATTAATAAGACTTCTGTCAAACTACTTGCTACAAGTAAGTTAAACACATTAAACACATTAGCTTCAGAATTAGTAGAGGACACTTAACAATGACCAGCTTTCTCATCTACAAAGAGTTCCATGACCAGCTGCACCAAGAGCTTTGCTTCTTTTCCATGGGCTCATTTAGTCTTGTTGCTTCACTTGTAACAAACAGTTTCTGGGTTTGGACTTTTCATGATTTGGACTGATATAGGATTATTGACCTTGTTAGCAGATAGAATATAAAGCACGTAACTTATCTGGAACTTTCGCCCCTTCTGGTGATGCAAAATTAGGAGATCACTGCTTATGATTGCCTCAAAACATGATCACAGTGTATCTCAAAGGGGAAACAGGATTATTCTTGTAGGTTCTGCAGTTCCTGGTACTTCTAACAAAGCTGCCTTATTAGAACCTAAGGAGGTTTAGAAGCACTTTCTTCAGTAGCACAAACAGCAGAAGATAGGGAGAACCAAACTTCAAAAGAATACAAGTCACATCCAGGACACGATTTACATTTCAGCTTTTATTACTATCTGCCTAGAATTAACATGCTGGAAAGTTGCTGTGGGTCTCTGTCTAGTTATCAAAGGGAAACCATGCTCTAAAATTAGTCATCAAAAGAAATAAGAAATCCACTTCACTTGCAGCATTCAGCTTGCCAAAGTTGAGAGACAGTAGCACAGTAACATGAGAAAAGGTGATGTTAAACTTAAAAGGAACTCAGTCTTTAGTTATCCATGAAGCAATATATGAAACACAGAAATACTGCTGAGTTGAAAATGCCTCTTTCTCACTTTTACAGAAGAGCACTTGACTACCAAGAGAAAGTTCTCTCAATGCTGCAGTACAAGTAACTGTCAGTCTTGCAGGTATGTGGAGAAAGCACAAAACACTGCTTTTATAGGAGACAGCCCATGGGAATCCTTCCACATCATAGGAATATAGACTCTCACTGCTCAAATAAAACAGGGCACTCGGTGACAATCCCATTCCTTTGAGGCCATCTGTCAACACAAAGTCATTTCAGTTGGAAAAGGCCTCCAAGATTATAGAATCCAACCTTCAGATGGCTCATAAACAGATAAGGTTAAGGACAGAAGTCAGGTGCACCTCCTTCTAACAAAGAAGAGCACTGGATACCAAATAGTAAACCAAAATAAAAGGGGAAAGGGGGAACTACAGCCTTGTCAGGATGCCTAAAACTCATCTCTGTTGCTTGCTGTTATATATGAATTTTCCATGGAATGCTTGAGAATTACCTTGACCACAGAGCCCACAGAAGGACACCACCAACTTTCCTTCGCCCCATATCACTCCTCATTAAACTACTTTCTTCATCATTACCTTATTTTAATGATTCCTATATAGGCAAAAGGAGCTTGAAAAGCAGTTCCCAGATTATTTTCCTCTTTTCTATCCTATACTTCACTTCAGGAATACTACTAGACTTAAAATGTTTATTGAGGATCTGTTAATGAAGTATTAGACTTGTACAAGACAAAAGTATTTTGAAATGGAGCTCTACAGGAGACAAATTCTGCAAATTAAGGTCACATCCATTCTTTTCTGTAACAATATAACTTCTTCCATTTAAATTTAGTACATCTTAAAGATAAATGCACACAATCTGTTCACCAAAAAGAGACATTGTTCAGCCCTCATTAAATTGTACAGCATATTGTACCATTCATGGCATTTGGGTGGTTTTCTTAGCAACCCTCAAGATGGGGGAAGAGAATTTTTTTTCTGTCTTCACCCAAGAGCCTGTTTTATACCATGAGACAACTGAAGCAAGAAACACGTTCTCCATATCATGAAGTGGCCATAACACACAAAACTATTTACAGCCTTACTTACAATTGATCCTCTGGGCTTGGCAAGAAATAGCAGTAATGCAAGCCACAACACATAAGCCAATGTGCCATCTTGGAGTTATGTATTCTTTACTCTTCAGTAGAAATGCAAGCATGTTGTACACTTTCATTTTACTTCCAGAAACAAGCATGCATACGTACCCCTTCTGTCACTTCTGCAAGTACTCAGCTCCCCAGCTGCAATACCCTTGGGCCTTCAACAGCTTTCACAGCACCTGACACCTGTACTGCCACTGTCCGTGTCTCTCACCAGCTCCTGCCACCTCTGCAGCTTCTAAAACAAACCTCTCTTTGGAGATACTGCCACCATTCTCTAGAAGCTATTTCTGAAAACAGATACATATTTTCCTGGTTCCCTGGTGCCTTCACTGCCACCAAATTCACCTTCTGGCTACGGACCTCCCCCAGTACCTAGGAGTGGACACTTGTGACCTTAAACAAAGTATTTCAACTCAGAGTATTCTGCAGCAAAGACTATAGCCTTAGCTGTTTGAAAATTCCTTATCTAAACAGTGGTCATCAAGCCCTACACATTTCTTCCAAGAATAGCCAAAGACAAAAAAATGCCTTTTGTGAATGTATTAACCCCCAACGTAGTTTTCAAAGTGAAACCTACTCCTGCACCCCTCCCCCAAAGAAAACACAGCTATAGAGTTGATATATGTGGACTAGCAAGTGCACACCCCTCGTACAGCATATGAAATATGGTCTGGGAAAGTAGACCTGGTTTGAGAACTACTGTTTCAACATGCAAATGCTCATCTTCTACATTGCCTCCAGGATCCGGAAGTTAATACTCATCAGACACCCAGCCTGAGCTACCATAAATGCAAACACAGTAAATATCCAGTCATACAACAAACCACTAAATGTGACAGAGAGAAATTCATTATCTTATTTAACAAAGCAGCATATTCCAAGTTATTTGCTGTATTAGGATTAGCTAAAATCCCATACACCAAATGAGTTACGGTAAGTCGGCCCCATCACCAGCAAGAAAAGACACTGAACTTTCTTGTTTGCCTGGCTTTTCAAAAGGTTCTGTCAATGCAAAGCACAGAATACAAATAGTAGGTATATTCTTTGTCCTTGAGCATAACAAATTTCCTCCATTCCCTGTTTATGTTTTGCCCTTCATTTATGTCTTCATAGCAAAGGCAACTCACTTATGCTTGAGAATTAAAGCCTCAGACTAGTACTGGTTGGCTTCACTCAATAGAATGTGGCCATCTTCTTCCTGAACTATAAGCCAACAGGCCTACCTACCAACCACAGTTGCAACATACAAATGTTATAAACAACTGGAAATTGTGCCTATAAAGCGCAATTTATGTACCTTTAATCATGTCAAACAAAATGTTCTGTTTGACAAATAAGGTTTTTTATCATGTCAAACAAAATCATTTGGTGAACATCTGTTCCATTAAAAAAAAAAAAAAAATCAAGCCAGCATCCTACCCCTATTTAGTTTGTTCTCCTTCTTGGTGATCAGATTGGTAATTCTTTTTGGGGCACCCTGTTCTAGGGGCTAGAGTCTATAATTTCACTTAGTTTAAAAATAAATGTTCCTTCCATTGACTTTAAGGAAAAACATTCTCAAATTCTCAATAAATTGATCTTCCTCAGCTGAAGCTCTATCTAGAGCACCTGAGTATAAAACAAGGCCCAGGAATATTTATCCTTACAACACACAGAATCATATACAGTTACATATTTCAGTAAAAGTAATCAGAGTTGATCTACCAAAGTACATTACACAATATGCCGAAAAAAACCTCTGGTTATGTTTCTAAAAAAATGTAAAGCAACTGCAAGCATCTTGTATAACAACAGCAGTTAAGGCAGGTGATGAATGGCAACACTGATGTAAAAAAAAATAAAAATAGTTGCTCTCCCTTTGTTGATTCACATATATCAGCAGTTTTTAAAATGCACAAATTTCCACAAAAATCAGTTAGAATAGCTTTAATCAAATTGCTTGTATTTACAATCTAAAATTAAAACTGTACAATAACTGGTTTTGTAAACTTAATTTACAAGCTATCTCACTATCTGCAATTCAACCAAATATTAATTATAAGACTATCTGCCTTCTTAATTTCCTTTTCAATATCTCTCAATGGCACACAAGCACAGCAATGCTAATTAAAAAAAAAAAAAAAAAACAAAGCTGAAAAAGGAAAGGATCTCTACTACTCTTGGGTTTTATCACTTCCTTAAATGAGTCATAACAATCATCAGATGCTATCTGTTTGTTTTTATATAAACTGTTTTAAAATTCATGGCTGGTAGGGTGCAGTTATTTGACAAACAAAATTAAGAATTTACCACTAACAGTAACATCAACTGTGGCTAGTCACTAAGAAGTTTCTCATTTCCTTTTTAGTACACAAAGTCTGTCTGGAAATATGTCTGACACATTAAAGAAATGCATGTGCTTGCATAATAGTATATCCTCACAATAGTGCTATACAAGCCAAAGAAAAAAAAAAATCCAAAAATCAGTAGCCTAAAACAAGCAGTAAGTTTAAATACAGTGTTTCCAATAGCCTTTTTTTAAATACAAACAAAGAAGCAATAAATCTGGCAGCAGTCTAAATAATCCTACCTTATTGTTTAGAAATATAATTGAAGAACTCTCAGTCAGTCCTTTGACTTTACAAGTTAGTCAGAGAACCCACAGCATACCTTCTTCTTTAAAGTGTTTTTTCTGGGGAGCAACTAGAAAAGAAGATCTTCTAGTTTTGTCCAGCCCTACTAAGCACCAGTAGCATTATTCAGTTAAAATCCCTCTTTTTATAGAAGAAACACAGATGAAGAAAGTAATTCCTAGAACACAGACTAAAGCTGCAGTGTTTCCACCTACAATAAATTACGTTTACAGATAACACATAGAGAAAGAGAAGAAAATTTAGACTTTTCAACTGAAGTATCTCCAATATGGCAGAACTGCCTCCCATCTACACAATGAGGTATTTATTAAATGTTGTTAAGTATTTCAAGGTAAGGGAAAGAGATGTATATGATTACAGGCACATGACCTGGCAAAACATGAACAGGAAAATCTGTTGTGTTTGGTCCCTTCAAGCAGAGAAGCCAAGAAGTTATGCAACATCAGCCAACGCAACAGCACCAGCCAAATAAAAACTTATATGATTACTGTTAAAGAACAGCTGCCTTGAAGAAATAGCAGTTATTACAGGTAAGTTTACAATACTAAGTTGTTAAAATAATATTGACATAACTATCAGAAACCATCTGGAAGTAGAACAAAACATTTGCATAAATGTGTATTTTAAACCTATATTGTGAACAGAACTAGATGATAAAGTTTAATACTTTCACAACATAAACCTGTCTGCAGTGCACTCATGTCCCAGGGCTCAGGCAACAGTGGCAGCTAACAGATGTGCACCAACTAAAAAGGGCCCTGAAACACTGTTCAAGTTTGTGCAACATGTTACAAGGTAAAGTTTCCAACAACTGCCAAATCAACTGTCCCTTGCACATCAAGAGATCTCAACTTCAAGAACCGCACAAGGAGGATGTCACCATGCAGGTGTTGGCCTGCAGGAAGCACCCACTGCCCCTCCCTGGTGCTGTGGATCACAGTGTCCCCCCTCATCTGATGGTGGTGTGCTGTCTTTGAGGTGCTGAGCGGCCAGGTGAAAGACCTGCAGGAGAGGATGAACACACTGCACAACAGCGAACACAAGCAGGAGGTCCTGGGAAGTCTGCCTCTTGCTGAATGCTGTTTTGTGAGGACTGAGGCTCATTCAATCCTCAAACTACTGCACCTTCCTGCACCTCCACTGCATATCCACCAGTGACATTTCCAAAATGCAACTACTGAGAAAATTGAGAGTGACTACCGAGCACTGTGGGCAAGGTAGCTTCAGTCGTTCCAGTGAGAAGCAAAAGGCTCAGGGGGGTCAATAATCAGTTATTAGCAGAGCTTTTACTGCTATGACCACAGGAACCTCTTTCAGGAACAAGGATCCATCTGACAAAGTGTGGCAAGAGTACTTTTGTCACCAGGTGCAACGAGCTTGTGAATAAGACTTGTCACATTGAGAGAAGTGAAGACAAGGGGATCACAAGACAGAAGGTTCTCACATTTCTCTTGTAGAAGCAGCCTGTCTGTGGGCCCACCTCAAGTACTTGTACACAGCATGGGAAGTTAACAGGAGGACTTAGTCCATGCTCCATTGCAGAGCTATAACCTCACAGGAATTAGAGTGATGGTGGGACAGCTCACATGGCTGGAGTGCTGCAATGGATGGACAGAGGCTCTTTAGAAAAGCCAGCCTGAGAAGGTAAGGAACATGGGTTTCAATCCATGCAAAGAGGTGTTTGCAACACACAGTGCTTTGCTTGGAATGAGTGACAAGACGTTTGAGAGGTTATAGGAAAGGATCAGAGAACAGACCAACATGGTGACTCTGTACTAGATGCCTCCTACAGCCTTCCTGATCAGAGATGCAGTAGAAAAAGCCTTCATTTGAAAGCTGAAGGAAGCTTCATGATTGCAGCACCTGGCATATACCAGGGCCTAAAACCATTAGTATTTGCCAGTAGGATACAGCCAAACACAAGCACTCCAGAAATTTTCTTGGGTTTGTTGAAAACAATTTCTTGATGCAAGTCATCAATGAGCCAACTAGTGAATATGCTCTGCTGGACCTGCTGCTCACAAACAGGGAAGAAACAGACAAATGTGGAAGCCAAGAGCAGCCTTGGCCATAGCAACCATGAAAATTATGAAGTTTAAGGTCTTGAGAGAAGTGATAAAGACAAATAGCACAGCATACAGTGCAAGACTCAGTAGATACGGTTGCAACACGACACTTCAGGAGAACAGGTTTCAGCTTGTTCAGGGGTCTGCTCGGTACAATGTCCTGGAAGACTACCATGGAGGGTGAAGGGAAAGCCTGTGAGTGCTGGCTGATCTTCAAGACCAAGAAGAGCACAAGTGGAACCATTCCTGCATGCAGGAATTCAAGCAGGCCTGACAATGAACCAGTGTGAAAGAAAAAGGAACCTGTGGCTGAGCTCAAATGCAAAACAGAGTACATGAAAGGTGGAAGCAGGTGTGGGAGGAACACACAGACATTGTCTAATCATACAGGGGTGGAGTTAGGTAAGCCAGAGCTCTGCTGTGGTTGAAACTAACAATGGATGTGAAGGCAGTATAAAGAGAACGCATATTTTGATTTTTCCCTCTGAAAGTGAATTATACAGCAGAAAGAGAAAAAAGATCTTTGTACAACAAGGTGTTATACACATCAGCATCTGCTAGACATTCTTTACTTAAAAATAGAAGAGAAAATCTGAAGAATCAGAGCTTCTAAATGCAAACTTGAAGTCTGATCAGTTAGCAATAAACATGATTTAGTAGCTGTACTAGCTTACTCATAACTCTGTTTAAGAGAAAGAAATCACACATGCTTCTACTTAGCATGATTTTTGAGATCCAGAACACAGCAGCCTGAATCTCTTGACATGGCAAAACAATTCTTGCACTGAGAAGCAATCACAGTCGAAAAATGGGCACGAAATGACGTTCTATTTCAACACATCTATGAATACAGGTTTGCTTTAACGTCTTTCTGTTCTTTGGTAACAAAGATATACACACAAAGCAGCCTGATTGTTGATTTTCTAGTCTGAGGATAATATGCTAATGAAACAGTCATGGTGTTTAGAGGCAGCATTTTTTGTTGAAGCAACGTCTTAACTATTTTCTAGCAAGGAATCACTGGTATCATTACCCTTGCCACAACCTAGGTACTCACAATAACTTAGCTGCCTTTTTCTTCATCCCAAAATAGATCCCAGTCAAGACACAGCCAGCATATATTTAGTAGACATTAGTCATGGAAAATGCAGAGGAATCAGTCTAGTGCAACAAAGAGCAAGGGAAAAAATAAATCTTCACTTTACGCTCTAGGGAAGCACAGTTTTTCATGACATTCTTTCCACATACACACTCTTATTACACACGTGACCCCACAGTAAAAAGATAATAACTGAAAAAAACAGTGAAGATTTCATATGATTCGTCAGTTCACCCCACCTGAAAGCAGACCTCAGCTAACAGATCATGGTAGTACAGCTGTACTGTAGAAGGAACAGTAGCAGAGGGCAGAGTAGGTCAAACAGCAGAATTCCAACATACAGGGGATGCTTCTCTGTAACTCCCACTTCCTCTCAGCAGCTTCCACCCACATGCCTCATTGACAGGAAGCTCCAGTTTGCTTGGAGGCAGACTCCAGACATTCTGTTAAACTGGAGCAACAGTTTGACAACAGGTGCCCAATCTGGAAACACCTACTTAAGTTTAAAAAAAACCTTCAAGTCTGTTTTTAAATTTAAAAATATTCTGGTATTTCAGGATACTATCTTAGCCATACTCCAAGAAGGTAAGTCTAGATGCTTTCCAGCACAACTGTGAAAAATATCAGTATTCATTCCATATCAAGTGTAGAAAATTTAAACTTCCAATTAGTTTGAGTAAGTTTAAAAAAAAAAAAAATACACCTACACCTTACCAGAAAAACAAACAAACAAAATAACCAAAAAAACTCAAAACACTGAGTCACAAGAAACCTCAAAATCTCTCACAGTAGGATTCTGGGGAACAAGGTGACACACCTACACCTCACAAAATACCATATACTGAGAGAGTTCAAATGAAGATTTGAATAAGGTCCCACTCTTCAAGCTGGCATTGTGTTAATCAAACATAACCTTCAGAGAGGAAGACAAAAGAGTAGGAGAAAGACAAGGTATAGGAGGTACACTACTAAGGACAAATGCAGGGGCAAAGAGTCAAACTCCAAGAAAAACACCAATATACCTTTTATAAAAGTGGATGCTAAAGGAGGATACAGGATGATACAATGAGTAAAGCACTTTGAATACTTCTGCTAAAACAGGACTTACTAGAATTAATAAGCAAGGGATATTTCAAGGTTATGAAGCACTCCAGCATTGCTGAAATAATACAACTGGTGCCAGTATACCCAAATAGGACAACCATTTCATTACACAGCTCTGAGTCAATCTAGTTTAAGGCACTGGAGCAGGGAAAACAAAATCTCAGTTTGAGCTAACAGCCTTTCCTGAGCAGAAGTCATAAGAGCCTCCAGACTGTCAGATATACACCGCTACAGATCAATATTCCAAAAAGTTACTTCAGGCAACACAAGATGTACAAAGGCTGTAGAGTTCTACTCATGTGACACTGGACAATTTACAGAGATAACTGTAATTCCCATTAAGAGCGAGCATTCACTTTTTTTTCCCCTCCACATTTATAGAAATGGAATAACCTTCCTGCTATACAATCCTGGCACTTTTATTGGGAGAATAAAACACTTAGTCTTTTCTGTAGGTAAAGAAATAATTAAAACCACCATAAGCCATACTCTAAAGACAAAATGACTCAAAAGACTTGAAGAAACTAAGTTTTCTAAACTTAGGTAGATAGGAACACTGATATATAACTAAAATGGCTCCATCTACTGGTTAAAAAACACATTTTCTTTGTTATGACACTCTACTGCAGCAAATTTAATTCCCAGTGAAACAAGGAACTCTGAGTGTAACAAACACAAACTAACATAAGACTCTTAGACAGATAATCCCTTCTAATAACCATTGAGATATGCTGGCAAGGTAGATTCAGGATGCTTGCATAATTAATGTTTAGTCTCAGTAATACAAAAAGGAGCTCCTAAAACGTCAAGACCGACATTTTAAACACAACTGTTGCACTTTCTTAAAAATAATGTTGCAGTATTTTCACTTACTGGTAATTGTGCAAATGTAAATTTAGAAATACATATTTAAGAACATTGTAAGGTCATCTGTAAAAGAATCTGAAGTCTCCTTTTTGCATTCAGACACTGGTCTATGGGGTTAAGTAGTAGGTGGTGCTCATCTCCATCTGCTTATTTACAAAAACCTCGTTTGAGCCTCACTATTCATATCACTATTTCAAAATATTAGCTGGACAGCTACTCTCATTTTAGCAAAAACTGTGATTTGCCCTTAAACTTTATCATTCCAGAATGTGCTATACCAAAAGCATGACAGTATTCTTTGGAGACAGTATTCTTTGGAGCTAAATTCAAGTATATTCAAAGTTATGCTCTTTTTATCAATCACTAGTTATAGAGCAGTTCTATTTACTAAGTACGACAACTACTTCAGGGCCACTAAAGGTTCTGTGGAACAGATATCCTTGTGTAAGGGACATCAGTATTCAAAGGCCAACAACAATCACGGTGACATGTCAAGTCACCTGCAGAAGCAGATCAATCACATGGATAAAAAGCAAGAAATATTCAACTTGATACACCCTAAAGCTTATTTTGGACAGCAATCAGAACTACTACAAGGAAGCTTAATGAAAGTTCTCAAGTAACACATCAAGTTTTTGACAGCCATGGTAACTTTTCAAGAACTCAAAAAGACTGCCAGATAGGCACTTAACAGCAGCTTACAATACTCTAATCCAGAGGCCCACTACCTGGTGCAAGCTGTACAAGGTATGCACCATACCCAAACAGCACAACACAGAAAAGCAGCTTGTCTCTCCAAAGTCATAGATTCAAGACTGCAAGGCTGTCAAGCTAGTACAATTCTCTCTGATCAGGACTATTTAGCTAGAGCACTGTCACACAATTCTAACTGTATTGCTTTAACTTCTGCAGAGCATGTGTTCAGCCAGATGCCACAAACTTGTGGGGGAGGAGAGTTTCCTGCACAGTCCTCAATTATGCAGTACAAACATACCCTCAGTTGCCCTTGTCCAGCCATAAAGGGAAAACACCAGTTTGAGCTTACTATGTTGATGTGAAAAAAATTTATATTGACGAGCATAATACTCTTCAGACCTGTCATTTGACTTAACATCACAAAAGCCCCATGTCAAATAAGAAGGCAGCAGATGAGAGTACCTGTAACCCAGCTGATAATGTGCATGCATAGCTGTTAAAAAACAAAAAGCAGCAGCCAACCACATAGCCACTTCAGAAAAAGCACAAGGACACTAATGCCCTCTTCAGTGAGATATGGCTTTACTGCTTTGATTAGGAAAGCCAGAAGGAGAAGCTGGAAATACACCCTTCTCCAACAGAGCCTCTTTCAGTTCTATCATCATCTACAGTAAAATTAGTGATAAAAATAGATGTGCTTCATCGAAAGAAAAAGAAGACACAAATCCATTACTTAGCATGGTCTACCTGTGAACATTTGAGATACATGAAAAAGTATCAAATATCAAAGGAAAAAGTTTCCATCTACTTTTTTTTTAAAGTAACAAAGTATTTTGAAAATATTACCTGCAAATACCTAGAAACAGAACTGCAATATATTTTCCTTTAAATGCTACTTACAGTTGTTGCAAAGAAGCCCACCAAAGTACGTGGTAATGACCAGCATAATGACAAAAGCTAGAAGCTAGATCTAAGATCACTGGTACACAGTATCAAGCATTTTAATACCATTATTGTAACTGTCAAACTCACCCCTGTACAGAAAACAAACTACCATGTCCCACTCCTATTTAAACAAACCCAACAAGAATTACCATAATAGCTGTTGAGGGAAGAGGAAAAACAAGACAAGCATATAACAAGTCCTCCTTACACTCTCACAACCTCCAGCTGTTTTCAAACTCAGACTTCCTGAGGCTGTTGCTCATCCATTTAAAAACCGCAATGTATTAAAAACTTCCAATGCTTGTCCAACTTCCCCTTAAGTTCACAAAAACTTTTTGTGTATACATTCTATAACAAGTATACCTGTGAATCCCTACACTGAGTAAAGAATCACCTTTTGTTTGTTCTGAACTAAGCTTTTAACTCTGATTGGCCTGTGTGCCTCCTCTTCCATGTTCACCTACTCTCTCCAAAGGAGTTTCATAGAGCCTTACCATATCACTGTGCCATCATCTCTACTAGGCTGACAACTCCTAGATTGTTGAATCTATTCTCATCTTTGAACTAATTCATGTTTTGTTGTCCTTTAGTGAAGGTTTTCCAATAATAATGTATCTGTTCTAAGATGAGGGGCAGAACAGCTTACACTATGTAAGGTATGAAAGACCCCTGGATTTATGCAGTTCCATATCTTTTTCCTATTGTTTTTTCTAGCCATACCAGATGTTCTGATCATCAGTTGCTCTCTGGTTGTAATAACTATGAGATATTTGCTTCACCTTCCCCTTCCAAATGCTGTGTACACATTGCCACCAAGAAGGTTCCTCAAAATACCAAAGTCCTAAACACTTGATGATTCTCTTCTTTAAGACTGGACCTAAAATACAAAACAAGCAAGGTTAAAGGATATTTTATATTTTCGATTAAATAAATGGAGGGGGAGGGGAGCATGTGACTGACAGAAGCACTCCTGCGTATGAGAGGCACCACGACTTAACACATTACATATCTAATACTTCATGAACACAGAAAAAACACTGGACAAAGGAAGAAAAGGAAATTTTAGGGATCTCTTTGTTCAATTATGCTCCTGTACTTTTAAGCCACTGCACTGAAGTCCTTAGATTTGATACACATTTTCTACAAAGTCTTTTCACCTTACTGAGATCTTTACTTCTGAAAAAGCTATGCATGTGTAAGCAGTTTCAGCAAGCTTTGCTAGCAGAAAGATGGCCTGTACTCTCAAGAAGCACAGGATTAGAAAAATTAAGTCAAGCTGTATTGTCAAAAATACTCGTATTTTGGATTAAGTAGCTTTTGTGTACCTAAAATTACACCTCTCCCATACAAGACCCACAACAAACCCAATATTGTGCAATACTATGTAATTGCCCAAAGATCAGTATGTCCTGTCTTTTCTGTAAGCCATTTACCTGATGTGTTTTCTGCAGAAATTCCTTTTTTCTAGTTCCGGCACCGAGGAAAGGCATTGCTGTTGCAAGGAAACCAACCTGGACCACTTCACTGAGCACTTCTGTTTGAAACACCTACATCAAAAATGACCATGCAACAGCACAGCACCTTTTGCATCTGTCCCAAAAACCTCTAATTAATTTCTGTTACAACAGAACTTAATGACTCCTGCCAGGCCTGACAAATGTGCTCAGGGCACACTGACTTTCACATCATCTGCAATATTCTATTCATTTGGATTCACCTGAGGGTAATCATTACTTCAACTTTAACCCCACACTTGAAGCCAAGAGTTTTTGCACCTTGCTCCACAAAGACTAGCATCTCTTTACTAGGTGGGAGTATTCTCCTGCCAGATCAGAAGAGCCACTTGAGAGAGGCAATATAGTTTCACCATGAATTAAGCCTATCAAGCAGTCTGCTCTTACCCAGAATTTATCTTGAACAATCTAACATGAATGGGGAATATGGCTTTTTGGGGCAGTGATGAAGTTGAGAAGTGGTCCGGAATAGATCTGCAAAACACTGACTTGTGAAGTCAACTTACGAAGACTGTAAAATTTGCAAAATTCATGGACCTTTGAACCACTAAATTATCAACACTCCTGTTATAACAAAGGAAAAACACACTGAACATACTGATGTCACAGGAAGCAAGTACTTCATTAGACTGCCAATTTTATCAAATGTGACTCAAGTCTCTCCTTGAAGAGTAACGGAAAGATGATGAAAACGCATGCGTTTTCAGTATTATTCCTCTGTCTGTCACAGCATGCTTTGTGTTACAAGCTACACAAGCCTCCTCTTCAGGCACTGTAGACAAGTTGCTGTGCGACACCTTTTTGGAAAAGGCCCTGAAGGAGAACATCAGAATAAGAGCTCAAAGGCTCATTAACAAAATTCAGACCTTGAGTCATTCAAAGGGAGGGGAAATTACAACCGTGGAACCACATGTATTTTTCAGTAGCACAGGAAGTAAGGCAACACATGCCTGCTTCACTGAGCCACCGGCCCGGGAAGGAAACGAACCCGAGCTCCGTGGTTTTACCCATCTGCCCCCCCAACAACACTCCCACCCTTAGGATTAGAAACCCGTCCCCACCACACCGCAGCGCACCACGAGGGCGAGGGGGAAGCTCGCCGCTTGCCATGTGTGCGCACTTCTCCCTCGCCCAGGAACTCGTCAGCGAGCGGGGCAGGCAGAAAGGCGAGGCCAGGGGCGGCCGCGCCGCCCACCGCCGCCGGCGGCACAAGCCCCGCGGGGCTCTCACAAAGGAAAGCGAGGGGGGCGGAGGGGGGAGCGCGGGCAGACGCGGCCGCCGAGCGCACGGAGCCCGCGGCCGAACAAAGGGCTCCGGCCCCGCGCTGGGGGGGCCGGGGGCGGGCACGGCCACG
>VZRE01012140.1:139926-159181 GCA_013396775.1 Cephalopterus ornatus
GGCGTTCCCCCGGCGCTCCCGGGGCCGGGGCTGCGCGGGGCAGGGTGGGGGGCGCGCGGTCCCACGCGGAGCCGCGTGGCGGGACCGGCTCCTCGCGCCTCGGCCGCTTCCCGGCCGGGATCCCCGACGGACGCGAGGGCTCCGCTCCCAGGATGGCGCGGCGGGAGGGCTGCGAGCTCCTAGCGCTGCCGGTGACTACGGCTGTTCGACGCTTGCCGTTCTTCTCTTTTTTTTTTCTGTTTTATTTTTTTGACACCCTTCGCACTTGCTGGTAACTTCTGCCAAGCTTTTACACGCAAGCTGAAATTTTCCATGCCAGGTGCCTGCCTCGGGCTGATTTTTTTTTTTTTTTAAGTAACCAAAATAATTCAGTAATTTCCAAAAATAATGTTATTTGACCTTGCATAAATATTCCAACAATCCTTTATTCAAAAGGCCCGGAGGGGTGGTGGGGGAGAGTAGTGTCAAGGTTGTGCTTTTGGCTGCCCCCGTAAAGCTTCACTCTGGCGAAAGTCTTTAGAAAGAAACATCTGTTTGCACTTGTCTACTAGAGGTAACTTTGCCTTGTCTGCCTCTCTGAAGACGACAGCCTCCTAGGGCATATTCGGTTGTGAAACACCTTGTGCTGACGGGACTGAACATCCACACAGCAGGTGAACCATCCCTTCATGCTTCCTCTCCTTGAGGACATGCTCGTATCACCCTCGGGCTTCTCCTAACAACATCCGCTACAGTTTAGGGGGAATGGCATGCTGTGGCCCCTTTATCCACTCTGACACTCCACCTAGCCTGAGGAGAAGGCAGCCTTTATTTGCCCAGGACTTCTGGACTGAGCTGTCAGTGAGGCTCTAACACAATAAACTCAAGGAGTTGACGGGCACGAGGCGGGTAGAGAGGCCGCACAGCTCCACACCATGTGCAGTATAGTCAATTCCTTAGACCACTTTCAGGATGCTTTGGGCTTAGTGCTTATTTGTTACGTACAGTGCCTGAACTCCGAATGGCTGGGAAAGGTCAGGAAAAAATAGCAGTGACTTCACTGCAGGACCGGTCCCGGTTTGACTTATGAAAAGCAGCAAAGTCTGGAGTCAGTTGATGAGAGACATAGAGGTTTCAGGATCAGACTAGGATCGCAGGAGATGCCGTGTAAAAGAGAAGGCAGGCAGACTTATGCAGATACAATATATCCAAGACACATAAAGGCAGGGGGATCAGAACTGGATCTGCGTCTCACACAAGCCCTCTCAAACAGATACAGGAGAGCTATTGGTCTTATCAGCAGCTTTGGAAGCAGCAAATGATAGGAATGTGTGCACCAACAAACACCCTGCTGGACTAAGAGCACTATAAAAGGAGGCTCCACAGAGCTCGCACACAAAAATGTAAACCTGGCTGTAGAGGCAAAGCAGGCCTCTCTCTCTGCCTGCCGGCAGGAGGCTCAACACAACCTCAGAGACCAGCTTGCTTTGGAGACTGGCCACAGGAGAGTGAAAGGATCAGAACCTTTGCCTGAGCATGGGGAGGAAGAGTGACCAGTAGCACCCTCTATGCTTTTCAGGAAAGGCACTGGCAGAGCCAGATCAGTCTGCAAAAGAAATTAGTTCACTGTTTCTCTGAATAGAAGCAAGTGTTCTGGAAGGAACAGCAGGTGCACACTGGTGGATGGCACTGGGCATAAACACAATCCTGGCCACAAGGCCAGAGCTCCCAACCCATAGAACTTGGAAAAAACTTTCAAATGAAAGACTTGGCATGGGCCTACACCAGGTCTCTATAACCTGTACTTTGAGGAGCTTATCATTAGTGTAAGCTACACCTGCTAGTTGTACCGAGGAGATGAAGTAAAGCAAGCTGTGTGGAACTGATTGAACAGGGAGCAATCTTAACACACCCTTCAAAGACTATAACCTGGATCAGGTCTCAGCTGAGTTTGAATAGACAACAGACAGAAATAAAGTGCTGCACATGGTCACCACAGAAATAATAACCTTGACAAAAAGGGCCTTGATACACCTGCAGTATAACTGTGACCTATTCTGTCCTTTCCTCTTCCAGGAACAGTACTGGCAGGTTTCAACCCAGATAAACCATAGAAAATTGTCTTGTACTAGACAGCATGGGAATAGTAGGGATGGATTGTAACTTCAGGTCCCACATAATTGGTGCTAAATATGTATCTTTGGAGGGAGATTGCAGAGGTCCTTCACTGATACTGGGATAAACACAACCCATCTTCACAGGAACAGAACTTTTCCATTCTCTGGGGACTCAGTCCAGAGAATAGTAATATCTAAAGCAGCACTTCCCTTAATGTGCAGTGAACTACAGTATTTAGTGAGGTTTTTCGTGGGACAGCAGATGGACAGTTTGTAAAAATTCAGAGGGAGAAGAATGTTTAGTCCATCAAAACAGAGCCTACTGACATGAATGGCAGTTAGGTTTTGGTATGAAAGGATGTTCCTTTTCCATTATCTTCTTGATCTCTGAAGAGGGATCTCTGACGAGATGCTCTAGGTGCTTTTTTCACTGGCATCAGAGAATACCCAGTGGACAAATCAAGGTTCAGCAGGGCTGTAGGGCCCCATACTTCCTTTGCACACTATGATGAGAACAATCTCTCCAGGTGAACATGCAGTCATTTGCTGAGCTGAAAAACTTGTTTGCTCACTGCATTCCATCTGGTCACCATTTGTATAACTACAGCAGAAAAGGCCAACCTAGCTTTCCCATGCCATGCTGCCTGAGTGAAGTGATGCCACTGTTCACAACAAGTTGAGCAAAACTTCCAAACGTTCAGAAACCTACCAAACGTTCAGAAACCTACCAAACCTTCTAGAATTCATTATGGAAATCGAAGCAGGCCAGCTTTGTGCATATGAGCGTAAGTGTGACTGTCACTGACACGCCAGGTGACATATGAAAGGAGATGGATAGGACTCATGTGGCACTGAAGAAGTGGATCATCAGTATCTTTAATAAGGTAGTGTACCTGGTCCACCAGAAGCGGCCTGATGGTGCTTTTCCTCGACTCCTCTTCCTCCCTTTCCTCCCTTCACCCTCTCCCTAAACACATTCTTGGACACAGATAGAAGAGGCAGAAGTTGTTGGATAAGCCAGACCTCTGAATAGGAAACTGCCTGTCTCCTTAGGACAGCGCCATCAGTGTCAGCTTTACACTTTATTCTCCTGCTATTTAATTTCTTGCCAAGTATCAGGCACTCACAGGGCTCAAAGGAAGGAGGTTAGAGTCTGATAAAGGCACCTTCCATTCAGCCTGACACCAGCATCCGATCCACTCCAGTTATCAGCTGCTCTGGCAAGTATGACCTCTGACAGGAAGCTACCACAGACCTCACGAACAGGAAGAAAAGATGATGTTTGATGGGATAACTGCAACAGCCATTACCTCTTCCAAAGCAGATTCTTTCTCAAGGCTTTTATCTATTCATACGGACTGTTCCTACAGGCTGATACAATATTATTAATGGAAACATAGACAGCTTTAATAGTGCAGCGTACCTGATGCAGGTAATCACAGGAGGAGATTCTTTTAGCAGCAGCAGTGACCCTAAGAATGGTGAAGGAAGAAAATGCTAGGAATGAGTATTCCATAGTCCTTGTCAACCTTTTCTTCCCAGACAAAGCAGAAATCATTTCCATGGCTAGGACAGAGTCTCAGACTGAGAAGCCACCAATGGAAAAAGGAGGAGCTGAGGGGAAAAGAAGATAAAGGGCCTGACCCTTCTTTCTCATTAGACCATCTGATTCTGGCAGAAGCAAATAGAAATTCAAGAAATTAAATCATTGTGTGAGGAGGAGAGGAAAACCAGCTTCTATAGCTGCACTAGGACAAAGAACATTTAAAAAGGAGGAACAAAAGTCATACAAAAGGAGTACAGGCAAAAAGACACAAATACTAGTGCAAACTATCATGGATGCAGAAGGAAACAGGCAAGAGAAACACCTGGGCAGGCTGAGAAGACTGCCTCCGTCAAAGATGTGGAGTAAGCCTGGGTAGAAAGATGCTGAGTTCTTGGGGATCAGAAAGGTTAAGTATCAGAGGTTAAAACTGGGGTGAGGGGAAGAAGGGCTGAGGAAAGAAACACACAAACTACAGTGCTGCAAAAGGAGAAACAGGCATTCTGGCCTAATGGTCTTAAAACAAAGAAAAGGTGCTAGGGAAGTCACTGGCAGATTATAGCAAAAAAACTGAGGAGTCTGAGGACCCCTGCCAATGCGCTTTCTACATGACAATTTAAAAAACGAAACTTCCTCATATGTGCTCAACTAAACGGCGCATTCTTTACGTTCTGGGTACTGATTTGCCAGGTTCAGACTGAAAAAAAAGCCAAAGGCATTTGCAAATAAAGCCAGAAAATATTGCATTTTGATGGTGAGTGTCATGCAATACTTAATATGTAAAAAAATTACCGGTTGAGGTATCTAAAATTGGATACTGAAGATCAGTTGAAACTCTTGACATTACTTGACTAGCCATCTGCAAGAGAGTAAATTCCCCTTCCCGTATTTGTGAAAGCTGTCATGAAAGTCAGTGCTTATAAAACAAACAGACATATAAAGCTGAATACCTTAAAAAGCACAAAACAATAATATCACCCCAGAGCAGTAAATAATAAATAAATATATTCTAAGTCTGCACAACTAAAATAAAACACTAAAACACTGAGAAGTTGTTCATGAAGTAAATGCTGTCATATTTTGTATGCTGAATAAAGCATGGTCTTGTAAAAAAACAAAACAAAACAAAAAACCTAAAGCAAACAAACAAAAAACCTCAAACCTGAAGCAACTGTGTAAATGAAGACCATCTCATCAGGCACATGAACAACAGGATCAAATCTAAACTCATAGCAACCTGCATTCTGGCAGATCCTGAACTAAGATATACAAATGTTGAGTGCTCATCTCTGCACAGTTTGTGGGTGTAATATTAAATACAAAATTGTGACTAAATATTTATTGTATATTAATATGGTCAAGGATCAAAGTTATTATTTTTTCTTTCCAGGAGATCTATTGTAATATGTGGTTTTTAAATGCTTATGAAGAAATAATCACAGGCATGATGATGAGTTCATCATCTAAAGCCAAGAAAAAAGCAGACTAGAGGACAAGTGCAGCATGTTTGAGGTACACCAAAATTACCAAATTCCAAAGTTGAGGAGTAATCAATCTCCTATAACTATCTCTTTTGTGACTGCCCTCGAAAGAGATTTCAGTATAAACCAAACAGTGATGTCACCATCATTACAGTCACTAGCTTAAATGAGTACAGGTTCAGATGTGTAAAGTTGATTTGAAAGGTATATAGCAAGTCAAGACAGGTTATTTAATGAATAAAATGACTTCCACTACATTTTCTCTCCTCAGTTCTCATGTCTTTAAAAGATCAATTGTGTTTTACTCTTTTTTTTCTTCCACATAAAGATTACGCATTTTAAAAGAGATATGTATTGGAGCTGTTACACAGATCAAAACCAGGTTTTAGTCTAGGGAAATTTGCTTCACCTTGTCTTTATAAAAAAAAAGAAAAGAAAAATCTGCTGCTTAATAACTTTCTGGTATGTCACAACAGTGAAATCAATACATACCTCTGACAGAAGGAAAGTACTTACTAACTTCAGTGTATAGAACCTGGCCATCTTAGAAGGCAGGTCAGATGGTATGAAAGGTCTCTAACAAACTACCAAATGTTTTGACAGTGTGTCCATCTATTGTTATTTATCCCTCCTTAGTCCCATCTTTAATTGTACTTGGTACCTACCTTGTCCAGCTATAGTAACACAACAACTCTGGCCATCAACAGTAGCAGTAGCAGACTTCAAAGAAATTTTCAGTTCATTTCTACATATGTCACAATATATGCAGCTGACTTTTAACACCAGTTTATGTTTCTTGCCCCATCCAGCTTGTGTGCAATATCTAAAATGCAAGAAATTTCAGCACCTTGCACAGAAAAGCAGTGAAACCCATCCTCAGACTTAACCATATGTGTAATGCTTGCTGGATCATGGTGCCAATTTAGCATGACCATGGCCAGCTTACTAGAAGAAGCTTTCCTGACATTCCACCTTCACATGGTTTAGCTCTATGGTAGCCATGATATTTACTTTTATCACCAGGACAAAGAAAGGAACAGTTGTTTCACATAAAAGACAACAATGGGTCAATTTAGGCTGAAACAACTTTCTAGACATCAGAAGAATAAAGGTCTAGGGAACCCTTTTCAGACTGATCTAGGGAACCTTGAGAAAGCAAGAAACTACTTAGTTCAAGACAAACCTTGAAGTAGTAATTAAGGACTTCAGCATGTAACTGCCTGCAGTAGGAGAAGACTCTTCCAAGAAAAGATTTCAAGAAGTTCATTTCAATCTGTGGTCTCGCACATTTCACAGCTGCACTTGTTCCCTGTTTCTGTACAGGCTCTCACTGTAATATTTTAACCTCACCCATGCAGGCCTTCACATCACCAAAACAATCAGTACCCTTTATTATAGCCCTGCTTAACCTAAAGTCACAAGTTTAACCTTTAACCTGTTCCTCAGCCAAGGAAGAATATTAAAGGTTAGTCAACTTCTGTAAAAATTTTTCATATGCACAGCAAAAAAAAAAAGGAAGACAGCAAATAAACACCAAAGATATTAATATATCCTGGATTGCAGGTAGCTGCGGTAAATTGTGCAATATGGGACACCAAATCTCTTTTCCCATAAGTCTCCAGATGAGCATATTCTTCCCACACAATTTCTCTTCCATCACCCCAGGGAGTTTAATCATACCTGTTGTGATGAAAAGCCAAGCTCTAAATGAGTTTGGACACCCTCTGGACTCAGTTCCAAAACGCCCAATTAACTACATGCCAATTATCTACATATAAAATGCCTTCAGAGTTGGCATTTCTGTATCAGTGTTGTACCACAAGGTCTTCACCCAAAATCTGGTGACTATAAATTTATAGACAGTTTTAACATCACCTGCATTAACATAATTTTCCTTTCTTTCAGTAATCAGCTGAGATATTAAAAAAGACACTACATTTATGAATCACTGCCTTTTAAATGAACTATCTTTACCACACACAAAGTTTTCAATTCACTCTTGTGATCTTTGTTTTCTGACCAAGAACACAGACAAAAAGCATGTCTAACTCCAGATATTTTCTGTCATATTTAAGAAGTTTCAGCTCGTGAGAAGTAAGGTACTTAGAGACAGAAAACAGCAACATAATGCTGTTATAGCTCTTTAATACTTAAATACACCATTATAATAAATCAAAATATAGTATTATGTAGTTACAGATTGCAACTGTTTTATTAAATATTATCAAATTTATTAAACATTGCCTTTTCCATCTCTTATGTTGAAATATAACCTATTTTCTCCACAATAATTAGGAAACCCTTACTTTCTAAGGGGAGTTAAGCAAGAAGATACCAATAAGGCAGGAAGGCAACTCTTTCACTCCTGGTCTCCTGAGAAAGAACAGATTTGAATGTTGTTTCTAACAGAGCATGGAAAGTATAGTGAAAAATGTGTTTGTTGATGAAGGATGCAACTGATGCAAATGAGGTTACACGTTCCACTAGGCACAGCTTTGTGATATTTTTGGGGAGAAAATGGGTGGCCTGTTTTGCTTCCCCACTCACTTAAAGAGAAACACTGCACATCCTCACTATCTCTGGGTTTCTGGCACTGACAGAGGAGCATGGATATTAGGAACATTTCTTTACAAGTCAAATACATGTCCTGCATTTTGATATGCTGTAATTAACTTTAAGATGACAGTGCTGCTAATGAGCTGCATGTATTCCCTAATGCAAATCAGATTAGGAATTACTGAGATTAAAACCTCCTCGTGCGGGGACTGTTGTCAAAGTCCCTTGTGTAAATGCGACTTCAAGAAAGTTCCAATCTCCTATCTGAGACTCCTAAAGAGCAAATACCATAACAACATACTACATTTAAGATTCCCAAATGAAAGGAGAAAGAATAAATGACTAATAGATGCACTGCTGAGGAGAGAAAGTGATTACAACATAAATCCAGAGATTACTGTCCCGCTAAATATTCTTGTTAGAGAAAAAGATTCCTCACAAATCACCAATAGGTAACACAAAACAAAGTAATACTTTTCAGGTCTGCAAAAGAGCCTAGAAAAAAACAGATCACAGCTGAAAATTTTCCTGAGCCAGTATCAAAGTGCACTCTTGTTCTTGTTGTTCAGGACTGTTCCACCATGTGCTTTCAATTCTAATGACTTACTCTATTTCCAGTCTGGAGATTGCCATGGCACAAATCCTACCCATTAGGCAATTTTGGGCAAAGAAGCTGTGAGGGTTAGAGCAAGAAGAAAGCAGCCAGAAATGAGAATGGCCAGCTAAGGAAAGCAAGGTACAGCATGGTCTGTCTCAATTCCTAAATTGCCCGTACTCCAGTCTAGAGGATTTACCGAGTGAGCTGGCAGTGCGCTGAGAATTGATGGCCCAAGGCCATCACAGTGAAAATGGAAACTGCTACCTGCTCTTTCTGTGCTATACAACTTAAGTTCTTAGAATATTTATGAAAGTACCAAATTGTAAGTAAATGCTATCCAGGACAATTGTTCTGTCAACAAATGGAACACATGTTTCTGCAGCACTCTGGTAACTGAGTCACATTACATCCCATCAGCCAGCTGGGAAGCTGAGTTTTCCCTTGTGATCGCAAACCACCAAGTTGTTTATGGCAAGATACAAATAGCTGTGTCCCTGACAGACATCTAGGCAAGGAATTTCCAATTATGGAGAAGTTGCATTTAAGAGTTTCAGATCTGAAATATGGACTTCACCTTAATTCCACAGCTACTGCAAAACAATTTGCCTGTGAAGTTACAATCCAGTCTGGGGGAAAAAATCATGGAAGTTCAGGGACAGTTTACTAATGCACTTGCATTAGCCCTACAACAAGGCACGTGGATTTCCAGTTTTAGTAAAATGCAATTATTTTATCTTTAAATTGGCTTTTTTTGATTGATTGATTGATTGATATTAGTGGGGGATGAGGTGGAATCTACTGATATCAACATTTATGTGGAAGAGATACAGAGCATCTTGGATTTTTCTTCCTTTGAATTTGCAACATTAAAATTTTATCCTGTCTCCCTCTCTCCAAAATCCGTCTGGCTACACTGACACATCCAGCTTCCACTCAGGTGCCTTCAAAAATCTTTTGTCCTATGAGTTTCATTTCCTGTGTATTTCGTATTGCAAAAAGTTGTTCTGTACATGTTTTCAGATGCATGGGATAGACACTACTCTCTTTGTGCTGCTAAAGTTCACTTTATACTCTTCAAAATACTAGTTCTTTATCTGTTCTGTTTCAAAAGTGCAATATAGTTTAGACAGTCTCAAATTTCTGTCTGATAATGGAAAAATCAGATTTCTTGAAAGACAAAACTTTTCTCTTTGCGATCATGGAGCTCACCTACCATAGCAGAAAATTTCATACATTTGCTAAGGAATTCATCCAAAGGATTTTAGTAAAATCAGATACTAGATCATTTATGAAATACACTAAAGAAGAAGCAATATCTAGATAAATTAAGTTCAAATAAATAATAAGGAAAGAGAAAATATGTGGAAACAGAATCTGGAAGTGGATTATTTGATAAAGATATTTACAAGACACAAAAAAAACCCCCCAAACTTATATCTTTCAAACTGGGCTACCTAGCCTGAAATGTTTCACATTTGTAACCAGATGCCTGTACTAGTGAGTAGACTGCCACATGTGCCAAATGGGTTACAGTGGTTACTCCAAAATTTAAGAAAGACCAGGTTCTTAGTGAACATGTAACAATTTAAATTTCAAATAGTCAAACCTGGAAAAAAAATAAAAATAAGCAAAAATCTTGAACCTAACTCATGACTCTCATTTCAAGTCAGCTCCTAGTTACAAAACTCTTGCTTTGGTGACTGTTGCATCTGCTAAAGTATTCCCAGACTAAAGTACAAAAAAAAAGCTACTCCCTCAGGCGTGGTATCATAGAATCATGGAATAGTTTGGTTTGGAAGGGACATTTAAAAGTCATCTAGTCCAACACGTTGTCATGAGCAGGGAGATCTACTAGATCAGGTAGCTCAGAACCCTGTCCAATTTTATGATTCTGTGATTCTCCAAAGTGATATGAATATTATTTCCATGGTAGTAATATTAACTAAAAGTAGTGGCTCTGAGTCACATCAACAGATCCATTAGTACTTTTTGAAGAGTTGCACAGAATTTCTATTCACCTCTAAATTCTTTTAAAAAACACCATAATGTTCCCTATCCTGGTTTAAACATTTTATCAATGCATATAAGAGGATTTTTGAAACCAATGTTATCACCATCTCCAGGACAACCCAAGTTCCTATACCACCAAAGGAAAAATGCTGCTACAAGTACAAAATATTATAGGACAATAGCAGTATTGCCTAAAACATCCTAGACTAACCTAATTTTTAGGATATCGACTTTCATGATTTGTACAAGTGATCTAAATGCAGGTTTTCACTTAGAATTAGCATATACCTATTTTAAAGATCCCATTTACAGTGCTTAACTCTCCTGTAGCCTGTTTATCTGTTTTATTTGAGCTTAGAAATTATTTTTTTCTTTCTTTCTTTTGTAGTTCTAATACTCCAACACTATTTGATTATAAAGACTCATACTAACTATGTCTAACAGAAATACATCTTGGCCTGGATGTAGCAGGGGTAGAAAAAGCCAAATACAGTCTCTGCTGTTTCATTCTTCCCTGAACAAGATACAGTCTGAGCAAAAGTCTTCCTTCACTAAAGATTTACAACTTGTGTAAATCATATTGGTTACCCTGGTTTGACTGCATCTGTGTCAAGCTGCTCATGTACAGCCTAAGAAATAGCAGTATATAATCCCAAAAGTGTTCAGGGAGAGACAGAGGAAAAAAACTGACCAGACATGAGGCCATTCTGAACTGAGAACCAAGTTGGCAGGTTAGCATGGAACTCTGCTGGGACTAATCACTCTGGTGAGAAATGGTCCGTACAGATGTACCCTCAGATAGTTCCTGACATTTTGTGACTCTCTTTTGCCTTTTATGGGAGCTGACGTTTATAGCCAAGAAATTCTTCTTATTTTATTCTTTCACCATTTCTGCATCTAAACCAGTACTAGAAGTCTTTTCAAGAAACTCACATGAGACTTTCCAGTTAAAAACTGCCACCATCCTGCTGAACTTTGACAGGCACCATCAATGGTCTCACTTTCCACCTTGTCTCCCCATTAGGATTTGTCTTAAGCTTTCATTTGTATCATTCTGTCGAAGTGAAAATATACAGAGACAACACTTTCTAACTTCAGCTGTGTGGTGCGGTTTGGAGTGAATTTCATTTATAACCAGACCTGCTTAAACTGTGAGTAAAACATTAATTTACACCAGCAGATACAGAAATCGTGTTTACACATTCATTTCTGACCTAGTATAATTGTAACATACTTTTTGATCCCTAATTGCAAGGTACAATAAGAACATACAGTCTTGCAATCATTATACACACTTTCTTGTCTGTTTATTATAAACTTACTGTGATAGCTGCAGAGAAACACATTCCAGAAATTTAGCACACAAAAATTGTCTATAAAAACAAAGTTCCTAGGATTTGATTTCTCAAAGAAAACATACATAATAATGACAATGGTAGGGCTCCAAGTTTGGCCTCTATTCTCAGATCATCCAAGATATTTAAGTGTTACTGTTGTACTACATTTCAGTAAGAAATTTGCTTTCCACCTTCTTCTCCATTACAATTTCATTTGAAAGAAAAACAAAACACTACTGAAAATAGTTGTTTATTCAACATTAACATCAGTCCAGCAAAGCTCTGCAAAAATCTTCCAGTACAGAATATGGCTTTCTTTGTTTAAACCTCTAAATTACATTATACAGAAATCTATTGCAATTTATAACACTCACCCAAAATCCTGTATAAACGCTAGGCTCTGCAAAGTGTAATACAAACCAAAGACAGAAGATTGTAGAGGGAAATAAAATGCCAAATATAAGCTTCGGAATTTGCCAAGAAAACTGTAGATAAAAATAAAGCTTGGAGGTTAACTCTAATACTTGGCTGCAGGAAAGCTTACTTTGCTGAGGACTAGAGTTTAGAATAATTCCCCAAAGAACTCTGACACTAGCAGGAACAGACTGTAAGGACTTACGTTATTTAGAAAACAATTCTTTCTACAGCCAGAATGATTAGCTTTCAAGGGCACATCTGGCTTTCCCTCTTCTTAGTTATTAGTTAAAATAAAATTCGTTTGCCACTAGTATTTTTTGGAGAAGACCCAGAGTGGGTAAAAATGGTTCCATTAAAATAGGACAGCTTTGCAGCAGAGATGATAAATTCCATTATGTCTCAGAGCAGGAGCAAGAGTAATCAGACATTTCTGGCTACTATACATTCTCTCTAGCTACAGAGGGGAAGAGTTTTCCCCTGTGAGATGCTACACCCAAAATACCACCTCTGAAGGTATCTAGGCCAGAAATAAGTTACAATTCTCATCTGTATTGCTTCTACCAAGTTTCAAGTTTTGAACAATGTTCCATACAAGGGAGTATATCTCACCATTTATTTCTATCACTGAAATGCTCTGTTCAAATCTAGTCTCTGAGAGAGAGATTATATTGGCTGTTTGCATGGAGTTAAGGAAAAATCAACTCATAACTTTTGAGACTCCTTCCCTTGCATCTATTATTTCTGACTCAGTGTCAGAAGGCTGGTGAGTGATCCCATTGGTGTGTGGTTTAATCTGAACCTGGGCTTCTGCAGTCTTGCTCTCCTCTGCATGCTACCATTTACCTCTCTTGTGCTAGCACTGCTGTTTCAGCAGTTGTCCAGTGTGGTGAGACAGCTGAAAGAGGGATTCATTTTTGTCTGGCTCCACCCTCAAAGGAGAGAGGACCATGGCAGCCCCCAGTAGTTGCTGCCATGCTGCACCTTTTCTCTCATCTCCAGTTTGCCCATCAGATCAGGCTCTTCTGTCTCCTCCATTAGATTTTCTAACCAGAGCCTCATCCTTTCCTCTTGCAGCTTCTCACAGTTAGCTGAAGCTCTTCGTAAGCAACCCCTGAGCTATGTCATTCTTCCCCTTCCGGCCCTCCTGCACTTAACATGGCTGAAATTGCTGACATGCAGTGACAACTTGCTATAAACATAGATCAAAAATATCCCTCTTGTTTACTTACCATGCCTATTTGCAAGACTTGTTTATGTGATAATCTTTGAAGTACTCGCTATGTCTGTGCTATATACTATACAAATACAGAACAAAAATTTCAGCTGGAGAAACGAGGCAATAAAAGTTCCACATCCTAGATCCAATAGTTACTCTGTGTGTACCCATCGCATTGACTAAAAACCACAGATAGCAGCTCTTCCACTCTGTTTTCAGACGCATGTTCTAACCTCGAGCCCAGTTCTAGCAAAGTTATTTCTCATACTGCTGACACAGGATGCCTTACTGCCTCCCATGCTATTTCAAATATAGAGATTCCTTATGGACACCAAGCTTGCAGGATGAAAAGGAGGTGACTCAGGACTATCAACGTGATTTTTTCAGGCAATAAGGTAGGAACAAATCAGAGGCCATTCCTTCTACCCTTCCTACAGTCCACAAGCAAGATGCATACTATAAATCTCTGGCACCTCAAATTACTTTTATTAACGGGCCCAAACATGATTCCTGGTAACAAAGTTTATTTTAATGTTACTAAAATAAGACAATAGAAACTTAAGTACTCTTTGGACATACTTTGACAGTAGATTGCCAGCACAGGTGTTATGTGACTGGTTCTGATAAGAACAATCCTCCAGCAAATATCCAACAGTGTCTTTGTTCTTCAGGTACTATCAACTTCAGTTGCAGTCTTGCTAGAACTAGGAAGAACTAGGAACTAGAACAACCTAGGAACTCAGACACCATCACTCTTTTTACCTTGCCACGCAAAATCTCTGCCTGAGAAGCGATTCTAGGATCCCTTAGGCCTGTAGGTTTGTACTGCCTCTTGGATCTTGCTTCAGGACACATTTAATGATTGCTGAAGCCTGGAAAGCAAAAGTGGGCTCTAATGAGAAACACCAGGCAAAGGTACAGCAGCAGCCTGACTGAGAAATGAGGAAAACATACAAGCCAGGATGCTCTCCTCCAGAATAGAAAGGTTCTTGACAAACCTGGCAATGATGTCACTCCAGTGTTGTCACTTGTCACTAGTGCTCCATAAGACCCAGGAGGGGTACTGTTGGCAGTTCTCACTGAGAATGGGTTTGAGGGATTATTCCTGATGGCAAATATACATTGAGCAGGGTGATATGGACTTCATGTACAGCAGGAATAACTCTGCCCTAAGGCAGGTTAAACCTAGGCTTTGAAAGACACAAAGAGCAAGGAAAGACAGTTCAAATTACCCTGTGCACATACTTTTCTCACTAAGGAAGTCTGCAATCTACATTCTGCCTCCTTTTCAAGGTATGAGTTGCATACAGCTAGCTAGAGAATAAATAATTTGACTTCTTAAGACCAACTTATTCCAGTTATATATCCCAGTGAAGCAAACTGAAGGAAAGGACTGAGAAGTTACACTGAAAAGCACACCAGGAGGTTAGGAGAGCTTGAAAGTGATTCTGACTCTGAAAAGTAGCATGTGACAGCCCACTGGCCCCTCTGTCCGACGGAGCTACATGCATCTTCACTGCATCAGAGTGAGCAGTTTAAACCGACACTTTTCACCTCACCTCACAAATGTGGCAAGCAGAGACCACTCATGTGGCCAGGTTCCGCAGCGCAGCTGACAGGCACTTGCTAACGCAGCTTTGCAACTGCCCACATCCAAATATGTTTCTCAGTCAATGAATTTTGACAAGATACACACTGGACGTGATTCACACATCTTGCGGAATACAAGGTGAAATTTTCCAGGCACTTGGAAAACCAATGACTTCTCAGTCTATGGTGACTCTGTGCTCATTGGGACCCCATACCTTGTCTTCCTATCTGTCTGTACTGTACCTAAACCAAACTGGTTGATAAAGAGGAAGTCAATATCCGGGAAGTTTCCTCCGTTTTTTTAAATACATTTAAGACAAATTAATATTTAAGTATTGATGGGTTTTGAAAGTTATTACATCTCTTCAGATTTGTTACTATTTGACTCTTTAAATCACGATACCATAAAATAAAGGAAAATCTGACATGTCAAGTTAGCATCTTGCCACCATATTTACAGGGAGTTTGCACAAACATCAGCATATTAAAATCCTTTTTGACATAGTTTAAGCTATCTTTTCAAGCCTTACTCACTTTTACAGTCCTGAATGTGTTCTTGCTACAAAGGCTGTTTAAGTATTACCAATAGATATTTTGACATTTTGACCCTTATACTCATTGCTACATTTCCCCATATATGTGCAAAATACAGTAAGTTAATGTACAGTGGGAATATAAAATTTAGGCCGATTGAAAGCCTGTCAAGCTACCAAACTTAACATCCTGTGCCTGTTTAGGTAGTAATGAAATCAGTCCTTGCTCCTATCCAGTGCTAGGGTCTATCAGCCAAGGAAGGCTGTGAGGCCACAGCCTTTGCAGTCGCTACCTACACTGTAATGGTATCAATTTAAGCATATTGGTTTGAGGAAGAGGTATTTTGCTTGCAGCTTTTTTAAAGATCGGCACTTCTAAAGTAGAGCTTCTGTGCTCCTTCAGTGCTAAGGAAAAATAGCCTAGAAAGCCATCCCACAACCGTGTAAGTGCTCCCTCTTCTTTGCGCTCACAGGTAACGTCTCATACAGCCAAGGAAGACAGGACTGGGTTCTGCCCACCAGGAAAACCATTATTTCAGAAAGCCGCCTTTTTTCTGTGACAAAATCTAGAATCATCACCTTCAACTGAAGGGCATACTTCCCACCGGGGTAATGTTCTTTCTCCCTTAGATTGTCATAGAGGAAGCAATTACTCAATAATGAAGAACTTTGCAGGATTTCAAAGTATGATTACAAATCAATTTTTCTTGCATCAGAGAAACATGTCTTCTAAGCCTTAAGTTCTCCTGCTACACCAGATCGCTCCTAATGAGCACCCGGCCTACTTCCCAGCAAATGTATTCATTTCACACACAGTCCCAAAAGCACTAGTCCATCTTCTTAACTGTCCTTCTGACAAAGGCAGTCCTAAAAGAGACAACTGCACCATTTCCATCTTAATGGAAAGGTGGCAAGGCAACAAAGTACAGAAGCAATGACAGATTTTTTTAAAATGCTAATGAATTCATGGAATAAAAAATTATTATTACAATTAAAACATGGAAACTTGACCTTGTAGACAGCATCTGTAGGACACAGAGCACAGCAAGGTCCTACAGAACAGTACTTTGGGGGCTGGCAGGATGCTCTTTGTGTTTGTAGTCTCTCATAATGACATATTACAAAGAGTGTGAGCACAAACATAACAGCCTAGCAGCCAAAGGTCATTATCTGCTCTAGCTTTTAGTGTCAGACCTGGCTTTAGTCACATTGGCCAAGACTGGTGATGGGCATAAAGAAATTGAACAGTTGGACTGAGTTCATCTATTTGGAATTAGCTTAAGCACTATAGCCTCTCTCTTTATTTCTGCTAGCAGAGATTGATTTGCATTCGCTGTTCTATGTCGTATCAAAGGACACGGCTTCACGCTGGCAGCCTCAGTCTGTGTCACACAAACCACCGCTGCTAGGTTGAAACAAGCCTTCTGTATATTGACCGCTGTGCCTATAATGTTGGCTTCTTATGTTATCTTATTGGAACAGCTTCGCAGAAATAGAAGTCATTTAATAACTCCTTATCAAAGCTTCAAAGCTGGGTTTTATCTTTCTGCTGTTCTTACAAAGAATATTGTTGGTGAAAAATTAATCTGACCAAACATGGACTTTTTTCTGTTTGTTTCTATGACCATGAAAGCATTGATACTCAATTTCTTTTCCTGTAAATAGTCAGTCAAGTGTAACTGTTTTCCAATTTAGCCAGTAGATATGTTTGTACCTGGATATACCTTCTCCTATCTCATGAATTAAATGTCAGTACCATTGTTTTTAATGCAATGTATGATTTATACGGCATCTTCACATGGTACGTGCTATACATGTTGGATATGCTAAGTATGTATTTCGGATCTCATAAGTGTGAACACCTACTACAGTCTTTGTAAGCTTAACACCCTTGGAGAACCAGTATTGGACACACATTACTCTATTTTAATGGAGGAGAAAGAAAGGTGAATAGCAGTCTTGGACTAAGAGCAATAGCTTTTTTCCTAGAAAGGTATATTTGACAATGTGGTGATGTTCTTTTCAGCTGAAGGTGACTGAAGACTCGCCATAATAAATTAATACAATCAATTAATCAAAGAAAGGGAAAGAGGATGCAAGGGAGAAAAAGAGACTGATGGCTTTCCATAAAATGTTTCGATTCTAGCTTTGATTTCCTTTAGCTTTGTTGTTAGCTGTTGCCCAAGGAAAACTCTCTGATCGAACACATGACATCTAATGTCAGATAGAGTACATCTAACGCTTTGCATGGAGTACTGTTAGTTTACCAAAACATTGCATCAAATCCCTAACTAGTTCAAAGGATGTATGCGCGAGTTATTATTTCCCTAGAGATAGGACAATCCAAATAAAACATTGTTTCTGCTCCTTGGACCAGAAAGAGAAAAGGCTAGTTTTGCAGTAACAGAGCCTCTTAACATCAGGCCTAATTTGGCTGGCAGAAATGACTTGAAAGATTGTCAGCTTTATGCCTTATTTGAGGGTTGTAAAAAGATTGCAAGACTATCACCCAGATAGCAACAAAGGATTTATTTTTTTTTTTAGCTACAAGTGAATTTCCTATATCTCTAAGCTTTCTGAATTCCACTAAGAGGAAATTAGATTTTTTTTCACTGTTGCTGTAGAAAATTCCATTCATGAGAATTAGATTGACAGTCTCTGTATCTCACACTATCCAAAAAGAATGTCCCATACACATATTGGCTCATTTACTGTTATGAATTGTAACTGCTTGCAGCAGCACAAAAAGGTCTGGAGACCCATTTGATGTAAAGTCTGCAATCGCTTAATTCCATGCAGTTCAAATGACTTCAGTGCAGATATTTCAGATTTATATAAGCACAAATAAGCAAAATTAGAACTCGGAACCACACTTGGCAAAAATTTCTCTCAGTCCTACTTGCAGAAAGAATTATTTAGTCTTTCCTTTTAAACATATTTGATAAGCCTTAGAAAAACCCACTCTCCCTACAAAACACAGACACAGGCACTGTTGCGTTGTTTTTACATCCCACTCAAAGTACCTTAAAGAAAGAAAAAAAGGTGCAATTCTGTACTAAAATCCTGGTACAAAGTGTCATTGTTGGGATAAACAGAACTGCCTCAGGTTGGCACAACTTAAGCTACATCTCTCTGCAGACAGCTGCATTCAGAGCAGATGCTGTGGAGCTGTCATGCTTTCACCATGTCGTGCATTTATGATCCCATAGGAAAATAAAATTTAAGGAAAAAAAAAAAGAAGGCTGTCCAGTGATACTTTTAAAATAAGTGAGTAGGTAAAAACATGCTCAGCTTAGAGCTGCACCAAGAACATCTCATTCAAATACATGCAGCAAACACATTCACTCATATTCCAGCCCTCCCACAAAATTTTCCAGCCCACCAGCATTTCCATCAGCCGCCAGAGCAGCTCAGAAAATTACTTAACAGTACTTCTCAGTAGTATTTTACCCCTGTCTATTTTCAGGTGCATAATTCCTAACCTGAGGAATGTGGCCAACTCTGTATTTTTGAGGGTCCAAACCTAAACTTCACTGAATATCAAGTAATCCAACACAAATCATTAAACGCTGTCCCAGTTAGTTAAAGCAGCCAGGAGTGGTTCATCACTGTGTGGGTGTAACCCAAACTGTGTATTCTATACCCTCTGTGCCATTCCCCAGAAACTGTTAACAACAGCCCATTTGCAGCAGCTGCCCAGAGCACACCTGACCCCTCAGGCTATAAGCTGGGTGTTAAGAGGCCTGTGAGATAGGAGGATGTTCCTGTCCTCATACCCAGGACTCACAATCACCCACTGTGGAACTCCCCACCCTGGGGGAGGGGCTGGGCATTCCTGCCCCTGGGTGGAATGAACCTGGGTGTATACAATCTGGGAG